>CM073590.1:243145600-243733100 GCA_037074705.1 Zhengitettix transpicula | reverse complement strand
GTTTCCAACACTGTAAATATTTGTAAATTAATTATTATGAATTTGGGGGTATTTTATGAGATTCTCGTGACCGGGTTGTGATGGTGGATGATTACCCTCCATGGGGATTGTGCTTGGCCGCTCATCATGATTGAGGATCGTCCAGACTCACAACTGTCTATAATGTTATATTTCCTGACTGAGTTATTTTCCTTGTTTGGTTGCCCCCCGAGTGGAGGAAACGGCTGGTGCGTGTGTGTGAAGGGGTTCAACCAACGGATCTACCTCTCGTGATTTTTGGGAAGGGGTTTTGAGTTGTGTTGTAAAGGACCGGTTTCCGCTTATTACATTGCCTGCCTGCCTGCCTGGATATTCCCCTCTCATATTTCCCCCCCCCCCTCCTCCCTCCCTTTCCCATAACGGCAGCGGTTTGTTATCTCACTTCATTAATGAAAGCATCTGGGTTCACGCTCGCCGGAAATGGGCTGCCTGCCTTTACTACCACCACCACCACCACTGCTACTACGAGGAGTTGTGCTCTTAAAAAAAAAGCAGACCAAGAACTTGTCAAATACTATGACTCTCAAGTTGCTGACGACACGGGCATAAGATGAAGCAATCAATCATCTGCATAGTGAAAAAAAAAACACATGTGCCACTTGGCTCTGTAGAAATAGGACCACATAAAATGATAAATTTTGGGAAGTTGATAGTAAAGTAAATAGTAAAATTAATAATACGGAAGATAGCCAAATACAGACCAAAGAAGTAGTGATGATGTACCACTGTGAACAAAAAGTAAGGTGAATTTATTTATAAAATATAAATTCTTTATTTATTCTTCCAGATCAATTTCATCCCCTTCAAAGTAATCCCCGTCAGATAAAACGCACTTTTTCCAACGCTTTTTCCAGTCCTCGCAACAGTCTGAATAGTCTTTTTCCGGTACAGCCTTCAAGACCTTCTTCGATTCGGTTTTTATCTCCTCAATCGTGTCACCACGGCGTCCCCGCATTGGCCTCTTGAGTTTGCTGAACAGACAGAAGTCGCATACGGTAGTTGCGGAACGACGTGAGTCGAATGCAGTGTGACGTGGTGCATTATCGTGATGAAGGAACCAAGAGGAATTCACAGTGCACCACAACCACGACTGTCAACATGACCTTGATATTCGCTGGTTTCAGGGTCTCGTCTCCAGTAATGACGCACTTCCAGTGGTTCTGACAGTCAGACAGCAAAGTTTCACGCACCAATCGAGACTTGACGCGTTTGAGACACAAAACATTCTTAAAAATTGGTTCGGGCTGAGCCAAATGATATTCCAACACCATCAGCGAGATCTCTAATTGTCCATCGACGATCTTATTGGACGTGGCCCTCGTCGGTAGACGTTGATGGTCGTCCAGAGCGTCTTTGAACTCGTTGTACCACTTATGAACGTTTCTTTGTGCCGTAGTTTGATCACCAAAGGCCTTCAACGTGTCCGCACAAGAATATTCCTTCCTCAAACAAACTTTGATGCAAGTTCTTTGCTCAACAAAATCACCCATTGCAAAAATTGACTTTTGGTTGTTTACAAAAACACACACACGTGTGACTCTGAGATAATTAAACCTTTTAACAAACAGACGCTTGGCAAATATCATAGACAGTCCTACCAACCTTATTTACCTGCCTTCCTAATACCCGGGAGTTTTAAATCACAATTTCACCTTACTTTTTGATCACAGTGCTACAAACACCACACAACAACGTTTCTGGGATCCTCGTCCCCTTTCCTCAGGCTGCTAAGAGGAGCCTAGAGCGACTCAACTGCACTGGTCAATTGACAAAACTCAAAACTAGTGCGGTTGTGTCGCTCTAGGCTCTTCTTAGCAGCCTGAGGAAAGGGGACGAGGATCCCAGAAACGTTATTGTGTGGTGTTTATACCACTGTGATCACTACTTCTTTGTTCTGTATTTGGCTATCTTCCTGATTCATTATTTTCACTCTAACCTACATTTTTATATTTTTACATGTGAATATTCACACTAAAATAATCTTCCAAGCAAAAATCCTCATGTTGGACCCACGGCAGGTTTACAATAAAAGATAATAATATACATGTGTTTACCAAGATCTGTTAATTTTAAGCGACGTTTTTACCACTAGAATATATTGCTCATGTTGTTAATTCCCTTAGGCTCGAATTTTTCAAAGAATAAACGAAATCCGGGCACCGCAGAGGCTGATAATAAAGGTTGTAATAGAATTTCTCTGGAAACCGTGGCGTCAGACAAGTGCAGTGATTTTTGTTTTTAATCGAACCCTACGAAATATCTTTGCATCCGGGCTTTTTCTTCCCCTGGTATAATATTAAATATAGATTCAATTACTTATAACGATATATTAGAGGGGGGGGGGGTTGGTTTATTAGTCGATAAATAGAATTAGAGTAGTTTATAAAATTTTAAATATGGGGTGATTCTGTTATTTTTCCAGAGAGAAAGTGTTTTATAATAATTTATTTTATATGAATCGTAAAAACGAAACCCCTCGGCAATTTACGCGTTTTAGAAGCCGACCTTATTAACACACAATTAAACAAATATTAACTTCCTGTTCTCCTTTTCAATTTAAATACCCGGGCCAATTTTACTAACAAGAAAAAAAGAAAATAATAATAATAACATAGACCATTTGTAACACGGGGTTTGGTGGGCCAAAACTCTTATGGCTTTAATGATCCGCCTTTGATGGCTATTATCTTCCTGTCTTGCTTGTGGTGAGCTTACGGTTAAATTAACTATTTGTTGGGCGCCACCTGCAAGAATTGTTCTTGCAGGAAAGGGAAATGCAATATTTAGTTATTAAAAAAAACAATAATTCATTTTCTCAGAATTTATACAAAATGAAAAGTTCTCCAGCCTGCCAGGGATGCATGTAGCCCCCTCCCTTTCTCAAGATTAACCGTGGTTCTCCTCGTGGCAAACCGACGCGATACCCGGAAGCATGGAATGCGACTTACCATGTCTGCAGCTCGGACAGGGTCGACTCCCGTTGGCGGCTATCTATCTCATCAGCATTCGCAGAAGACCGGAGACCCACGTGCAGAACCAAAATCTTTCAGGATCAACTTTCCCTGACCACTCTCACCGACGGTCCAAATTCATCTCCCTGTCCACTCTCATCAACGGTCCACATTCATCTCCCTGTCCACTCTCATCAACGGTCCACATTCATCTCTCTACTCTCACCGTGGTTCAAATTCATCATCTCGACCGCTCTCACCGACTGTCCAAATTCATCTCCTCTGACCGCTCTCGCCGACGGTTTGAATTCATCTCCTCGACCACTCTCTTGTTCGCAGACTTCTTTCTCTGCCTCCTCAAAACCCTCTCTCCTGGTTGGTCCTTGTGCACACGTGACCCTCTTCCATCTATTTTAGTGCCATAGCCTTCCGGTCATCTACCCCTTCCTTGGCCGACCCTGACCTCGCTTGCGGGACTTGCGGATTTTCCAACCCACCCCGCCATTGTCTTGTGTCTGCGGCTCGACCCCGGCAAGCCACATTCCCATGCTTCCAGGCAGTAATTAACAGTTATAAAAAAATATTTTGTACAAATCGCTAACGAAAAGCGCACCATATGCTGATCTGGGCAGTGAATCAAATCCCCCTCATATTTTTTTCTTCACAAGCTACAGACTCTTTACCCACGCTGCTGAGGTTTGTCCATCCGTGTAGATTATTTGTAAGCCGCTCCAGTTTGAAAGCACGTGGCGAAGGAGAAGTTTTTCGTGGGCGCAGCAGCAGCGGCGGAGCAAACACAGCTTCCAGCAGAAGACAAGAGTGCGCTTTGTTACCTTTGCTCCTGAAAAGGACCACTGAGACCCACCTTTCATCAACACGCCCCCCCTATAAGAGAACAACTCCAGCGGAACACTTGGTTTATATACAGAGAAAGAATACGAATTACGGTTTAATGAAGCGTTTAAAAGTGGATGGACGGATCCAACCAGGTTGAGAGGTTTTTCTCTTGAAACCACATGGATTATTAATTATTATTTTGCGGAGGCCAAAAAAGAAAACCACATGATCCCAGGGTATTTTCGTCTCCTCTTCTCCCAGATGCTCACGGCCCCAACTGTATTATTATTATTATTATTGTGCTTTATTCATAATAATAGCTCAAGTCTTCATCCAGCAGCCTTGACGCTGACGACATTCGGCATCAACTATTCCCAGACTGTTCCATACATTCAGTATTCTGGTAACAACCTCCTCCATGGCCCGGTGTTGCTTGCTGCCACGTGTACTACAGCGCATAAATAAATTTAGGGAGAGTTGTCCGCTATTCCCATTGGAATAGTCGGCCAGGTGCCTCATAAGCTGGTCGAGGCACGGAGAAGGGAATGCTGCGTCCCCACAGCAAACTCCTCTCCCGCTATCCAGGGAAGGGCGTGGGACAAGTACCCAATGCCCGACCTACCCGATGCAGGTTTTTCTAGGGTTTTCCCTGGATTTCTTTACGCGAATGCCAGGTAGGATCCTTAAAATATATCCCGGGGACCCCTTGGCTACCTTCCTCTACCCTTCCGCATCCCCCCTTTCCTAATCTATAAGAGGGGAGTTGACCAACGTGGATTACCCTCATGTAGCTTGTTGCCCTAAAGAAACAAAGGTTTACCTTTCGGGATGCCTTCACATCTCTCTGGTTTTTTTGAACTAAGGTTCCACACATGCCGAGGCACCTCGGCCTGTTTTGAGAGGTGTATGTTCCGGGGTCACAGACTCTTGGGGCATACGACGGTAAGAGCTGTCCGCTTTTCCTATTGGAACAGTCGGCCAGCTGCCTCCTGAACCGGTCAAGGCACGGTGAGGGGGAAAACTGCGACCCCACAGGAAACCCCTCTCCCGCTATCCAGGGAAGGGCGTGGGACAAGTACCACAATGCCTGGCCTAACTGATGCAGGTTTTTCTAGGGTTTTCCCTGCATCACTTTAGGGCGAATTGCAGGGTAGGATCCTTAAAATATAGCACAGGGGGCCCCTAGTTAATTCTTGGCTACCTTCCTCTACCCTTCCGCATCCCCCCTTTCTAATCCCTTCCTATGCTATTAAAGGGGAGTTGCCCAAAGTGGATCACCCTCATGTAGCCTGTTGCCCTAAAAAAATAATAATAATAATAAAACAGTTTCTAACAGGGGGTTGGTGGGCCAAAACTCTTGTGGCTTTAATGGCTATTATCTTCCGGTACATTACCACTTGCTGATCCGGCCAAAGGCCTCGGGGTAGCTGGACTCCGCAATCCCTGTTATTGGCTATAAAATGGCCACCCAGGTGTTGTCAGCAGAAACAACTCCAATAATCGCCTCAAAAATACAACAACCTAGCTCTCGAAACGGAATCACCATCCGAAGATTGAAAACTAACTTCCTGTCACGAACAGACAAACTTGCAACATCTCCGCTCCACATCTAACAATCAGCTTCTCCAAAACTTAAAATCTAACTTCTTGGAAAGCCAAAGTAACTGGGGTCTCGCTTGCTCTGTCGGCTCTCTTTTTCACCTCAGTTTTTCGAAATTTTCTCTCTCATAATGTCTTGGATTCTGCAGTGTTTAACCAATAGGATTTACATTTGTGGTCCAACAAACCTGTATTTCTTAATTAGCCACAGCCCCCCGCCCCGCTACGGGGTTCACATGGGCAAAATCAGGGACGTGAGAAGACGCGGTCGCGACGGCGCCAAACTGGTCGAGCATCTTGTCTGAGCGTGCTGCTCAAGGGGTTGTTTATGTTGTTTTTTTTTGCAGAGGGCATACAAAAGTTGGTTTCTCGCTATGACAAAGGTCTCAACAATGGTGCCAACTATGTAGAAAAAAATAGTTTCAGAAATTATCTTTCATTTTCCGGGCACGCCTCGTACTTGAGGTTGTTTCGTGAGCAGATGTCGGTGCCGTGGTGGTCACCGTAGTGTGTGTGTGTTCTTACCTGCGAGGGTGCGGCTTGTCCCTGCCTGTGTCTTGGTTTGCACAGCAGGAGCGGAGCAGATGGTCCAGCATCTGTGCCCTTCCGTCTCCTCTGCTGCCTTCACCCTTCCTGCTGCTCCCACACGTGTTCTTTGCCAAACATCTGCCCCCCTCTGTGTCTCTCACAAAACAACCCGACGTCGGACGGCTTCCGGAATCGTAAACAACCGTCCTGACAGGTTTCTGCCAGAACGGACACTCGGGGAGTGGCAGAGAATGGTAATAACAGGGCTTCAGGTCAGGTGCTGAACACGCCTCGACGGCCAAGGGTAGCTCCCTATTTTGCGCGTGGTGGTGAGTGATCATTCTCGTCCGTGTGCGTCTGTGCTGTGGGTTGAGTAACTAACGGTCACACGACGAAGTTGAGCGCAGCAGCTGGCTCTGCCTTCGGCTTTCTCGCCTTGTTTGCCAGCAGAATTAATTATTCCTTTTGCAAGGGGGGAGACACACAGTTAGTTCCTTCCTTCTGCGGACTCTTGCTCAGCTGCTGTAAAAACCTCGTGACGTCACCTCTGGCAACGTTGCGTCTTACGACACCTCCAAAGTCCTTCACAAAACCTTTTAAAATTACCATCACTGATATATATTATATTACCTTTGCAACCTTACCCCCAAATCGTTTTTTTATCCGTCACCAATTTATACGAAAGAGCCTTTTAATATATTTCTCCAAAATTATTTATAAAATTTTGAACTTGCCCATAGTTATGTTATAATAAAACATACATAAAAGTTTAAATTTAACGTCTGTATTGAATTAATAAAACCATTGATGACCTTATACAGACACTTTTTATTCATATTGCCACGACGTTTCGATACTTTTTTGTATCTTCTTCAGGTATTTTCCAAATTAAAATAAATACACTAACACAACAAAACGATTAAAGTCACAAAGTTTTGGAAAAGCGTCCGAGGCACACAAGTCACTTAACGCTGTAGCAAACTACAATGAAACATATACATTAGAGACATTTTCAATTTTTTTAACATTCATCGAATCTAATAATTTGACAACCATTTTAAAATATCCCCGAATGATCAATAAATAGTCTCTGTGTATACACACACACACACACACCTTCAATTCCTACCAAAATATTTGTTTCGTTCGATTTTTCATAAATCGATTATTTTCCACACGTTATCCTGTAGTCGTTATGACACGTTTCAACGGTCACAGATGAGGAACAATGATTATTTATTTTCTAATTAGATCATTGACGATTTTTTTTTTAAAAAAAGAAAAAAATTAATTCTAAATGATTTAAATGCCATGTGTGTACACGTCCACAATTACATTATATCGATATAAGATGTGAATCGACGTGGACGTCAATTCTCTTAAATTTCGATATGTATCGAAGTAATGGAATTCTCTTGTTTTTTTATTCTTCAAAGAATTCTGTTGTAAAGCTATTTTAATGTTCCAAATGTTTAATAATAATTTATTATGACTATTTAAGGTTAAATTATAAATAAGACACATCCTTTTTAACGTCGGAAAATGATTTGTAATATAATTTATACAACGTTCCGTCGCTATTTGCGAAATCTAAAGTTCCAGGAGTTTTACACTGTGAAGCAAACACAATACAATAATTGAAATAAAATTTTGATGGTAGATTCGGCAGATGAATTAATGATATTAATTTTGTTGGACTTACAAAATTTGATAGCAGAAATACACAATTTAAACGAGAACGGCAAGTGAAACCTGAGGGTTTTTTTGGGGGGTAAGTACATAAAAAATTATATTATTAAGTTACCTGCGAAATCTATCATTAAAATTTTATTTTAATATTGTATTACGTTTGTTTTATAGTGTATGTACCTGAAGAGGATGCAAATAGCGACGAAACGTTGCATAATTTCTATTAGAAGTATTTTTCTGACGTTTAAAAAGGCTGTGTTTTATTTATAGTTCCTAATGCTAATTTTTCCTAATGTTCACGTTATAGACTTCATACCTTTACTATTTACTATTAAAAAAATAATAATGCAAATAACAATCTCAAGCGTTAGATTCTTCAAAAAAATTGAGCTTCTGCCTTCATGTTCCATTTTAATCTGCAAAATTATATATAATTATATAATTTAATGTATATATGTCAGTTGTACCCCTTGAACACTGGAAAATACTGAAAGGTCAACTTTTAAGATTAAATATTTGAAACTGTTCTTTAATATTTTTTTTATATTATTATTTTAATGAATTATTACAGTGTTTCTAATTTATTGAATTACTGTGTATATAAATTGACTAATAGTTTTATTTTAAGAATAAATGTGAGGTTTTTCCATGTTTTCTTTATGTTTTCATGAATTTCCTGTAGTGTTTTTAATTTATTTAATTACTGTGTACATAAATTGACTAATAGTTTTATTTTAAGAATAAATGTGAGGTTTTTCACTGTTTTCTTTATGTTTTCATGAATTTCCTATAGTGTTTTTAATTTATGTAAGTTACTGTAAATATAAGTTGGATAATAATATTGTTTTAAGAATAAATATGAGACTGTTCTGGTTTTTTTTTTATATTTTCATGAATTATCTCAGTATTTTTAATTAATTTATTTACAATTAATTGGCTGTTAATTGTCTTTCAAGGAGAAATATGAGAGTGTTGTTTGTTTTCTGTGTTTCCATGAATTACCTTAGAGTTTTTATTTAATTACTGTAATTATAAATTGACTAATAATTTTATTTTTAAAATAAATGTGAGGCTTTTCCATGTTTCCATGAATTCCCTATAGTGCTTTTAATTTATTCAATTACAATAAATTGGCTGATAATTTTCTTCCAAGAATAAATGTGAGACTGTTCTATGTTACTTGTATTTTCATTAATTACCTTAGTGTATTTAATTTATTTAATTACTGTGAATATAAATGACTACTACTTTTATTTAAAGAATAAATGTGAGAGTTTTCCATGTTTTCTTTTTATATTTTCATTGAATAACTTAGTGTTTAAACTATTTAATTACTGTAATTATAAATTTAGAAATAATTTTCTTTTATGAATATGTGTGACTATTCTATGGTTTCTTTATATTTGCATGAAATACCTCAGTCTTTTTAATTTATTTAATTACTATTTTAGTTTTTAGGGTTATGTGTGGTTTTTTTTGGTAGGGATTTTGTAGAAATTAATTTATTGTTTTAAATTTAAATGATGTAAAGACGATGTGGTATCAGCTTTAGTATTGCTTTTTCTTTTATGGGTTATATTTTCTTATATCGGTACTTGTATGATAAATATGACTGTCGTTAAACCTCGTGACGTCATCCGTTACTCAAGTAATGTCCAGGTGGGCTTATTTCCAAATATTCCTTCTTACAGCTGGTCTTTATTTTCTGTAAATTCATCTCTCCGGCTCCATCTTCATTAAAATTCCATGTAGGTTGGTGGTGATAACTTATTTAAAAATAATCGACGACCGTTGACCTTTTTTTATACGCTACACAAATAATACAAGAAGGTTTTTTTTTTCTGTTTCCTTCAAGTCGTCCCCCCACCTTTTAACGTCCTACACAATCCTTCATATTTACTTGTCCTTCCACGGCGTCATCACGTTACCATCAGCCCCTTCATTCCTTCCTTCCTTCCTTCTCTGCGTGTGTCCGATCCAGTTCGCTGATTTCCTCGCCGTGGAAAAAAAAAGAAGAAGAAGAAGAGAGACTGTTCTCAATGTGGATCTTTCTTTCTTTCTTTCTCTCTCAATTTATTTCCTCGTCCGTTCACTTTATTTTATCCGTTTTTTCACGGGTATTTTCATTCCCAATTTTTTGTACGCGAGTGTTTATAAGGCCAATTTTCCAGACGATGTCCTTTCCCTCTGTTAGTCCTTAAAAATTGAGGAAATAATAGGATTCGTCACGAGCCGTGTGCACGTACAAACAATAATTGATCCGTAACACAAACACGAAATGTAACGTATATTATTTTCTGTAGAAGTCAGACGGTGGTAGAAGAAAAGTAAGATCCGAGCTAAGATGGTGCTTTGAAGGACTCGCAAGACACTGAAAAGAAAGGCATGGTGACTGGAGGCTTCTAACACCGGTTAAGATTAAGAAAGAGAGAATTTTTTTTTAGGGTAACAGGCTACATGAGGGTAATCCACATAGTGGCAACTCCCCTTTAATAGCATACGAAGGGATCTGAACGGAGGGATGCGGAAGGGTAGAGGAAGGTAGCCAAGGGTTAACTAGGGTCCCCCTGGGCTGTAGTTTAAGTATCCTACCCGGCAATTCGCCTCAAAGAGATGCAGAACAAACCCTGGAAAACCTGCATCAGGTAGTTCGGTGCATTTGGTACTTGTCCCACGCCCTTCCCTGGATAGCGGGAGAGGAGTTTGCTGTGGGGACGCAGCATTCCCTTCTCCGTACCTCGACCAGTTTCGGAGGCAGCTGGCCGACTGTTCCAATGGGAACAGCGAACAACTCTTACCGTATGCCCAAGGTCTGTGACCCCGGAACATACACCTCTCGAAACAGGCCGAGGTGCCTCGGCTTGTGGGAACCTTAGTTCAAAAACCAGAGAGAGAGGAGAAGGCATCCCCAAAGGGTAGCCCCCTTCCGGCTCTCCTACAAGGTTCTGCCTACGAGAGAATAGCCCTCGCAGACCATTTCTCAGATTTTCAACACTGAAAGAAAATATACCCGCGGGTAGGAGACGACGCGAGAAGGGGAAGTGGCCGATGGTTAAACAGTTCATAAAAGGATCTCAGGAAGACGAGACAGTAATAATTTTTGACGGTGGTAGACTACACGAGGTTCATCTACCTGGTGACGTTCTGCCCTTTAACAACAACCGAAGAGGTGGAAATGGGGGATGTGTTAGGGAGAGCAAAGCAGCCAAGGGTTTAACTAGGGCTACCCTGGCTATAGTTTAATGATCCTACCAGCCATTAGAAGTGACGCCGGGTTCTGATCTTGATACTTGTCCCACGCCCTTCCGATGACTGGAGTTGTTGGGTTTTATGTATTTGTGGGGGGGGGGGGGTTCAGCAATCCCCCGTCACCATGCCGCGCCGCGATTGGGATACGGAGGCAGAAGGGCTGAGTGTTTCAATGGGAACAGAAGACAACTGTTGCGGGTTTGCTGCTCAAACGTCTGCGGCCCTCGGAGCGTTCAGCTCTCAAAAACTGATCGTGGTTATTCAGCTTATGGGAAACCTTAGGTCAAAACCAGAGATAGATAGAAGGCCATTCTTCGACTTTCCTCACCTTCTTCGATGTCCAACACTGAGGAAGATGTCAAGAAGCTGATGATGGCCGTCAGGAAAATAAAACGTACCAGTTGTAAAATTTAGCCTTATCGCGGTTTCAAGACGACAAAGAAAATGAATCGTCAGGCTGATTGCTGGGACTCGTTGGTAGCTGCTTAAGTGCTCCATGGCGGTTTGTAATTGTGTGTTGAGGCTTTTGTACCTGACGCTATCTTATCTTGCTGGGACGACGATAAGCAAAGCCACGCGGTTTCTGTCTCTAATCTCCTCGTGACTCTTCTATCTGCTATTATAATATCGCCGCGTGGTTTATCTTTGGAGGTTTCGAAAAGCAACAACGTGCAACTTTCTCTCCGGATGTCACTCACGTTGCCATTGACTGGGAACTCTTTTGTACGTCATTTCACACAAGCTGCAAAACAATACCTGATCCTCTCTCTCCCCTACCTTCCTTCCTTCCTTCCTGCCTGGTAATTCTTCCCCGTCTCAGTTGTTTAGTTACTTTAAATTATATTAACTCATTATTATTATACGAATTATGGAATCTTTACTGGCGTTTTGTTCTTCACTGTTCTGTCCCTAAGCACCCATTATTTTTATTATTATTTTCTCTGTAAATTTAACTGTTGTACTTAAAACATATTGTAATGCTTAAATATGAAATTAAAGTGTTTACAAACACAATTGCTGCCTCCACGTTGATGCGTCATAAATGTAATGATTATAAAAGAACAATTAATTAATATGAATTAAGCAGGCCGCACACTGGAAGCGACGAAGCTGTCGGCGACGTTTTGCCTCGAGTCAAAACGTCGCAAGCTGTCTGGAGCAAAATGACTCGAGTCAAAACGTCGGAAGCGAAATGACTCGAGGCAAAATCGTCGCCGACAAAATGTTTCAAGCTGTCTGAGACGGTTTCAGGCTGTTTCGAGCTGTATCTAGCAACCAAACTCATTTAATATAAATGTAATGATTATAAAAGAACAATTAATTAATATGAATTAAGCAGGCCGCACACTGGAAGCGACGAAGCTGTCGGCGACGTTTTGCCTCGAGTCAAAACGTCGCAAGCTGTCTGAAGCAAAATGACGATTTTGCCTCGAGTCATTTTGCTTCAGACAGCTTGCGACGTTTTGACTCGAGGCAAAACGTCGCCGACAAAATGTTTCAAGCTGTCTGAGACGGTTTCAGGCTGTTTCGAGCTGCGTCTAGCAACCAAACTCGTTTAATATCAGTGGAGATGGAGCGTGACGACGAAATAGCTGTTATTATTTATTGTTATATGTTGTTGGAAGAAGACAAAAGTTCTCGAGATTTATGGGTACACCCAATTAATACTAGAATAATAATAATAATAATATAAACTGTCTTTTTAATTCACATATTCGCTCAATTTTAATTTATCAGCAATACGCGTGCTTCGTTCATTACAAAATATTATCTATAGCAGGAAATGAATTCAACTCAATACACACACTCTCATATATATATATATATATATATATATATATATATATATATATATATATCCATTTTCGCCTTCCTTTGTCCAGTAAACACCAATACAGTAATGAATATTTGGGGGCAAAGACAAGGTTAGGCTATGTGCTGTGCGCATGCGCAGTGCTGGTTGACTCGCCAGGCAATGCGACGAGTCATAATTCCATCTGTCAGCGTCCGACACGACGAAACATGACTCGAGGCGTCTGACTGTCACGAGGCGACGGTCGCGGACTGTCCCAAACCGTCGCGCCGTGTCGGACGCGACAGTTTCGCCTGGTGTGCGCGCCCCTGCATAAGGAGCCCATGTATTTTCTTCCCTCGAGTCGTCGTCCGACAAAATGACTCGTCGCGTCGCTTGCAGTGTGCGGCCGGTCTTTAGCCACACGTTGGTGAAGCCATAAATGTAATGATTAGTTATGACACCAAATTAAAATGGAATAATATTAAAAATTTCGCCACACGTTGGCACGCCGAAAATGTAATAAACAACTTCAAATTAATTAATTAACACTGCCTTCACGTTGAGGTCGCCAAAATGTAATAATTTGAATGAAAACAATTTAAAATGAAATTAATATTTTAATGGGAAAAAAAATGTCTCGTTTATTTAGGTTACGACCGCTTGCTTGTCGTTTCTTATATTTTTAAATCGTCTCGACTGTTTATAACTCGACCACTTGCTGTCGCTCCTGATTGCCGACTCCTCGCGCGCCATGTCTAAACAATACCTTCCCCTGTTTCATTATTGTCCATTCTTGTGTGTGTCTTTGTGTATGTTTGCCGGTAACAATTTGAGTTCATCAGTTTATAATTATTAAATATTAATTGCCCTTTAATTATTACAATATATTAAATATCCATTTTCAGACTTATTGACTGATAAATTTATTTTGTTATAATTAATTATTCTACTGGCAGGACCTCTGGACTTGAGGTCTGTAAATGTCCTTCTCCACCTTTCCCTGTACTTAGCTTGTAGTAAGTCTGTCAGCTGCTCATGTCTTCTTCTTCTTGCACGATGATGACCCATTATTATTATTTTATCAGTAAATGTAAGTATTGTGCTTAAACATATATTAAAGAACTATTTTCAGACTTATTGGCTGATATATTTATTTTGGCTGGACCTTTGGACTTTGGTTTGTAAATGTCCTTCTCCACCTTTCCCTGTACTTAGCTTGTAGTAAGTCTGTCAACTGCACATTTCTTCTTCTTCCAGGATGGTGACCCATTATTATTATTTTCTCTGTAAATGTAACTATTTTCCTTAAACATATATTAAAGAACCATTTTCAGACTTATTGGCTGATATATTTATTTTATTATATTTAATTATTCTAATGTGTTGTCCCTACTGGCAGGTCCTTTGGACTTGAGGTCTGTAATTGTCCTTCTCCACCTTGCCCTGTAGTAAGTCCGTCAGCTGCACATGTCTTCTTCTTCTTCCAGGATGGTGTCCTTCCTTCGACGATGAAGTGTATTTCTCCTTAGAATTTGTCCATTTACAGTTAGCCTCTGTCTTAGATTTAGACTTATTTCTTAACTCTGATACTCCTCAACTGAGGACAAAGTTACCATTATATACATAAACATAAAATACATCAATGGGAAAAGAAATAAGATGAGAGCTGGAGAAAAATATATTATAAAATACACACACGCAAGAGGTAATAGAAAAATTAATTAAAGAAAACATGAGATGACAAGTTAAGAGGGGAAATGCAATGTTAGGATGAGGTTGTTTGTAGAACTGTACTCCATCTTCATTTACTCTTCTTAGAACCTCTTCATATTTTACCGTTTCATGTCCACTTTATTTTTTCCCCCAAATTCACCTCCAACATCACATTTCTAAACTTTCCAGGTATTTCTGTTCCTGTCTTTCTTGATATTTATTTTATTTTTTCCCAGAGTCTTTCGGAGTTTTTAAATTGTCTTTCTTCTTCATCATCTAGATCTCATTTTTATCTCTTGCCCATAACAGTACACTTAATTTCCTCTTTCAATTTTTTTCCAAATCCGACTGTAGCGTAGATCAACCGCAAATATTCTTTAGTTGAGGTGTCTGTGATCTGTGGGATCTCGTTCCTCCTATATATGAACATTGAGAAGTCCCCGGCAGTTCTTTTAAGATTGTTTAACGTTCTTTCAAAACTATGACTAGTCTTTTCTTTTTTAAAAAAAAAAATAATTATTAACAAGGCCAAAACATAGAATTAAAAAATTATAATTAATTAAATTAAACGGCGTAAAGATAAATAAAGCAATTACAAATTCTAGATTAGTTTTCGTGAAATACTACACATTAAACATAATACATATTCTGTAAATGTCAAAAATAAAAAACAGAGACTAATTTATTAAGTAATATTTTAATCCGTAATTTAGAATTCTTCACATCTTTTATACTATATACTATATAATCTTTGTTATTTCATCTATTTTTTTTATAATCTGTGACAATCCTTAACTTAACCCTTTGCACTCGAGGGCTCCGGAGCGGAGCCATTTAATATTGTCTTCAAGCTCGAGGGCTCCTCCACGGAGTGCAAAGGGTTAAAGCAGTGGTATTAATATAATAAAAGGCAAAGACGTTATTGATGAGTTTCATAGTAGGTTAATTACAGTGATGTCGGATTTAATGTAATAAAATAGGCTTAATGAAATCACTGTGTCGTCGGTACGTTGGTGATTTAAAATTGTTGATAAATTTCGAAACTTACTTTGTCGAACGTAATAAATTGACGAATTAGATCAAGTTTGTTCCAGTAATTGTTATTTTTAGCCTGTATATTTGAGAACTGTGTAAAACCTCGAGGTAGTTTCTTTTCTTCTTTTATTGGCACTACAACCCAATGTGAGTTGACAATTTTCTTCCATTCCGCCCTCTTACAGTCGTACTTCCGTAATGCAGAAATAAGGGATATATAAAGCATTTTTGAAAGGGATAAAGGAGAATTAAGATTAAGTAATGGTTTTAGTACTTTCAAGCGGTGATTGATTAATTTTTAAAAGCATTCCAGATGGCCCTTTAATTAATCACTATTCCATAGTATTGTTGGTGTCGTATTTTGAGCGGCCGTGCCCTGAGCGTCGTCGCTTCCTCACTCCTGACCCGCTGAGCGAGCAGGTATAAAGTTTCCTGAAGACTTTTATCAGTCTTGGTTTTTACATTAAGTAATACAAATTTCTGAAACTTATCTGTATTTCTATCTCTATCTATAATAACATGGAAACTGTTCCAAATTGGTAGTGATTCGTTTAATAAATATGCTTGGAAATGATCAATTAAGATACGAATCTTTTTTAACAGTTATATTTATCTGACGTCCTTAAATAAGCCTGTTTTGTTATAAATTTATTATTAATTTTAATTTATAAACATTATATTAGGGGAAAAAAAATTCTCAAAGTTTCGTCCCCTAATTTATTAGTAACTATTCAGGAGCTGTAAAGTGAATTCTTCTTTTATTGTCACTGTAACCCAATGTGAGTTTTGGCCTTATTAACAATTTTCTTCCATTCCGTCCTCTCCTGTATCAAGTCTCCGCCATCCTCTTAGTTTCATGGTTTGTTATATCCTTCTCGATGCCATCTACCTCATCTTGTCCAGGGTCTCCCCCTTTTCCTCCTCCCGACTGGCTTCCAGTCCATAATCCGTCCAGGTGTTCTGCTTTCATCCATCCTAAGTACGTGTCTCCATCCAGGCCAACCTTCTGCTCTTGTGATGTCCTCGTTCTCTGTTTGTTCTACTTCTCCATTCGTACATACAGGTCCTTCTCAGTATCTTGCGTTCAAATATTCTGAGTAAGTGCTTATTATTAAGGGTCCACGTTTCACAACCGTGTATCACTACGGGTCTTATAAGTGTTTTGTAAATTTTTAACACGAGTTAGTTTGGCAGGAGGAAATTGTGCGTTAAGTAGTTGTAGTGTGAGTGCCTTATCGCAGGTGCCGGGGGGGTTTCTTATCCGAAGTCAGTCTACTTTCCCGTGTGAATATGCATTACTTACCTGTTGACTGTAGTTGGCAGTCTGCTGGTCGAATTTTTTTTTAAACAATCTCCTTTGGTTGCTGTTTTATTTTATTTATTTTTTATGTACACGGACTGTAAAACACTCTGCAGATGTTGCAATCTTGAGAAACGTCCCCCCCCCATTGTTGTGAAGTTGGGCTAATCTGATTGCTTTGTATCATTAGCCGGTCATTGTTTGAGCCTCCCCGCCGCATCCTGTGACTGTGACGCAACCCACCACCGTTCAGGGTTGCGAAACGAGGAGCTTTTTAACGATACCATGATATTTCTTACTGGCTACATCTGTGGTTGTCACTTTTAAAGTCTGTTCCTGCTAAAGGGGGACCAGTTTCCTTTTATCTGCATCACGTGCGTCTGAGAAAAAGGGGGGGAAAAAAATCCTGCCCCCCCCAATCATCCTCCCTCACAAACCAGGCTTTTTCCCTACGCATTCCATGAATGGTAAACCTTAGAAGGCAGCAGCTGTCCTTCTCCAGATCCCACTGGACTTTAATTCTCACGTTCCTTCTAGTTTTCCCAAGTCAACACTGTATGACAACGTCTCGTCAATGTCCTTTAAATTCCTGGTGGTGGATTTACAAACTGTTGCGCGGCTTTCAATACAAAATTTGATTAACGCAATAAACAAGTTGGTAAGCTCAAAGATTGAAGCCTTTCCCGGTGTCACGATGACGACAGAGCTTTTAGTCGTCGAAACGTTGCGTTCTAATGTAATTATGCAAAACCCGGTTGAACTCCGAGAACAATATATTGGAAGTTGGTAAGCCTTTTACATTGACGCGGAGGGGAAACAAATGCGAAATGAATTGCGTTCACATGACTAGTGTCTGTGACTTTTACGTTTAGAAACTTTGTTGTTCGTAGTGTTCCGACGTAACCTAGAAATTGAAGGAATATTTTCGTCTGTAAATATAGAATTAATTCCAAAATAATTAATCCGGCCTTGGAATTTTAACAGGTTTGACAATATTTAATTACAATAAATTGCGAGAATGGCATTTAGTTTGCAGTTTCATACAAGCTCGTTGTTTTAAAATATTACTACGATATTCTCATGAATACATAAAAAAAATTTGCTTTAAAGTACTGAAATTATATTAAAATACGAAGTAAAATTCTTTTATTTCTAAAGTGAACGTTTGTGTAGTATTTAAAAATGGTTTTTTCTTAAAAAAAACTAATTCAAGAGTCGTTTGTTAAAAACATGTGTTTTTATTTATTTACTAGCTGGGTTTCCGGCGTTGCCCGGGATGTCGTATATCCATAACCCCCCAATTTGATTCTAATCTCGGTTGTTTTTGCGTTAATTATATGAAACGCCCCTCACCTCCATCCCTAAGGGTGCTCCCCTACCATGCTGAAAGGGGTTGAAATTTTACAAACAACATCGGTCGATCAAAGATTGAAGCCTTTCCCGGTGTAGTTGTTCAATATATTGTTCTCAGAGTTCAACCGGGTTTTGCTTAATTATATTAGAACGCAACGTTTCGACGACTAAAAGCTCTGTCGTCATTTATATCCTCCCCGTAGATGTGCATGGTCAAAGATTGAAGCCTTTCCCGGTGTAGTTGTTCAATATATTGTTCTCAGAGTTCAACCGGGTTTTGCTTAATTATATTAGAACGCAACGTTTCGACGACTAAAAGCTCTGTCGTCATTTACAATATATTGAACATCGGTAGAAATAATATCAACGTCATTGACCCCCGACAAATATATATTTATTCCACGCAAATATCGACCACGTTTGAAAAATTCCACCCACCCCCCCCCCCCCTTCCCGGCCGTGGGGGTTTAAATGGCCAATTTGAATGTCATAATTAAACTCACCGACATCCATTACACTGGATTTGACTCCAATATCGGTTGTATTCGCGTTATTTTATTGTAACGCCCTTCCACCCCCACCCCTAACGTTCCTCCTGTACAATGCTGTAAGGGGTTGAAATTATACCCCCCAAAAAATATTTATGCCACTCAAATATCGGCTGTTTTAGCATGTTTATATATTTCCACCCCCGTCTCACCCCGACAGTGTTTGTTTCGTGAACGTAAAGAACACGTGTACGAAATTTGGTGAATTTTGCTCCACCGGTCTAGATTTGTATAAGGAACATACAAACATATATACAAACAAACACACTGCTTTATTTATTAGATTGTGAACCTGTGCCTGATTTTTTTTGTCAGTGTAATGTATTTAAGATACAAGTATATAAATTTCAATGTACCTTTTTATTTTTCATTTAAATTTGATTTAAAGTATATATGAAACAATGAAAAAAAATTGTCTGATAGAAAATAATGAATAAGGAAGACAGTCAATACAGACAAAAAAAAGGGGGGAGGTGATATAAATACCACACAACGTTTCTGGGATCCTTGTCCCCCTTTCCTCAGGTGCTGAGAAGAGCCTAGTGCGACACAACTGCACTCGTCAGTTGGACAACACTCAAAAGGATCCCATAAACGTTGTGTGGTATTTACATTACCCCATATTTTTTTTGTCTGTACCTTCCTTATTCATTGAAGTATATATATATTGTCCTATAGGTGTGAACGTGTAATTTTTATTAAGTTGAGTGAATTTGGCTTCAACTGTCAAGCGAAGTCAGTCCATGCAGTCACTGCAGTCTGTAAATCTAGTAAATACATGAAACTGTATATACATAATATTTAGGACTTTCTGTAGAAAATAACCTAAAATTGGGAAGTACATATATTTTAATAATTATTTTAAATACTTTCCGGGGGGGGGGGTCAATAATTACAAATGTAGGAACATGTGAAAGAGATGTACAAAACTAAACTTGCAATGTGCAAAGAAGACTTCACACGGAATAATTTGGAATAAAAATTTAACAAAGGGAAAACAAAAATCAAAATTTATAAGAGGAGCATAAATAATACAGAACATTCTATGTTATGGAAGTGAAACTTGGCCGCTGACAGAATTACAAAATTAGAACAGTAGAATTATATGACGAGAAGTCTTCAAAAAAAAAAACAAGACAGGGGATAAAAAATTAGAAATGAGCTCCTTTTGGAAAGAAATGAACGTAACCACGTCTGTCGTTAAAAAGGATTGAAAATCAAACCCCTTAAATGGTGTGTGGTCACGTAAAAAGAATGGAAGATGGCCAAAAGAAATATTATACCAATGGTCACCATCCTGGAATAAATAAATAAACGGTGCAGACCCAGATTAAAGTGGGAAAACTCGTGTGGAAACCAATAATGGAGGATAGGAATTAGGAAGAGGTGGGAGATTGGAACGGCAGACAGAAATGGAAAGTAAAGACGGCAAAACCTATAAAATGGGGGGGAAATCCGAAGGAGAAGTAGTAAGAAGTGTTTTAAGCGTCGTCGTTGCGATTGCTGGGTTGCGCAACGTAAGTTAGCCGTAGTCTAATTAAGACTTCCTCCCACGGGAGTGCACAACTGTTATTCTTCTCCCACATTCCTCTGCTTTTCCCCAGACAGTCGCACACCTGCACCGCGGATTCGCACCATATACCACGCCAGGCATCTGGCCCCCGCACTCTCCCAACAGACATTCCCAGCCCTCGTGCAACCGTCCCCCATATCCGCAACCCCCTCAGGTAACATGTGGTTGCTTCTCCGTGCTGCTGAAGCTACTGGAGCTTGCTGCACAGGATTGATCGATGAAACTTTGTTGTATATTTTAAATTCTGTTCTTGTTATTTAAAAGCCAAATCATTTTAATTTGCTTATATAAAATCGAATTTAATTTTGAATATTACTTTTGATGCCTGAACTTGGGATTTAATTTAAATTAATATTGTATTTATTACATTTTTTTTGGTGCTCCAACATGAGGCTTATTTTAATCATTTAAAAGTAATTATTACATTTTGGCACCTCAACTAGGTGCAAATTAACTTGAAAATTAATTGTAATTTTAATGTAATTTAGTTGTGGACCTTTATTTTTATTATATATATATATACCATGGCGTTACAACCCTTGTAAGGTTATAGCCTGCCTCACTCTCTTCTATCTCTTGCTTTCCTCCTCCATCCTCTTATGTCTGTCCAACTTCTTCATATCTTCCTTCCATCAGTCCGCCTTCACTTTCTATGGCTTTCTGAACGAGATTCTTTTTATGGTGTAGGGTTGTTAACCCTACGACCAATATATATATATATATATATTGTAATGATTAAAAAGTTATCGATTAATTTGCCCCACGTTGGGCGCCATTTTATGTAATGATTTAAAAGGTGGTCTTAATTAATAGGAATAATTAACAAAATTATTATGATTTAAAAAATTATTGTTGATAATGACACATGATAAGCCCTGCCGAATTCCGTCAATTTTAACAAACAAATATTTCAATTTTTATTTTATTAATTCGTGGCGTTCTATGAAAATACAGCTTTATATTTTTACAATCAATTACGTTGAATTTCTCCTTACCTCAGGGTCACCACTGGGTTTGACAGGAAGAACAAATACAATGAACTAAAACATTAACAATCCAAACTCATTGAAGTTAAGGGAATACAATATTAAATACAAGAAGTAAAAGAAAACGAATGAAAAGAAAGACGCGAACTAAATCTGACTATACCCTTTAATTATCCTTTACAGTCATTAATAATTGTTGTGTACTCACGACAGTGCTGCTGGTACCAGTTCGGACTCTTGCAGCTTGAAGTCAACACACACTAAACAGGCCATTCATTACTCACTGATTCTACACTTTAGATTTTGAATACACGCGGTCGTTGCTCTGGATCTCTGCTATCCTGGAACCTGGATCATCTTACCCTCAGCCAGCCCTCGGACGTAGATCTCCTCAAAGTCTCCCTATGCGAAAATCAGTTCAGTTTGTGAAGCAAAACTTCTGCTTCTAAATTACGATTTTATGAGTCTCTCCGTCAAAACTGCTTACTTGCGGTTTATGTAAACTATTATACCTCGCAGTTAGACTTCCTGGACAAACCTATTCATGCTTTTAGATTAGCAAACTTTACTGTGTTGTATCTCTTGCAGACTATATATATATATATATATATATATCCTTTCTCGACGCATAACTGAGTTCTCTAAGCACACGGTTTCCAGCTCCCGCTGCGATTGTCGTCTTTAGGCACCTGTTCCGGCAACAATTAAATTATATTAAAAACAATTAATGGCCTGCTTAATTGGTATTACAATATATACACACACACACATACACCATGGCGTTACAGCCCTTGTAGGGCTATAGCCTGCCTCACTATCGAAGCCCACTGTCCTCCATCCTCTTATGTCCAACTCCTTCATATCTTCCTCTAAATTCTCCACCCATTTCTTTCTAGGTCATGTTCTTTTCTTCTTTGCTTTAGTCGTTTCCATTCCATCAGTCCGGTTTCGCTTAGTATGGCTTTTTGAACGAGATTCTTTTTATGGTGTAGGGTTGTTAGCCCTACGACCAATATATACATATATAGTTGTGGACCTTTATTGTAAGACACGGTGGTGTGTGAAGGCTGTAGTTTACCTCGGCCGACTTTCACGCCCGACGCGCCCTCGTGCCCGTGTTTAGTTTTCTCTTTCAATCGATTCGTTCCCGGAGTCGAGCACGCACCACCTCACATCAACAAGAACTTTTAAAGGGAGTCGCGCGGCTCCACGCCAGCTCCCTTTTATGAACGCTCCCCTTTCTTCTCAACAAGTGAAATTTATTAAACCTTTCCCGAGCTTATCTTTCGTTTGTCATAATGATACTTTAAACTAATTACAAAATTGTTCAATACAGAATTCTGAAATGAAAATACGAATTTTGTTAACTTTTAATCAAACCATTCCGTTACACCAGACCACAGTTGTGTGGATGTGAAGAGTAATACAAAAAATGTAAGAATGCACATCCTGTGGCAGATAAAATTTGATCAACGCCAGCTAATTAAATTTCTATGGTAACCATGCATTTAGAAATATTGCTTTGCTATAAGTAAAAGATGAAGGCTTAAAGTGAGCTGGAATTTATTTTGCACTGTAGAGTGCAGTCTCACTGAAGCTGAAAGGGAGGAAGTGAGGTGTAAAGAGTAGAGAGATGCTGTCCATATGTAGACAAACTAATTGTTAATTAGTCTGTAGTGGCGCCGCAGTTATAAAGAGACGGTGATTTACTTAGTTTCTTCCTTCAAGTATCTCAGCCTTTCCCCTTCTAAACGGATATTTTATTTGCATATAAATCTTTCTGTAACATACGAGACATTGTTGAAAGAAAATTGGCATTAATAAGAAAGACAGCCAATTCAGGCAAAAAAGTGATAATATAATTACCACACAACATTTCTGTGATCCTTGTTCCTTGAGCCTGGAGCGACAAAACTGCACTCGTCAGTTGACAAAACTCAAAAGCTTATATTTATAGTACTCCAAATCCTAAATTACTCCATAATATACACCTGCTTTTGAGTTTTGTCAACTGACAAGTGCAGTTGTGTCTCTCTAGGCTTTTCTTTGCACCTGACGAAAGGCACAAGGTTCCCAGAAACGTTGTGTGGTATTTATATTATCACTTCTTTTGTCTGTATTTTGCTATCTTTCTTATTAATTAACAACAGGAGCTCAGGTATTGTAGAATGGTTTAAACCTGCTTACAGTCACCTTAATTTAGATTCCCCCCCCCCCCCCCCGTGTTTTCACCTAATCAAATTCTTCCAAATTTCCTAAAAAATGTCCAAGCAGTACAACTGAGTTGAGTCACTGTACTGGCTAAGTTCCTTCCCAGTAGTCTTGGTCCTTTTGTCATCCTCTGAGGACCTTATGAAGTAAGGGGTGGAAAAAGAAACCCTTAAATAATATTTCAAAACTCAGGAGTGCACGATTCCTTCTTTGGAGAAACATGCTTTTAGGGTTCAGAATACATTTATGTTTATTACATATTCATATATTGTTTGTCTATCAGTTTGTATAATTTGTCTTTTTTTTTTCAGGAGTAATTGCCACCCTGATGTACTTAAAGTTCTCCGCCAGTATTATCAGACTCCGAGCTTCCTGCCTGATGAAGCAGAGCACGCCTTGATGGATTACATATTCATCGGGTACAACCAAGGTGCTGTGATGCATGTGAGTATTTACAGTCTATAATTTACAAGTAAAAACCCGGATTTTTTTACAGAAAATAATGAAGCTGTTCGTCTATATTAAAATATGTCATAGCAGAATATTAATATCCATGAAGATAGTAATATATTCCTCATTTAGCCCATATTTCATGACATATTTCCTTTTTGAATATTTAAATTAATTAGTGCTGGTTCTTACTCTTTTATCGCAGTAAAAGTTGCCAACTACCCTTACTCAATTTTGCATACATATTTTTAAAATTGTTCAACATCAACAAATAATTTTTAATTTATGTGTGTCAAACAACCTGTATTTAATTTCATGAACTTCTGATTGCAGATTGACTACATCAGCAGACTAATGTGGCAAGCACAAATCCTCGGCCACAAGACCTGGAAGCTGTTACCTCCTCCAGAATGCGACCACGTCTGCTCGCCTCTCAGCTTCCGTGTTGAGCCAGGTGATATAGGTTCGTAGAAGAAATTTTCAATTTTCTACATGTGAAATGCTGGTGGTGGGCATTATCTGCCTGGGTAAAGAGTATATACAATAATTTATCATAAAACCAGTTTCATTTACTGCTTGAATCTTTCAGAGTAATGTGCTGTGAGAAATATAATTAATTTTAATAGTGGCACCTTTGCTTAATATTTTTAATTACCAGCTAAATTAATTTTATGTAAGTTTGTAAATCAGAATACCGTCTTTTGCGTGGTACGCCATATTAACTTTGATTTATTGTTCATGTTATACTATTTTAATCCCCACTAATGTCCCATTTTTTGCTCAGTCATGTTTTATACCGTATAAACAATTCTTGGTCTTCTAACCGAGTTCAATTAACATGGATGACTTGCTGTCATCATCTTCTTTGAAACATCACTCTATGTTAATTCTGTTTGGTTAGAAGAGGAGAACTGTTTATACAAAAAAAAACCACCAAGATAAACATCTATAGTTTATATCATCTAATTTATGGGCCTAAGTATGAAAATGAGGAATGGAAAATCGGAACTAACAAAGAACTCTATGGTGATCCCCAAATTGTGAGCTTCATAAGGAGTGCAAGACTTAGATGGGCAGGGCATGTGGAAAGGAGTGAGGAGGGAACCTTACTACAAAGAATATGGAAAGGAAAACTAGGAGGAAGAAGGTGTGTAGGCAGACCTAGAAAGAAATGGGTGGAGAATGTAGAGGAAGATATGAAGGAGTTGGACATAAGAGGATGGAGGAGGAAAGCAAGAGATAGAAGAGAGTGGGCTTTGATAGTGAGGCAGGCTCTAGCCCTGCAAGGGCTGTAACACTAGGGTGTATGTATGTATGTAGTTTATATCATCTAAACATCTGAAGTCTTTACTCGAAGTTTGGCTTCAGTCTTAATATTGCATCCTTGTCTGGTGGAAATTGGTCAAGTAAATTAGAAATACTACACACACATTGCAATTATTTAACATTAATGTTTGACATAAATTCTGTGATGCGAATTTTGCTAACTTCTTTTGTAAACAAAAAATGCTTTATCATCATTAGGATCATATAATTATCTACTAAGGTTATTGTTTCAATGTAAAAGTTAGCAGCATCACAGACTCATGATTGTGACGTCAGGTTTACTATTTTATTATCAGGGTTGCCCCGCAAATAGCAAATTACGTATGTAGACAACTTCTTTGAAATATGATGCTATTCAGTTGTTTCATTTGGAGAAAAAGAGAGTTAGAGAATTTAGACCAAAACACCTCAAGCCAAATTATTTCTCGTACTTCTGTATTACAAATTTCTACATCACAAATTTATCCAAATATCAAATATCCATCATTTTTAGATCCACTAATCATCTTTCCTACTTGATTAAAAAACACAAGGACCCACTTGACACCTACAGCAAACATTGTGTTGTTTACAAAATCTCTTGCTCTAATTGTACTTCCTGCTACATGGGGCGAACAAAACGTTCCCTTAATACCTGTATCAAGGAACATGTGTCTAATATCAAACTTCCCATTGATAAACAATCTGTTAGTCTCCAAACATATCATCAATTAAAAACATACAATTGATTGGCAAAATGCAAAGATTTTAGACATTGACCCCAGCAAGGTGCAATTCCAGAGATAGTTCACATTAAATCAAACATCACAGCTATTAATGTACAGACAGACACTATGAAACTCAATAATTGCTATGATCCCTTATTATTACGTTAAACCTTCTGTTTTCCCATTGTCGTTGCTCCCTTATTGTTACGCCAACCCTTCGGCTCTCCCATTGTCGTTACGTTTTCACCGCTTCTGAGTTTTGTCAACTGACGAGTGCAGTTGTGTTGCTCTAGGCTCTTCTTCGCATCTGACGAAAGAGACAAAGATCCCAGAAACGTTATGTGGTATTTATATTATCGCTTTTTTGTCTGAATTGGTAAACTTTCTTATTCATTATCGTCAGTTAATACTATGTAAGAAGGAATAATGTTAATCTTCAAGGCACGAGGAAAATCAGTTCAAAGTATAGAAACGAGAACCCTACTTAGTTCAGCAGCAAAGACACAGAGAGAGGGGTTTCTCACGGATGATATGATTGGTTAATCTCTGAAAGAAAATAAAATACATTCAGATTTGAGAGAGAAATATTTTTCCTGCCAATCTCTCATTCAAATTGGAAATCAATAATCATTTTGAATGAATCAGGCATTGATAATTGTAATGAATTTGATCCAAACAATTGTACACCAATTATGGTTTTTCATCAGCTAAGCTTCCAAATGATTCAATAATTGATTAGTAGTCATTAAGTGTTTAATTTAATGCGTTTATAATTTTTTTTAGATGTGAATTAACGTAGCTGTGCATTTTTGTTGCAGTGCTTCTGGACACAAGGCAGTGGTACCACGATACGTCCATAGATCCCGGAGAACTGAGCTTGACTGTTAGCTCAGAGTATGGATAAAAAAAAAAATTGGTCGCAATTCAAGTACAAGAGTAGAATAACAGCAGCAAACTGTTGTTCATTTCTTCTTGTAAACTATGTTTTACAACATAATCATGCCAGTACTTGGTATCAAGCATTAGTATGTTACAGAGAAACATATAGGACATGCTTGAAATGGAAATTGTCACACAGCACAAATGGAGTATTACTCAATGCTATGAGTATCTATTAATCATATTTGTAAATATTAATGTCAATAATTTGAAATACCTGATAGCTAGTCAGCACCATCTACTAATAGATGTGTTCCAAAGAGGAATTTTTTTACACATTCTAGCCAAAAAAAATATTTTAGCATTATTTAAATACTTATCAACTGGTCAGGTTTGTAGTAGGTTCAAATTTAATAGTACGGTTAATTTTTATAATACTGTAATTTTAATTTTACAATTAATAAAAAGTCGAGATGTATGGATAATATATTGAATCTTTATATTTTTTCTTTAAATACCATAATTGTTGTTTATATTAATAATTATTTTGTTTGCAAAAGAAAAAAAATTAACCTTGTTGTTGATTTGAATAGTTATTGTTTTATTATAAGTTACCTAATTTACTCGTGCTAATGAATTATTTTTCTGTTAGTCATTTAATGAGTTACCAGATCATTTTAAGATTATTAGTAATTTGTGTTTGATTGTTTAATGTAAAATAGACCCGATATAAATTTTAACAGGGAACGTAATTAACGTTTCTCTCTTTAAAACCTGTTCAAAATGATACTTCATTATCAGAACCTGTAATTACTAATACTTTTAATGTTAAGGAAAAGTGTCGGTGTACTTTTAATTTCCAATGGAAATATACAAAGCATGTCTCAAGAGTATTTAATTGTGTAGCAAATGTGCCAAAGATGTCTACATTACTAGATGTGAAAACTGATAATTTTGTTCAAAATTGTCAACATTGTTTTATTACGATAAACACTTTCCTACTTCAGTTTCATTTCTACTGTAAGTAGAAATAGAAAACTGGATTTTATAGTCGTATATCCTTCCTCATGCTGTCTTACGTACATGTATCAGTGAAATTTTCTGGCTTATCATTTTTGTAAGTGTGCATGAAAAATTTATATCACAACAGCTAATTTTTATATTATTGTATTTATTTTCTTTACATATTTGTGTATCGCGCAAACCATAATTCTCTGTATTGCGACAGTCGTCATTTTAATTCTAAAATATTTCTTAATTCGTGTACACTTTTTACCATGTCTGTGTGTGTGTGTGTTTGTGCGCTTTAGATGTGTTTAATTTGCAAATTACAGCTTAAAATAATGTTGTGTAATTTTTCAAACTTGAATCTAGTCAAGTGTAAAGTAAAAATAGATACCCAGAAATTGCTCAAACTGTGTGCGCCTGGCTTCAACTGGTAGAAATATTGTTCCACCGATTGAATGTTTCAGTCGCACAGTTCCAATGTGTTCTTATTCAGATAAGTTGTCGGAATCAACCGTTAAAGGAGCCAAAGATGTCGTATGAATAATTTGCATGACTTGAGACAATGTAAATATTAATATGTTAAAAAGTTTTTAACTGTAACTTTATTTTAATAAATATTTATATTTTATCATCACCCTTGGTTTCTGTATTTATTTCTGTTCCCTATTGAAATACACTTCGGAATTGGGCTCGAGAAAAATATATGTTCGTATAATATTCACAATTATGTTCTGAAAGAACAAAGTAATTTTTAATCGGTCTGTATTTTCAATTGAAATGTGAATATATACATCAGAAAGGGATTCGCCAAACGAAATTCAGCATTTTGCTCCAATGGTCTAATAACGACTACTGTGATAAGAATGTATCTATACAATTTGTATTATTAAATAGTGTCAGTGAGTTTCTCAAGATTTTTTCGGAATAGCTACATCCATATCCTCATCACAACCATTTAATTAATTTTTATGAGGGCTGCGAAACACCTAAATTGTGAAATTGATTAAATTATAAATCTTGTGGAAACTCTACATGTATTTTTTTTTAAAGAAATATAATAAATGGCATATAAATACACTTGTACTGGTACATTATTTCACTTGTTAATCAACCTATTCAGAAATTATAAATTGCAAATATCTTTTTTGCACATTAACAAAAAAAATGGTCCTCAACAAGGTCTACACAGTTAACATGATGACGATGGCGGAAATTGCTGTCGAAATGTAGTTAATCAACGAACAATTGGCCTGGGTTGAGACCAGAGAATTTTATCTCGAAAGATCTACAAAGATAAAGTTCTCGGTTGTCAACCCGGGCCAATGGAGCGAACCAATCTGAAAGCAGCACAGCACCCAGGGGAGGGGAAATCAGGATAGAATATAAGTATGGGTGCCGTGGTCTCTATTATTTTTCCCCCCCCCAATCTCCTTATTTCCCTTCTTAGTGCAGAGAAACAGCAACGAAGAAGCCGAGTAGCAACAGCAGTATGAATGAGAGTGTGAATGTATATGTGTTCGCATCCAAAATAGTCGGGCGTATCCAAATAACATTCATTATGGAAAACACATCTGGGAAGCGACACCCACTAAAGCCAACGTTACAATATCCCATTAAAGCAGAGTAGATTCCATTCCAGGAAGGAACTCTGACCAACAGTACAGGAGGCTGGACCTCCAGTTAGACGTCGCTGCAGCTGCTCGGCATCACAGTTAACCTGATGGCGATTGTGTGCTTGCTGTCGAAACATTGTCATTCAACAAACCATTGGCCAGGTTGAGACCTGAGAATTGTTTCTTCAACAGAGTCACTGGGAAAGTCGTCATTCTCCAAGATCTACAAATTTAGCTTTTCACCAAAATTAAGTAAAACATTGAATTCACCATTGACGGTGAAACTTGCCTGCTACTCCCACCCCAAGATCATGTTTGGAAGGTATTTCATTCCTAAGAATTTGCAGTTTAACACACACTGTAGTTACTCCTCTACCTAACATATATTCTGGTTGACTTTTCAAAAACTGTTTTGTAAACTAGATCTAATTCTTCTCCATACCAGAAACTTTTATTTTATTTGCCTTAGTCCGTAAGTTTACCTTGTCATACAAATTAACTTTCTGTAGACGTTGCAATCTGCAAAAAGCCTGGCTCTCAATTTTAGAAAAAGTAATTGATCAAGAACTTAAATTTGAGAATTTTATGGGTATTATAAACTTAAGTATTATTCTACATGCAACTAACCTTCATTAGTTTTTTACCCCAGTAATGGGGAAAAATGACCATATTTTACGGACTAGAAGACACATCTTTTTCTTCAAAAAATTTCCTCCAAAATTCAGGTGCGTCTGATACTCGAAATTAATATTAAAATGTCCGATGTTTGATTTAAAATTCCCGCCAGTCTTAAAAATGGTCATATATTTGATCCCGCGAGAAAGTGGCAGCGTAGACCATCTTATATATGAAGAAGACAACGATGAAGAGGGAGAAGAAAGTTCAGATGACGATGTTCAGGGATTTTTTTTAGGGCAACAGGCTACATGAGGGTAATCCACATTGGGCAACTCCCCTTTAATAGCATAGGAAGGGATTTGAAAGGGAGGATGTGGAAGGGTAGAGGAAGGTAGCCAAGGGTTAACTAGGGCCCCCGAGCTAAGGATCCTACCTGGCATTCTCCTAAAGAAATGCAGGGAAAACCCTAGAAAAACCTGCATCAGGTAGGTCGGGCATTGGGTACTTGTCCCACGCCCTTCCAATAGCGGGAGAGGAGTTTGTTGTGGGGATGCAGCATTCCCTTCTCCGTTCCAATGGGAATAGCAGACAACTCTTACTGTATGCCCAAGGTCTGTGACCCCGGAACATACACCTCTCAGAACAGGCCGAGGTGCCTCGGCTCGTGGGTACCTTAGTTCAAAAACGTAGAGAAAAAAGCATCCCCAAAGGTAGCCCCTTCATATCTCTCCTACAAGGTTTTGCCTGTGAGAGAACATCCCTCGCAGGTTACCTGCAAGAGAATCCTCTCGCAGGCTTATTATTCAGGGATTTTTAATATCAGTTCTGTTTTATAAGCTAATTTTTTTTAAAAACCTGCTATTGCAATCTAATAATAAAAATAGTATTTTTTAAAAAAAATTGCTTAAAAATAAAGGTGTCTTTTATAGTCCATAAAATACGGTACCCAAGCAGAATTAGGTAACCTTTTACTGTACATATTTATCCTGCTAACAATTTCTAGTGTTTAACAGCCACTTAATTCAGTTGAAGTAGCTGTTCAAATTTGTGCAGGTGATCTTAAATACAATTGCCCCCACTGTAGTTCAATAAGGCCAACATCTAACAAATTGTACATTTTCAGCAAAGGAACTTCACACCTATAATTCCCAAAAGGACTGTTCAGGATTTCTGTCCCAGATGCATTAGATTGAGATTCTACCCGTTACAACCAGAATTTTTTTTTCGAGTGTTGTTAGTGGTAGACTATTTCATATGCTGCTTCAGGCATTAGTTTTTTTTTATTTCAGATATTGCAAACTGAGTTTGAATCACTAATGTTTATTGCCTTATTTTGTGTTGAGAATAATAACAATAATTATTATAAAAAAATCTCTTTCGATACAAAAACTGCTACTTATTTATAATTTCCGATCACTTGGTAACGACCAGTACTTTATAAATATTTCATATTAACTGTGCTCTATCATGGCAGTTTTTTACTGTATATGTATTGACGTCCAATACACAAATGAGAAAGGAAAGTGTGTGTCAGTGCCGTAGAACTCCTCCGCGGACCACTCAGGAGACGTCGTAAAGACGCGGTTAGTGGGTTAGCATGCAGTTTTTTCCCCAATTTATACCAGGCTAAAATAAACACTTCAACATTGGCAAGCCACGTGACACACAAACAAGCAGGATAATAAAGTGGATGACAATACTCAAAGGATTTTAAATAAATTATTTTAGAAGATAACCCAAAATAAAAAGGTTTATGTATTCACAATTTTTATACAAAGTTTTATACATATAAGTATTATTGTTTTGCCTCGTGCCTCTTACTTCTCATTTTCATGGATATTTCTCTCTCCCACTGTTTTTGATATAACTGATATAACTGCATTGTTGCCTTAGCGTCTTCAACCTGAAATAATAATAATAAAAAAAAGGTTATACAGATTAGCCTGATGCAAAATTACATCTCATATTAAATGTTAATGCTACACCTGAAAAATAAGGGGGGAAAAAAATTGTGATAATAATAAAGTATAAATTTGTGTCAACTAACTTGTTTTTACAAATTTCTAAATAGTTGAAATCGAATTTTTCATGTTGCAGGAGGACATTCAATCATTAGAAGACAGTTTAAAGAAATTTAATGCATTTTTTTACAAGTACTACAAATAGATTGGATTTTTTTTAAAAAAAAACACTCACAGAGCTGTGTTCACCTTCTTGGATTTGAACCCCCAGGACCTGAGAAACCAACTTCTTCAGACTGGGTCGTTTGGAGTTCATTACAGTCTTAAATTCATTAAACCTGTAATAGAAAATGAACTCGTAAAATAAGAACATATGAATATCATACTAAAAATAGTACAGTAATTTGTACATGTTTATGTCTGCCTAATTGCAATAAAGGAATGATATATTGTACCCTGGTACTTTCCATCCAGGATAACAGCCACAGAAATTGTTTTGGTTCAGCTTTAAATAAAAGCTAAATTCTTGATCCCTGTGTCAATGGCATAGGATTTGATGAGACGCTTCAATCATATTGAGGATTTGTTAAAGTGTCAAATATTTATTTACAAAGGACAAAGTAAACGAGTGTAAAATCTCATGAATAATAACTGGTGTAGCGATTTTTTCCTCTTCGCCCATTCAAACACTCGTAAACTTTTTGCATACACTGACGGACGAGTCAATGCAATGTTCAATATAGTGCAGTTCTACTTATTGTGATGCGACACTACGTTTCGTACGTCCCACGTGGGCACTCGAATCTTCCTCGGTGATTAAACATGGCACCATCACACTTCCTGACTATATTCCAAGCTTGATTAATTTATATTCACTTGCCACTGTGCTGTGCTTTATTTCTCCATAAGAGTAATGCAAATTGTCAAGTGTGGCCAACATTGGATCCTGGATAAGTGCCAGAATGTAATATTTATGTTTATAAGGTTCAATCAGCATAAACCATCATCATTCACTTTCATTGTGATATACTCTCATCATAGATCACATTTTAACAATTACTCTCTCTCCTGATTCCAACTGCCAACCCTTAAGTGTCCTAAAATAATGTTCTCCCCCCCCTCGTCACCAGTTGCGAACCTCCAAATCTTGCCCTACTTAAAAGATACACTTACAATATGCATTGAGGTTAGTATAAAAAAGACAAGAACACTTTAATTATGAAAACAAAGAAAAATTTGCTGTTTAAGGCATTTTTAGAAAATACCAGCAATAAATAATAAAATTCTACTTCTCTTTCATGTTCTATGTTGTAAACCAACCTTTGAGTATCCCGTATCATTCGGTGAGGGTGGCTGAGGAATAGAACTTTCAGATCATTTCGAATAGCGTGACCCACTAGGATTCTTCCTTTAATAATATCCGCAACTTCTTGTTGAACAGTTTGGAATGATAAACCTGTGGAAGGCAAAGCCATTCAAAGCAATTGATACAATTTTTAATCCTCCATAGTAAAATAATCTATGAACAATTAGTAAAAACTGGCTGTCACTCAGAAAGATTTATTATTACACATTAAAAATTCCATATATTAATGTATTGTAACACTTATTCCCTTTTTATTCTGAACTTCTTTAGATATATTTCACTTAAAAATATGATTTACCCAGTTGGTCGACTTATAGAATGAACCATAAATGAAGACAATGACTACTGTACTTAGGGCAATTTATGAATTTTTCAACTGCAAATTAAAATACCGTTCTGCAAGTCTCGAGGCCTTATGCCACTGACCCACGTTCTGTAGTCCGAAACTTAAAAATATGATTTACCCAGTTGGTCGACTTACAGAATGAACCATAAATGAAGACAATGACTACTGTACTTAGGGCAATTTATGAATTTTTCAACTGCAAATTAAAATACCGTTCTGCAAGTCTCGAGGCCTTATGCCGCTGACCCACGTTCTGTAGTCCGAAACTGGCGCTGTTGGTTTCACATATTTGTCATAGATACAGTCTCCATACTTGTTAACAATAGAAACTCTAGCTAGCATGTCCCCGTCACTGTCATCACCAACCATTTCACAATCCATTGCAACATGTTTTGTCATCCTGTAACAATGGTGCACAATTTTTTTTATCATTAAAGAGCATTAAATAAAGGTAGTTAAATAATTTCTCTATACAACTTCAAAAGATTTAATTTTTTGTAACAGTAGCAACCAAAACAAAAATATTAAAACAAATAATTCAACTTTGATAGGGTGGTAGGTACGTGGTTGTCAAGTTTTTGTTTTTTACAAACGTCAGAGTCAGACGTGATTGTTATAGAAGGTGTTTAAATATAGGAACGAGGTGTTTTTAATGTTGTAAAAGATGAGCGACTTTATAAGTCGAAAGCTCCAATTAATGACTAAATAATTAAATTGAGACTGTTATTGGCTTTGAATTTTATAGTTATTAATATATTATTATTATAAAATTAGATACCTGCACTGTAGGATGTAGAGTTAATCATCAGGGGGTAAGGCTTTAAAGAAAGTCAGTGTGAAGCATTGGTTGAAATTGTTGGAGTTTTGGTTTCGGGCACGAGAAGCTATTGGGAATTGGGTTTCTGGAAAATTCAGGAAGAGGTCATTTTATTTGGTGGATATAGGAAGCATGACTGTCCACAATTAATATGGTAGATGATCTGGGAGGAGATGCAGGTAATGTTTTATTTTATTTTGTAGGTGGCTATTTGTGGAGGATTGTAGTAGCTTGAAGTCATGGCATCCGTTCCTGTCACAAGGTTGGCAATCCAGCTGAAGTAAAGTGAAGCTTAAAAAGTTGGACGAAGATATTGTGGAGGTTGGGAAGGTGCCTGAAAGCAACCCTTGGGCTTGTGGATATAATCTGGGTTGGATAGTAGCCAGGCAAAGAATGGAATTTTTGTAGTTATAATTAAATATAAAATTATATATAGAACAGAAATTTAGTAATTCCTACAAATATATCAAATACAACAAACAGCAACGGCATAGGAAATATTTTACTTCATACTACCTATTTGACTTGACTAGTGGTTGAACATTTCTTGCAGATTCTAATAAAGTTGAATGTTCATTGGAATAGCCAGGTCCATTCTTGTTTTGCTCTACCTGTGGCAGTTTAATTAGTTTGTATTTGTTACTTAAGAATTTGTTCTGAGGTTTTGGCTTAAATCTTGGCTTTTCCTCCACTGGAGCTGTCTGAACAATACATATTAAACATCAGAAGACAATATTTTATCTTATATATATATATATATATATATATATCCATAAAACTAATGGGACATACAGAAATTTGGTATGTTATTAGGGATTTAAGTAGTGGATATTTATATATTCTTAATATTTGTTGCTAATATTGAATGTTAGGAGTACGACAAAAAAAATAATTATTTTATGCAAAATATAATTACAATATTTATTTGCATTTAAAGATGGCTCGTCTGGGGAACAGCGAAAAAACTTTTTACAACAGCCCATTAACATGAAAATTAACATACATGAAGCTAAGAACATTCTAAAACCCGTCAAAATAACTATTTTCACAAAGAAAATTTAATTACTGAGGTATATGCAAATTAAAAGTCGTGACGTCATCAATGATAGTGACGTCACAGAACACTACCGCACAGTCAACCCCAAAATAATAAGTATATATTTGTTGATTAATAAAATTAATTATGTCAAATAAAGTACAATGTTTTAAAATATAACAACACCTGTACACCTGAAGCTGTCTGTAAACAGTTAATTTTGCAAGAATACAAATGAAATATATTTTTATTGCTGTGTAAATGAAGAAAGTAAAATACGCTCATAAAAATATCTGATTAATACTCACTCTTAAATACGATTGCCAATTACTTGAAACTACAGTTTTCTTGTGGTTAATTTTGGCAAATACTTTTGGAGACGGATTTTCAGAAACTGAGTTGATGGACTCTACCTTAGCTTTTGTATTCTGCAAAGCACCTACAGAACAAAACAGATTAAAATGTTTTTCACAAGTAATATATGTATATAAATGTTGTAAGCAAACTTCTGTTGAGGTTATATCACCATGATGTAAGGTTACTTGAATTAATTCAGACTTGTGCCATTCTCAGCGTAAACTAGGAAAAATGACTCAAGTCCCCTACATTTTTAAATAGTATACCTGATTTTCATATTAACATTTCCAATCATATCATCTTATTTAAAATTTTGTTTATCTCAGACATAATAATATAGAAATAATTATATATTGAACATTAATTTAAAGCCAAACATGACATTATTTCCAAAATATTTGTTTAGGACAAAAATGCCAGTTGTATAACAAAATACGCAGTACTTTACCTGACATTTTTATAAATATAATACACAACAGGAAGCAAAATATTTCAAATAACATATTCTATACATAAAAAACATGTGTTTACAAAAGAAATTAATCTTCAAAGACATACACCAACACTGACGGCAAAGATGTTACAGATTCATCTGCGTTGTCCGTCCCCTTTACCCATTCGATATATATTAATATATTTTGATGGATGCAGTTCCTCGTTGTCCAAGAATTACAAATCACCTGCTAGACGACTTGAGGGTAAAAGAAGATAATGAGCGATGAAGTAAGAAGCAGACAGCGCAAAGTGGAGAAGAATTGGTACAGACCAAGTTCAAGGAGGATATGCCAGCAAAAATATCAATTTTGGAAATCGACCTACATCGTGAAGATTACTTTAATTTGAAAGGTCTCAGTCCAACTAACATCAAATTCGAGGTAGATTCTAGTCACGGCTCCTCCGTTTACCACAATAAAATATTGTATGGTACAGTTTAAACGAGACGAAGTCTACGAAACGAAGTGACCACGACAGAAATTGTGACGAAAATCCTCAAAATGGTATTGAATAAGCATCGAATGAATGTGCACGAGCTAGTAGACAAGGGGAGCGCTGTTCATCGCATGTTAGACGTGAGAAAGCTGTGGGCAAGATGGATGCCGCGTTGCTTACAGTGAACCAAAAACAGCGTAGCGAGGATGTTTCAATCCAGTGTTTGGTGGTGTTTCACAGAAATAAAGCCGAGTTTCATAACCATGTATAAAACATGGGTCCATCACTTATCAGCTGCGACGAAGGAACAGTCGATACAATGGACTGAAAGGGGACAATCGCCTCCAAAGAAGGCCAAGAGAGTTCCATTTGCTGGCATCAGTTAATCGAAGTTTTTTTTTGCTTTTTTTTAGGGTAACAGGCTACATGAGGGTGATCCACTTTGGGCAACTCCCCTTTAATAGCATAGGAAGGGATTTGAAAGGGGGGATGCGGAAGGGTAGAGGAAAGTAGCCAAGGGTTAACTAGGGGCCCCCGGGCTATGGTTTAAGGATCCTACCCGGCATTCGCTTAAAGAAATGCAGGGAAAACCCTAGAAAAACCTGCATCAGGTAGGTCGGGAATACTTGTCCCACGTCCTTCCGATAGCGGGAGAGGAGTTTGCTCTGGGGACGTGCATGGAACAGTTTAGGAGGCAGCTGGCCGACTGTTCCAATGGGAATAGCGGACAACTCTTATCGTATGCCCAAGGTCTGTGACCCCGGAACATATACCTCTCAGAACAGGCCGAGGTGCCTCGGCTTGTGGGAACCTTAGTTCAAAAACGGAGAGAGGAGGAGGCATTCCCAAAGGTAGCACCTTCCTGTCTCTCCTACAAAGTTCTGCCTGCGAGAGAACATCCCTCGCAGGCTTATTCTATCTTATGTTTTCTTTGTCATGCTGGCTATACCCCCTCGTAGCAACCATGAGTTACCTGGTAAATTATATATTAGTTCACCGAAGGAGTCTGATTAAGAAAGGGTCGATAAGACAGCAAGAAGACGTCAAAAAAATAAGGAAAAACAAAGTGAAAAAGGTTTAGTAAGAAGCTTGCGAAACCATGAACCACCGACAGTTAAAAAAACAACAACAGAGAAGACTGACTGATGACATACAGAATAAATGGACAATATTACTATTTTTTGTAACACTTTGGCACTTAACTTTCTCTTAACGCAATTGTAACTAGCGCTAAAGACGGCGGAGTAAACAAATACAAAAGACTGTCAACGTCACGCATCGCCTACAGAATCTCGTCTGCTGCTTCATAACAATTGTGTAAACAAAACGTTGACAGCCTCCGCAACACCTGACATCACACATCACACACACCGCACGCAACATGTTGGAATATGAGGATGACTACTTTCTTGAAGAAGACAAAATGTAAGTTAGGTTTTCTCTTACCTGTACATATTACAACTGTCCTTTTATCTCCAACGGAAGAGATTGTGTTATCAAAAAGAGAAATTCTCAACGGAAGTAACCAAGTACGTTGAACTTTTGTATTGTTGAACAAATGGACTCGTTTGCTTACAAAATTTAAAAGTCTACCAACGTTAAGTAATAAATGGCACAGGTAATAAATAGTTGACATAATAAACTGTTATTTTACATGTTTATAATTGATATCAGATCATGTATAGAATAATAACTTTTTCTCGTACCATTTTTATATGTCGTATTGCATCAGTTAATTTTCTATACTTCCTCACCAACCATATGAATTTAATCTTTTAATGTGCATATTTTTTTTATGTAAACTTGTTTATTGTAACAAATACATTGCAAATGTTTCCAATCTCCATGTATAGTTACGATTAGATACTGACGACAAGTTAATATTAATGATCTGGCATATACAGACATATTATTGATTTGTTTCTCGAAATGTAAAACAAAAGGACCTTAAGATGGATCGACATTAATTTATTTGATACAAAGTTAATTGAAATTATTCAACATAAGGATCCTCACTACTGCATATATAATTTGTGTCGTAATAAATTGACTGATTAGAAAAGTGTTCCAGAAACTCATACGCTGTTTTCAATTCTGTTTATTAAATGTTTGGTAACATTATTTATTCTATTCTAAATTTTTCTCAAACATTTGAGGGGACATAACAAAGATCTGACTTGATATTTTTATATTTTTAAAAATTCGACACTGTTTTTCAAATAATAGAAATAAGTTCAACAAATGTTCCGGCCCCCTAGTGGCCATATTTATCTCCCTCAAATTATGTATGGCTTGCTGGTAAAATATTTGTCATCTGTGAAGAAGTGGAGTCTGTGGTTTTCACTTTAAACAGGGTTTCGAAGCTACTGAACGTCACTGGGGGCGTCGTAACTAGAGCTCACATGCATAATTAAGTAATTGCTAAATGTATAAATGCTCCTCGTATTCCTTCATAATTAATCAAATATTAAATTTAGAACGTTACTTTATGTAGAAATTAAAATATAACAGTCTGTGCTAAAAATATAATAATTAGATAAATAAGTAGTCAATTACAGACAAAATTAAGTGAGAAAATAATTGCCACACAGTGTTTCTATATTCTTTGTTGATTGTGGTTCTTAAATTTTATTAATCACATGACTAAAGCAACAAGAATTGCAGAAAAATAGTTTGGTATGTATTGAGCACTTAATTTTTGTCTGTATTTGGCTATTTATTTATATAATTAATTTGTGTAGCATAAAATATTTGTGAACCATTGATACAAACATGTAAATACAATAAAATGATTTAAATTTCACACTGTATTAAATTTAATTTGGGCAAGTTGAATCTTATTTTATCTTAAAATTTACTGTTGTGTGATTTTTATCTCTACTTTATGTGACTAAAATTCTTTAAGCAATACGTGAGTGAAATTGTAAATGATACTAGACTCTGAATCCCATCACACACATGGTTTTAAAATGTGAAACTGTTCTTTGTTTCACACTCACGAGTCGCTTCGAATAGATTTTGAAAATATCAAGTTTCGTCAGAAATAATTTTAATGTGTGTACAAAGAATTTTCATACTAAAAGATTTTAGCTGTTTATTTATATAAAGAATGGGAGAAAGGCAAATTTGAAAATAAAGACTGATATGAAGTATGCAATTTTGAATGCAGCCATATGACCATAGGAACAGTTGGAAATTGGAGAAGTCTGAAAGAGAAGAACAATAATTAACCATGTATCTCAAAGGCTTATTGATAAGAAACGTACTACTAGACTTAACTTTAACAATTAAGACATTTAATAAATAAAAAAGAAGCGCATTATTGGGTCATGAAGAATTCAAAACATTTATGAAACTGAAAATATATCAATTTCAATTTTAAATATGTTTTAAATTAAATGTTTGTAGAATGTAAATTTTTTTTTTGCAGCAAAATATTTTGTTGATTTTTATCCACGATTTAGAATTCAACTCTTTTTTTTCCATGCTATTAAAAATTATTGTTTCTGAGCTATTTTTGCCTGCATTTTCAGTAGTAAACAAATATTGATATTATATTTTTATTACTTTAGCGACTATATTACACATTACCTTAATTTATGTTTTCATTTTTATTATTTTTCCACAAATGGCAGAATCTGAATGGATCCATACTTGGCAAACTATGCAAATGTCCCTCGAGACATTTACATTTTTGACGATTCTGATGAAGATAATTATCACTATATCATGGAAGATCGCATGTATGTTTTTTTTATTTTTTATTTTTGCATGTGTTCTCTCTCACATACAAACTCAGCATGCTGTCATATAAATGGCTTTTTATGCTTGTTTCTGTTATGTATGTTTAATGGTTTTTATTTGTTGTTGCTTGTGGGACGACTTGGAATTTTACAGTTTATTTCGTCAATTTATTTGGATGTGTGTTTTGATGGGAAATAAAACTACACTTTCACATGTATGTTGTCTTTTGTTAATTGAATTGTGATTTATAAAATACCTTGAAAATCCTCTTTACTTTAATCCCAATAAATTACACATTTTGGACACAGATAGCAAGAAACTTCAGAAGCTACAGTATCGAACAAAAGTTGTAACCCAAGAAAAAGGATATATATTCAAATTCATGTATCATGAAATGAACGCTTAGTAAGTAGGTAAAGCAGAGAGTGTCAAGGAAGGTGATAATATCATGTAAACCCGTCTGCGATATGAATAATTAATTAATAGAACTATGATGCTTTGGATGGGGTTCAATAATTTTGTGCCTCATTCTCAGCTTAGCATTTCATTGTTTGAATCACAGTTCTCACAAGCTATCTTGTTTTCTTTGTAGATCACAATTACAGGTAAAACCATTAATTTCTTTGGAGCCAGACAACTCAGATGTGAATGTGAGTGTGAATATTTTGGACAAATTGTGAGTATGACAAATCAGCCATTGGGTGAAATAATCTCTTTACTATCTCCAGCTCCCATAGTTCATTGTTGGCCAGAAGATGTCTGTTAAATGTACAATTTCACCTTTATTTACTAATAGCTCATATATAAGCTCCAATTTTAAATAAGCTACCATTCTTTAGTTTCGAAACACATAAGTAAAATCCTTTTGTGTCCAACCAGTCTGAAGCTGTGAGTGTAACATAGTTTTTCCAAATCTATAAATAGTCTATTTATTATTTTGAGAAATACATTAGCCATTGATGTGGTTTTTCACAATGGTAATCCCACCGTTTTGAACACTTTATAGCTTTTAAATATCATTTACACCCAAAAGGCCTTCATTCTTTCTAGATGCACATTGATGTAGAGACATTTAGACTACTCTGATTGTTTTGCCTGTATTTATTAACCCTTGCTTTTATGAAGTAGCCCTAAATTTGTAAAATATTTTTCCAACTGACGGTACTGATTAGAGAGCTTCTAAGTCTGTTATCTGGAGATTACTACTAGTTTGGAAAATGAGTAAAATTTATTACCATTATCTATGAGAGTGTCAAGATTTTGAGTTTCCCTTCAGTTGTGAATGACATAGTCACTGAAATACTTTGTAATGCATAAATAAGGCCTGCATGACTTTCTGTCTATTAAAAAATGTCCAACAAACCCATTACAGAACAATCAAACATTTTGTGCAAATAATTGTTGATCATCTATAAATATGATGGAAAACAATTTAGCACAGAAACAAAAGTTTATTAAAGTGTCGTCTGTTATGAGTTTCAAATCAGAAAATGCAGTTTACCACTCTCCATTTTGTAGCTGCATTCTGTATCAAGAGATTTAATTTTCATTTTTTATCTTTCATGTGATTCATTTGTGATAAATTTGGCATTCATGTAGCTAATTGTATTATTGTTATTAGGAAATACATTTGTGTAGAATTGGTTGTGTGTGCTAACGAAGAAGAAACTAGAAGATACAAATTTGAAACGTTGTAGTATTTTGTACTTATATTTTGTGCACGTAAACTGCGGTAATTTTACCGCATTATATCGCTGTTTTGAGAAAAAGCTTACTACGTATTATGAAAAGTAGAGTTGCTTCATTCCTTTGATTGTTCAAACTGTTAATTACAATCCAAATGTTTTGGAAAAGTGGAACGTCATCACCTTTCAACATTCCTGTGCAAGAAGATAAATCTTCTGAATTAGTGACAACACAAAGCAATAACGATGGTGACGAAGAAATAATTAGTGTGTAAGTATTTTTTGTATTGATTGTGGACATTTGTCGAACTGTTATTAAATCGCTTTAAGTTAATTAACTCGAGGAAAACACTTGAAATATATAAGTGGTTTGCACTTTTACTTGAAAATTAATTATTGTACATCCACTATAAGCTCACATTTTTATTGGAAGCTTTTTTGTTTATTAAACCATATTATGTACATTTATTCTGTAAATATGTTGTGAATTTATGTCACAAATAAATCTTCTTTAAGATCCAATAATTTCATTACTTTAAATGTAGAACTTTTTTGATACATACATATTATCAGCTGTTGTAAAGTGTTTTTATTTTAGCAGCATTATTTAATTAGATAGCTACAAATGTATGATTATATAGTTTTAATTGTTTTATTTAATTAAATTCAGTTGCTTCACTTTGGAAAAAAATATTTATAAGTCACTTAATAGAAAAATATTCTATATAATATGAACATTTAAAAAAATTTGATTTATGTTTATCCTATAAGGAACGTAGGTTATTCCCGGTGTAGTTGCTGGATGAAGTTTTCTCGGGATTCCAACCGGGTAGCGTAGTTAAGTAAACACAATGTTTCGATGACTTGCACCGCCATCTTCTACAGGTGAAGCGCCGTTCGAAGTAGGTAGGGCTGTTTATATAGCCCCATCCGTGGTACCAGGGCATGGGATGTCTCTATTGGCTCTGGTCCGTAGATGGTAGGGGTGTGGGCAACTCGTGGTATCCCCAGGGATACGTTGTGTTTACTTAACTACACTACTATGTTTATCCTGTTTGATGCAGTGTAGATCCTATGTAGAATGCAGGTTTTACTGGTGTAGAAACTGGATAAAGGCTTCTTGGGACTCCAGCTGGGAAGCCTGTATCCATACAACTGACTTATGGAGAATCATATCCAAATGATGTGTATTGTGTCAGCTTTGCTTATCTGGGTTTCATTTCAAATTCCAAAATTTATGCTTGTATGAATCGCACGGGAACAAACATAAAAGCTAAGAATTGTTTATCAGTTTTATTACATTGAAAGAATAATCTATTTTTTCAAATTGCTGCACCAGATTATATTGCTTTTCTGCTACATATTATTAGTTTTTCTTAATGTTCATAACCAAAAAAAACTCTGCAAAGTTATTGTATATGCCAATTATCTCTATTGTACTCAATTGTCTTCTAAATCGTCCATTCTGTGCTCTTTATGATTTTTCTTCACAGCACCAAAACTTTCTGGGTAGTCTACTGCTTGCACTCAACCTGCATGCATTATGCTTTGAGAGTTCTTGTCACACCTTCTTTATGTCCCTGGATATCTGAAATACTCTTTGACAAGTCTGTTTATTTGCATACAATGATGTTTCTGATACTAACGGTAAAGAAATAACTTTCTAAATTTCTCTAACATTATCTTTTGTTTTATATGCTTACTAAAACAAAACATAGGCCAGATTTATTTTTATGGATTAATGGTATATTATGTATGAAAATATTTAATATGTAATATTTAACTGCAGATGTAAAATGTATACCATTTTTTATTTCCACTGAAAACAATTTCTTTACATTATTCAAAACAAATGTTTCTGTAGGAGACACTTTTTTTTACTGGTTTTCTATTGTCTACTTTACAAAAGGAAAATTGGATAGAGAATTAAATGAGAAGTTAAGTGAAGAAACACAAATTTATGAATAGTATATCAATGTTCAGACTTTTACTGTAGCTCTGCATTTCCCTTACAGTTTCTTTACTGTACCAAATGCTGGATTGTCTTTTATCATTTTTATAGTATATTTCTTTTACTTACTTCCACACCATTTATTGTTTCCATTTACACTTCTTAATGTTATGAAAAAAACAGAATTCCTGAAAAAGCATTTCATTACAAGAAACTTTATTCAATGAAGGCTGAGGGACACTACCTTGGTTTTCCATATACTAATGAATATTTCACGATGAGGATGAATCAGGGGTGAAGAATTGTTTTCGGAAGTTGATAAGGAATAATGCTCACGAATTTTTAAGGTTGCATGATTATGTTGAGCTCATGATGTGTACAAGGCGTCTTAAAATAACTGTGCCAGCGTTTATAATTAGGTTGAACTTTATCATTTCTCTCTTTTACATTTAAGGCTTCTTTTAAGTTTTCTTTTGAACAGTAAAATGCTTAATAACCATCTGCAATAAAATAATTTCTTTTCTTACACAATATCATTTGTGATTTACATCTGTTGACCTATCAAAACTGCAATTTTTCAATAAATTATTAGTGCAAGCCAATCATAGGAATTCCAATATAAGGCCTTTACCTCTCTGATGACCATCCTTTATGCTGCATTATGAGATCAACATTGGTGGCCAATTGAAAAGTTTGGAACACTCATTTCAGCTCGTGTATTTGTAGATAAATTCTAAGAAGAAAAATGTTCAAAATTTTGATATAATTGATTAAGAATTATGAATGGAATTTATTTGCACATTGAACATGTTTAATTTATAACATACAGTAATTTAAATTCTGTCAACATGTAAATTAATGTAGTACCAATTTAATGGTGGTATGTTATATTTTAATAAATTAACTTGCTTTCTTTATAGTTTTTTTCCATTTCCTCTCTTCTTTCTTTTACTTGTACTTTGTGAGCATGATCTTTGTGACTCCCTTGTCTGTGCTGCTTTCCCTACACAAGTAAAAGTAAGGATGAAGACGAGGACGACATGGACAATGAAAGGAGATATCTTCTAGGTGGTGACCCACGCTTGAACTTATTCCAGAACACCATGTACGTGAGTGATTTGTGTGCACAGTAAACCCCTGCTTCGTACAGTGATAAATAGCATGGAGTTGCACATTTTAGAAACTGCAGTAAACACTTCTTTTAAAAATATCCTTCACATTTTTCTTTTGGTTTAATTCACACCTAAGAGAGACACACTGTATTGCTTCCTACTGTGTGAAAGTGATATGCTAGTAAAACACTGTTTAGCACAACTCATGTGATGTTAAACCATTGTTCGTAGCTTCTCCTGGTCTTGAAGTTATTGCAATAGTATCAATACAAAAGTCACTGCTATTGTTTGTGAAACCATTGTATATTTGCTGGTTTTCCTTTTAGGGAGTTCTCAAAATAGTTCTGTTCTGAGGACATGTATATATTACAGATTTTTTTATTGTACCCATTTATAGCATTTAGCCAAAATATTATAAGTAGTAATTATTGACTTTATATTATTTTATGGCAAAGAATGTATGCAATGCTTTTACTTGTAATTAGATTTTGTATCATGACATAGATTGATAATATGCTAATTGACTTGTTCCAATTGTGTAGTTATTGAAGATTGCAGTGGAAATACTTTACGATGTGTTACTTAGTACCTGAAACACTAAATTAAGAATGTCTTATTATATGAAATCATGAATTTAGCAGCACAGAATGAAAAATGAAATTTGTTGAGATAAGAAAAGAAGACAGACATTAAAAAAAAAAAGAGAAGAATGATATTTTGTAAAATTTTGGTAGTTACACCTACATGCATAATTTTTTTTTTTGTTAAAAGTTCTAAGTACTGTGTTTTGAAACATCTTTTGTGATACTAGTGAATAAATTTTAAAAACATATTCAATTTTGTTTTGTCAAAGAGAAGTTGTGAAGCTCTTTCAACAGATTTTGTACTTGTACTTTTCTTGGGTTTAGTTTAAGTAATTGTATATTCCTTTAACAAGCCTGAAGTTAACATTTCAACATTTTATTTGGCTGTGATCCACAGAATAAAATATATTTATTTACATGTATTGACAGTATCAATAATTTTTAGGATCATAGCAGTTTAAAATGGAACTTATTGCTATTATACTAAAAATAAATGGGACAAAGCTACAAGTGTGTATAGTTTATGTATCAGGCTGTTGTAGAACTTTTATTGTACACGTTTGTAATAAATGTTAATTAGTTTTCTTAGATTTTATGTTTAAGGATTGTTCTATGATACATTTTAATGTTTTTGGCTTAGAACCATTTACTGTACTTGTAAACATCAGAAGAAATTAGAATCTCTTATGCTTTTATTATAATCCTCTCAATTTGTAGGTATATTACAGACCAGACATCAGTTGCATCAACAAGAATGTTCTACTTAAATATATAATTGTTTTAGTTTTGAAGTAACAAGGTTTAGAAGAGTCGCAGTAATTAATTGCACTTTTAGTAATTATTCATCTCGGTATTACAAATTTGAAAATCAGTTTCTGGAATGGGAAGACACAAGTATAAAGCCTGATATTGGTTGAAGAGTTCTTTTGAATGCTCTTTATTTCTTCTTGAATTGAGTAAAATATACCTTGATAATAGATTTAATAATTTCAACTATTTATTATATAATGTATATTTAATAACTTTACTAATCAGTGATCGAAGACTTTCCCAGTGTAGTTGCTGCAGAAAGAGTTCTCGGATTTCACTTGCGTGCAAGAGGTGACGTTTCGACGACCTCAAGCTCTGTCATCATCTTCTTCGCCTAGAAGATGACGACAGAGAAACAAAAGGGAAATTTTGAATTTTAATGTCATGAACGTTTTTTTTTATAAAATCTTTTAATACATTTTTCATCATTGCTATGCATGGTTCAGTTTATTGTCTCACTTAACGTAATTAATTGTAGGTATATAATAAAATCAATTATTGCTAATATGAAATAATTAACCTTTGAATTAAACAATTTTAAATAAAAGGTGTAAATAAAAGTATGTAAGTAATTATATTATAACTCATTAGATTTAAATCTCAGGAGTGTCCCACAATTTGTACGTCACTAATATCTGAACCTTGCTTCATGGCATGAAGTGGATTTATACATTGCTCAAAATATTTCTGCAGCTTGTAGCATGAATGCTTGAAATTGTATTCGGGACAGAAAGGTGTTTGTGCATCTGTTTTTTTTTTTTAAAAAAACTGTGAAGCTTATAGCATGAAAAAATATTTTAAAAAAGCTTATTTCCATTAATACTTTATAAAAGTAGCTGAATTATTGTGGAAATTTGTAATTTGATTTTAAATATTTATTGCTAGGTTATATTATGACCTCTATGGTTACAGGATGTAGGCAGTTTGGCTTGCTCGGTCTGTTGGAGAGGTTACTGTAGGGTTTATATTTACCTTAGGTTGTCAATATGTGATGCATTAGTAGATACAATCTTCTGATTTCCAAAATGAGCACCAGGGAACCACTCATGATTGTAACTTGTATATTTGATTTTTTTAAAACAAACAACCATTTGTGGCTTCAACTGTTATATAATTTTTCCTAACTCTTCTGTTAAGAACATATTACAATTTGTGATGTTTCAGGAAACATTAAGTTGAGTTTGACTTATTTAAGTATAATTGCTTATTAATACAAGCATGTTGTGCTGTAACATATTGTGTTATTGCTGTAAATGGGGAAAATGGTTTGTTGTACAATTTAATTTTCTTCTGTGCTCCTCATTGTAACTGTAACAACTCTTATTTGCTTTCTTGTTCAACAGAAGAGATCCATGCTTTACCACAAATAACACTATTTATTAAATATAAGTATATTATTTGGTAAAAGCAAGTGATAGGTAAGGAACAACTCAATCATAATTTGTTTTACTATGACCAAATGTTTAAATTACAGTAGTAAATTTGTATCATCTGCCTCAAACTGGTTTTCTCCCCTCCAAGAGTGTGTATATAGCATCTGTATGTATTTAGTATCATTATATATTTTTTCCTGGTAATAAAATCATATTAACATCTAGATTTTGTAGAAATTCTTGGATCATATTTTAATAACTTTGGTAATACTAGCAAATAAAGTTCAATTTTGAGCAAATTATCTTTTTAATTATGCAATATTTTATTTGTGGCCTCGCATTACATTTTTCTGTATATTTACCTTTATGAGAAATAAGTTCTCTTCATTTCTCATTATCAGGGGAATGACTGTAACGTCCGGAAGTGTTACAATCACGAAGGACAACTCCAACTTAATCGGCATTAGCATTGGCGGTGGAGCACCATTATGCCCTTGCCTTTATATTGTACAGGTTAGTTAACTGCGGAAATATCTCATACTGGGACAGAGTAACTAATGCTTTACATTTTCAGGAATTATGCTCAGTCGAAGCTCTATGTGAATTTGACTTGTTGAATTTTAGAGAGATAATTTAAGGCCATTTGTTACATTTATGATGAGAATGAGAGTGATGCTGTGTAAATTTCTTTTAGCACATCGAACATCTATGAGAAATTTTCTGTAAGATTTAATCCTGACCTTACAGCATTCAAAATAGAACAGTTGATGTACAAGCTGAGTTGATAGAATATTCTCCAGAAAAACAAAGAAGAGATCAATACAATCTTGACACTGGAAACAAAAAAATAATTCCTCTTAGATTTGGACCTCAGTATTAAGAGTGTAGCGACTATTGTGTTAAAAATTAACTGATAGAGATCAAAAACCAAAACTTCAGGTTTAGTAATGAAGATATAAAAAATGCATGATTTCTTCCCATATCTTTCGTTATACATTGTTTTAGAGTCTCAGTTTTTCTTAATTGCAATCAAAATGAATTAAATATTGAAGTAACCAGTTTTGTTTAATAATTGTTAATAATTAACAGTGTTCATTTTGAGTGAATTTATCTTATATTTACAGTTACATTTCGGTGGTAACAGGCTTTAAGAAATTTTGAACATTAAAGTAAACAAATAGAATATTTATTAAGAGATATTGGGGGGTTTCTTTTATATGTGAACATTACCTGCTCAATTCAAGGTGTTTGACAATACCCCGGCTGCCAAAGAAGGTACATTGCAAAGTGGAGATGAGTTGGTTGGAGTTAATGGACAGTCTGTTAAGGGGAAAACTAAAGTTGAAGTGGCGAAGATGATTCAAGCTTGCAAGGTAAACATATATAATATATTTTGTATATAAAATTAATTATCAATATATATGGTTGTTGCCAATGTATCTTTTAGTGATAGAGTAATAATTTTTAAGGTGAGATGAAACATGTGGATTTTTCTAGAGCCTGGCAGATGTAGAAAATAAATGTATACACTAGTCAACATTTCAAGTTTTTATGCTAATTGGATTGTATCATCACTTCATTTTGTCTGTCATTTGGATATTTATCGAATTATATTTGAAACAGGCGTATTATATTTTTATTTCAATTAGAACTTAAGTGTGAATATGCAATTTAGTAAGATTGAATGAAAATTTAATAATTGTATATGGATGGAAAACCAGTTGTTTTTTATTTCTATGAAGAATTATTGTAACTTGCATACTGTTGACAGATCTGTCTTATTTTCCCAAAACTAAAATTTACAGTATTATATATATATTTCTATATATATATATATATATATATATATATATATATATATATATATATTACCTGCTCAATTCAAGGTGTTTGACTATACACCAGCTGCCAAAGAAGGTACATTTCAAAGTGAAGATGAGTTGGTTGGAGTATAATATCATAAAATACGATATATTAGTATATTAATATACGATATATTAGTATGGAAAGGAAAGAGAGATAGGTTGTGGCTCACCTGAAAGTGAAGCACGGTGTCGCCATAAGGAACCGAAGGTTGCTCTTCAAATTTTCGGAGGCTCTCAGCCTCATCCTTCAGGCCGGCTGTGGACTGCGGAGAAGAGCAACCTTCGGTTCCTTATGGTGACACCGCGCTTCACTTTCAGGTGAGCCACAACCTATCTCTTTTTCCTTTCAATACCAATATTGCAATTATATATATATTCACGACTTCAAAAACTTTAATATCATCCAATTTTGAACTTCAGGATGAAGTATCTGTAAACTACAACAAATTACATGCAGACCCCCAGCAAGGTCGAACACTGGACATCATTTTGAAGAAGGTGAAACACAGGCTGGTTGAGAACATGAGCACTGCCACTGCAGATGCTCTCGGACTCTCCAGAGCCATCCTTTGCAATGATACATTGGTACGGAAGTTACAGGAACTGGAACAAACTGAAGGAATGTACCGTGGCCTTGTGGAGCATGCCAAAAGGGTTTTAAGAGCTTTTTTTGACTTGTTACAAGTTTATAAAGGTGATTTCACTATTATTTTGGTCTCGATTTATGTGCACTGTGTCAGAAAATTCAGGTTACACACTTCCAAATAAACCTAAATTAATATGAATCTCCTACTGTGTTGAGATATGACGTGTTACAGTTTTTTAGAGTATTTCTGTAGCTTTTTTAAGTGGCTAAACCACTCAAATATTGGTCTCAAGCTCCCTATCCCCTCATAGAGCATTTGATTAATTTCTGCATGGTTTCCTGGAGTTTGGATCAAAATTTAAAATGAAATTATTTTATCTTTAACATTTCATGCCTAAACAAAAACACAGATTTGTAAAATAGGAAATGGCTTATAACATTTTCAAGAGAGAATCATTATTGATGAGTGAATATTGAGTGATGTATGATGAGTTATAGCATGTTCAAGAATTTGTTATACTTGTTCCGTATGAACTAACTGTATTGGAATGCCAAGAGCTTACCTTACACAAGAACAACTACAGTGAGATAAAAACAAATTGAAAGAACAAAGATTTTCGAATATTTTTCTTAGAGTAACAAAACTGTTTGTTCCTCGTGAATTTAATTATCAAAACTTTAGCACGTAGTTAGATTAACTTGCAAATTTCCCTTATTTTAGTCAGGTTGAGCACACTTAATTTATAATTTTTTATGTATATTTTGTTTCAAGCATTTGGGGACACATTCGCTGCAATAGGAGTCCGTGAGCCTCAGCCCAGGGCCAGCGAAGCATTTAGACAGTTTGGAGATTATCACAGACAAATGGAAAAGTATGGAATAAAAATGCTTAAATCAGTAAAGCCAGTAAGTAAATTTGTGTGTAGTCATTATGTTTTTTTTAAAAGAAATTCCAAACATTATGCATCTGGATATAAAATATAATTTTGTATCATTGTCGACTGGAGTAAAGCCATCCTCCTTTCTTTGTACTGTGTTTGTTTGCCATTCTTCCAGTCTTGCAATATTTAATATGCTTATTAATTTCATTTGTTGTATGTTCTAACTGTTTTAACATTTTTCCATTCCTCCCATTACCAATCCTCTGTTGTAAACTGTACCTTAGTAACATACCTATTCATTTTATAACTTATCCTTAAGCAAGTTCTCCCTTTTTTGATTTTTTTAGTAAACAGACTCGGTTAATACACTGACAGTCCACTTATTTTTCCCAGAACTTGGTTTATTTGTTTCTCACATTTGATCTACTTTCATTCATTCTTTATCAATGTTGTGTTTCCATTTCAATATTTGGTGCTTTAGAGTGAGGTTTAAATAATTTATAGAAGACTAAATATTTTATTTTACTTAATTTGCAACGTGTCATAACATGTTTTTATGTATAATTATTTGGATATCTAATTTAAAAAAAATTATTTTAACTGAAAAAGTACTTGCATTACTAATATATTTTATATTTACTGACTACTTTCTGAATGCTGACTAAATTTTGATTAATAATATAGATATTTTTTCCTGCTCCTGATTACATTCGTATAATTTTATTCTAACACACTAATTTTTTAGTGGTTACACTGTGCTTATAGGATTTTCTGGATCCATTTCCTAATGGAAAAACTGGAATAAAAGTCTTGTGTATGCATATTTGAGGGAATAATAACGTTCATGAGTGGCTTGAACTGTGAACTGAAATACATTTGGCTTTTTAACTCCAGTTTGCTGGTCTATTATGCTAAAATCGCTGCACATTCTGCTAATTCCTCACAACTCAGACTCTTCAGACTTAGTTTGACAAGATTGTTTTTAAAAAATGTAGAGGACACATTTCTCACAAAGAAATGAGATGAGATAAAATCAGCAACTCTCTGTAAAAGACATTATTTCTTCTGTTTTTTTTTTACCCGAGTGTATTTTGAATGTTGTCAACACTTTCTTTACGTTTTTCCCTTGTAAGCAGTTATGTCATAGCTCCTTGAACTTTTTGCACCGTTCAGTCTACATGTGTATTTTGCAAAGGTATTTTGTCGTAATTGCATCGCTTTTGCTACTAACAGATTTTGTCAGATCTGGGGACATATTTGTACAAAGCCATACCCGACACAAAACTAACCATTCGCAAGTACGCAGATACAAAGTTTGAATACCTGTCATATTGCTTGAAAGTCAAAGAAATGGACGACGAGGAATACAGTTATGGGGCCTTACAAGAACCACTCTACAGAGTCGAGACTGGGAACTATGAATACAGGTACTTAAATTACATTTAGATGTATGTACATTATTTACCATTAACAATTGTTGCAAAGAAACTGAAAAACTTGTTCATACATATGGCTCAATTAGTGTCTGATTTAGAGAATAAATACTATTAGAAAGATAAACTAGACCTCTACTAGTCTTATTTCATGTACTTATCTTCCACATAAGCAATGTAACAGTCAAAAAATATTTTCTCCAAATTAAATACATTTTTGTGATTAAATTTAACATACAAGCATTATGCATATCTTTTAAAATTCCGGCATTCAATCGACAGGGTTATATTTTGTATTATTTGTATCATCTAAATTATTCTGCAGATAAGGTGTCATTAATTTGTTTGATGGTAGATTATATCACTATATTCTTAACGTTAATCATTGATGTTGAGGAATGAAAGTGTGAACAAGTTTTTATTTCCGAGAATTTGAATAATCGTAGTTTTTCTATGGTTTAAATTGAGTCTTGTATGGAAAATTCATAGTGCATGAAGGGGTTTCAAAAACTATTTTTTATGAGATACTTTCTATGTATGCCAAACCTAGTCTTTTATTAGGAAAACTGGCAAATATATAAAATTCCAGATGGGAATCATCTAAGTTAACTACAGTCGTGTTGATTAAATATTCAGCATAAAACTATAAACGTATTATTAAACTCCCTGTATTAGGAAATAATGGTTGTAATTTTTCGGTTTTTTTTTTATTTAAATTATACTTTTTTCACAGGCTCATCCTTCGTTGCCGGCAGGACGCTAGGGCGAGGTTTGCAAGGCTGAGAGCTGATGTTTTGGTCAAGTTGGAATTGTTGGACAATAAACATGTTCAAGATGTTGTCTGGCAACTGCAGAGATTGGTTGCAGGCCTCGCCCAATTTCACGGTGAAACACTTACGTTACTCAACGGCCGGCCCCTTTTCCCCATCGAAGTAGATCTGAGTCGCTCTGCATTCCAGTATAAAAGTACCAGTCCTCTTACACAGGTATGTGGTGAGGCTCTAAACATGTGTTGAAACAGTAATGTACAAGTAAAATAGAGAAATTGTGTTATTTACTTGTCATGAATTGCTCATAATGAAATGTTATAGCCATATGTAATATTTTCAGGAAGCGACCGAGGAAGAGGATGACGACGACTTGTTGCAAGCAGATGAAGCTAAGGAAATTGAAAATGCACTCATCCCAGAACTAAATTAACCATTCCTTGTATTGCCAATAAATGTTATCGCCATTATATTTAAAGTATTGTTACCTGTACAAAGATATTGCCGAAGTGTTGTGTACTTTAAGAAACTGTTTCTATAACTGTTATATAGAAGAAATCTAGTCATCAAGGAGAATGATGAATGTGCAATTTTATTTTGGACCAAAAGAAACTATTGATACAATGTTTGGTTACTTGAGAAAACCAATAAAGGAGAACAGATCTTTTTATTTGTTTTTAATTTAATGATCCTTTTACACTGTTTTTACTCTCCATACATGAATGTGTTACAAGCTCTTGTTTTTGTGGTTTTATTATTTTACAAGAATATTGCGTGTTTAGAAAGACTCAAAACTATCAGATTTAAAATGTGGACAAACTTTATAGTTTGCACCAAAACTTAATATAAAATGAAATAATAAGAGGAGTAATTAATAAAGTATGGTTGGTGGCTTTGGGAATTGTTTGCATTAAGCTGAAGCAGTTGCATACAGGATTATAAGGAATTTCCACAAAGAAAAACCTGATATATAAAAGGAACCTTAAATCAATATATATTCCAGACTTTTATATATATATATATATATATATATATATATATATATATATGTATATATATATATATATATATATATATATATATAAATATGTTCAAAGCAAAGAGAAGGATGGAAGAAGAAGGAAAGACTGAAAATATTTGACCCAGGCGGGACTTGAACCCACGTATTCTGCTTAGTACACAGACGCCTTAACCATCTCGGCCACCGGGTCAAGTTCCTGACCAGGCAAATATAGACAGTCTTATTGTGGACAATTAATAGTTTTTAGTGGAGGAATGGATAGAGTAGAGGGAATGAAGTATTAGGAGCTTCCATTAAGGAATAAATACAATATTAGGAGAATCCATTAAGGAACTAATTCACATTCAAACTTGGATAGTGAGGAAGGATAGAAATAAATAGGGGAAATAGGAGGATTGCGCTTTAACCGAGATGGTTAAGGCGTCTGTGTACTAAGCAGAATACGTGGGTTCAAGTCCCGCCTGGGTCAAATATTTTCAGTCTTTCCTTCTTCTTCCATCCTTCTCTCTGCTTTGAACATATGCTTTTCTATGTGCGTAATTCTTCGCCCGAGCATATGAATTCACATAAAGCGCAATTTTATTTCTATCCTTCCTCACTATCCAAGTTTGAATGTGATTAGTTCCTTAATGGATTCTCCTAATATTAAATAGTCGAGGCCATACTTTACCTTCATATTTTGGTGAAATAATTACATTAACACAGTAACCTGTTATAGTGAAGTATAAACTCATCACTATATATATATATATATATATATATATATATATATATATACACACGACTCGTTTAGAGCCTTCATAAGGTTCTATAGTCCAGTCCTCCTTAGCCACCATGTCCGTATTCTACATTGACCTCACCGATCCATCTCGTCCTTGGTTTTCTCTGTCTACATCTCCTTTGTTTCTCTGTTAACAGATTTAATGGGACACGTCAGTGATTCATTCTTTTAACATAGACAGACCAACGCTGTTCATATGCTCTACGATAATAATTTTGGCTCTTTGTACATTTGATATAATTACGATGATTTATTATTTCTAAATTTATTCTGATTTGTTTCTTCAAATTTGGGTTTGTAACATTTCACTGATGCAAGATGGTTTTTTTAAAAACTTATTTTGCTCATCATTTTAATTGTTGAAATCTCCATGCTCAAAATAGTAATATTCAACATATTCACATTTAATGGTGGTAACAGCACCTTTTCAGGTAGGGTTTCGTTTATGTAAAAATAAATTTACACTTGTGTCGACTCAAAGTAATTAATTTGTGTTGCCTTGAACCAACTCCTTCCTGAATCGTCGTCGGCATTCTGTTACACAACGCTGGTGGTTCTCGTCCTCTGCCACCTGGAACTTTGGATCAGCCGACCCTCAGTCAGCCCTCGGACCTACTAGGTCTCCTTGGTGCCTCTATGCGGAATTTAGTTCAGTCTGCGTGAAGCAAAACCTTTTTGTTCCAACTTTGCGATTATTATTTGAGTCTCTCCGTCAAAACTGTTTTACTCGCGTTTTATGTCAACTAGTAGATCTCGCAGTTGGACTTCCTGGACCGCGCGCTATTCGTACCTTTAGATCAGCATCCACATTTTCCGTTTTCAGTTCCCGACTACAGACTGATCTGTTTCGCTTCTCGCCGCAGACTGCCTTCCTACGAGCGCGCGGTTTTTCAACTAATATCACCGACAATGAACCGTGAGTGTCCCTTTCAAAACTAGTGCCGCCAACAATCCAATTATATTAAAACAATTAATGGCCTCTTTAACTGATATTACAGAATATATATAAATCTAAGGACACTGATAAAAAACATTTTAGATGGAAGGAGGAGATGTAAGGTTCAGCCACTACTGTACGTGAGCCAAATATGCGCGGTCACGAGATGGACAACCACCACACGTGACTGATGACCCTCAAAGAATGGCCATGTGACTTTGTTCTCTTTTTTTTAGTACCTGGTCTGTTACCTCATCGAGTTCTTGCTGTAAGGAAGTCCACCGACCTCTGAAAAGAAGAAAAAAAAAACCCCCTACCACCGCCGACTAATTTCTGCCAGATTACAGACTCACTCAGCCAGGCCTCTGGGACAAACGGAACCAGAAACATCTGGTTAACACGAGATTTCTGGATCCAACGCAAGGACTGGAATAATTTATATGCTTTTTTCTTCTTCCTTCGTTGTCGCTTTTCATGTAACAGGTTCAGTTAATAGCTTCACTGTATACAATCTCTGCATTGTCTCAGTGTCTATGAACATTGCTGTAGTAACAGGTTCAGTTAATAGCTTCACTGTATACAATCTCTGCATTGTCTCGGTGTCTATCAACATTGCTGTAGGGTCCAAAATCTTGAGACTTTATTCACGGGTCTGGTGGAAATGCTCTCGACCAGGGAAGTGGAATCCTACTGTTCTGTGTTAGAATTTTAAACATTCTTGTCTACCTCAAGGATAAACGTAATCTGGTTTTGAAATTTCTTGACGATGGCGAGACATTATTATTGAGATTAGTCGGCTGCTCCATTGTCTTGGAGTAGATAAAGTCAGAAAGAAGAAAAGAAAAGGAATGAAAATCTGAGAAACAAGAAAAAGCAGAAAGAAAGAGAGGCAGGTCAAAGAGATGACGAGAATGGTCGTGCAGAAGGTCAGAAAAAAAGATGTAGAGATATTCTCCAAGCGAAGAAAACGAAGGAAACAAGAAAAAATAGGAAGAGAGAGGCAGGTCAAAGAGATTACGAGAATGGTCGTGCAGAAGATCAGAAAAAAAGATGTAGAGATATTCTTTAAGCGAAGAAAACAAGAAAAAATAGAAAGAGAGAGGCAGGTCAAAGAGATTACGACAATAATCGTGCAGAAGATCAGAAAAAAAGATGTAGAGATATTCTCCAAGCGAAGGAAACAAGAAAAAATAGAAAGAGAGAGACAGGTCAAAGAGATGACGAGAATGGTCGTGTAGAAGATCAGAAAAAAAGATGTAGAGATATACTCCAAGCGAAGAAAACAAAGGAAACAAGAAAAAATAGGAAGAGAGAGGCAGGTCAAAGAGATGACGAGAATGGTCGTGCAGATGATCAGAAAAAAAGATGTAGAGATATTCTCCAAGCGAAGAAAACAAAGGAAACAAGAAAAAATAGAAAGAGAGAGGCAGGTCAAAGAGATGACGAGAATGGACATCTAGAAGATCAGAAAAAAATGTAGAGATATACTCCAAGCGAAGAAAACAAAAGGAAACACGAATAAATAGAAAGAGAGATGCAGGTCAAAGAGATGACGAGAATGGTCGTGCAGATGATCAGAAAAAAAGATGTAGAGATATACTCCAAGCGAAGAAAACAAGGGAAACAAGAAGAAATAGAAAGAGAGAGGCAGGTCAAAGAGATGACGAGAATGGTCGTCCAGAAGATCAGAAAAAAGATGTAGAGATATATTCCAAGCGAAGAAAACCTAGGAAACTAGAAAAAATACAAAGAGAGAGGCAAGTCAAAGAGATGACGAGAATGGTCGTGCAGAAGATCAGAAGAAAAAAAGATGTAGAGATATACCCCAAGCGAAGCAAACAAGGGAAACAAGAAAAAATAGAAAGAGAGAGGCAGGTCAAAGAGATGACGAGAATGGTCGTGCAGAAGATCAGAAAAAAGATGTAGAGATATTCTCCAAGCGAAGAAAACAAAGGAAGCAAGAAAAAATAGAAAGAGAGAGGCAGGTCAAAGAGATTACGAGAATGGTCGTCCAGAAGATCAGAAAAAAAAAAGATTTAGAGATATACTCCAAGCGAAGAAAACAAAGGAAACTAGAAAGAATAGAAAGAGAGAGGCAGGTCAAAGCGATGACGAGAATGGTCGTGCAGAAGATCAGAAAAAAAGATGTAGAGATATACTTCAACCGAAGAAAACAAAAGGAAACAAGAATAAATAGAAAGAGAGATGCAAGTCAAAGAGATGACGAGAATGATCGTCTAGAAGATCAGAAAGAAGATGTAGACATATAATCCAAGCGAAGAAAACAAAGGAAAATAGAAAAAAAAGAAAGAGTGAGGCAGGTCAAAGAGATGACGAGCATGGTCTTGCAGAAGATCAGAAAAAAAGATGTAGAGATATTCTCCAAGCGAAGAAAACAAACGAAACAAGAAGAAATAGGAAGAGAGAGGCAGGTTAAAGAGATGACGAGAATGGTCGTGCAGAAGATCAGAAAAAAAAGATGTAGAGATATACTCCAAGCGAAGAATACAAAGGATACAAGAAAAAATAGAAAGAGAGAGGCAGGTCAAAGAGATGACGAGAATGGTCGTCCAGAAGATCAGAAAAAAGATGTAGAGATATACCCCAAGCGACACAAACAAGGGAAACAAGAAAAAATAGAAAGAGAAATGCAGAACAAAGAGATGACGAGAATGGTCGTGCAGAAGATCAGAAGAAAGAAAGATGTAGAGATATAATCCAAGCGAAGAAAACAAAAGGAAACTAGAAAAATAGAAAGAGAGAGAGGCAGTGTGCAAGAAACAAGTTCGGTAAAAGAAATACATCTTTCTCTTAATTTCCTGACGATTTTTCACGTCATCTCTTTTACCCAACTTATTTCTTGTAAACTGCCTCTCTCTTTCTATTTTTTCTAGTTTCCTTTTGTTTTCTTCGTTTGGAGTATATCTCTACATCTTTCTTTCTGATATTCTAGATGTCAATTCTCGTCGTTTCTTTGACCTGCCTTCTTTCTTTCTGCTTTTTCTTGGCTTTTCATTCCTTTTCTTTTTTCTTTCTCACTTTTTCTACTCCAAGACAGTGATATACCCGAATAATCTCAGTAATAAGCATCAAATTCTTTGAATTTTTTTTTGTTCAAAGCTGTCAGAACCTTTCACGGTCTACAATTATTCAGTGAAAACGGGCGTCTCCATAATTCGGACCCAGAATAATTTTTTCTTATTCAGTTTTATTAATTCTTTTGAATTAAATTCGTTTCAGATCATTTAATGTAAACAGGCGTCTCCATTATTCGGCTTTTAATTGCTTTTTATTAAATTATTAATTATTAAAAGATTTTATTAAAAAAATTAAATTCAGTTCAAATCATGAACACGGCGATCTTCTTAATTCTGTCCCAGAGGTTTTCAGTTTATTAAATTATTAATATTATTTTATTATATTTTCATAACTTACTTGCTGGTTGCCCGGCGTTGTCCAGGTTGTCTTAATTAAACTCAGCGACGTCAATAGCCCCGAATTTGCCTCCAATGTTGATTGTGTTTGTGTTATTTTTATGTAACGTACCTCCACCCCTACCCTTAAAGGTGCTCCAGTCCCATACTGAAATGGGGTTGAAATTGAACAAAAAAATATCTGGATCAAAGGCTATCTTACTCATTGACGCCTCCTTCCGACGAAAATATCGGCAGTTTTAACGTTTGAAAATTTCCATCCCCGTCCCTGGGGGTGGGGGGGGGGTGGTGGTAGTAGTGTCTCACCCCCCACAGAGTTTGTTTCCGGTTCGCGAGGAACACGTGCACGAAATTTGGTGAACTTTGCTCCACTGGTGTAGATTGCGGAAAAAATCAACTGATGTTGGGTCCTGCAGCAGGGACCATCTTAAAGACTTTCTACGCTTGCATAAAAATTACTGCGGACAGATATGCGGAACAAACACACACACACACACACAAAGAGAAACGTATAGTACATTTTATGTATTACAAGATTAAATGATTAATATTTATTCAATTCATTTAATGAAACGGACCCGGTTCTTTAAAATTTTATTATTAAATATTATTGATTTGTTATTATATATTTTTTTCTTTATTAAATTATTAATTTAAAAAAAATTAAATTAGGTTAAAATAATTTATGGGATCGCTTTTGGACCGGCCGATCTGCTGTCAACCCCTGAAAAGTCACAAGATGAGGCAGGCGATGGAAAAATCGAGAATATGGAATTATAGAGAAAATAAAAAAAAACAAGGTGGACTTTAACTGGGCTCAAGGACGTGGCACAGCGTCCAGAACTCTACAGAAGGCGCAATTCCGCCAGGCGTAACGAGGACGTGAGACTAAAGGAGATCGTTTAAAAGAGGAACAGTTCCGTATGGAAACTACCATACCCTTTGGTAGGAATATAAGTATTTATCGGGTGTTTCATTGCCTGAGTAAATTAACGAGGAATAATAACCACTAAAAGAGAGGAAGAACGAAAGAAAATTTTGGAGACGTAGCAAAGAGAGAGAGAGAAAAAAAGGGGGGAAGCTGAAAAAGCAGAGGTGAAGCACGGAAGTAAAGAAAACGGATCAGGTGCATTCAACAAGAAGAAGAACCAAGTAAAAAGTGTGAAAGTAGAGATTATTCTTAAGCCCTGTGTCCAGACTAGCGAGCAACGAGCCGAACATAAGTCAGTGCGCATGCGCCACCTGTTCTGCGCATGCGCCACACGGACCAGGGTTGCTCGCCCCGGGTTCCGGCCTGTAGTCGGTTTTCCTGACGAAACATCAAAGGAAAAGTTCGATGCTAGTGTGGACACGGACCTGAACCGATTTCTTTGCCTTGTATCAAAGAGTATAGTGTATTCTTTGCTACGTTTGTTGCGTTATTCAAATAGAAATGGGAAATGAAATTGAGTAGTCGCAAGAATTCACAATTAAATTTATTGAAATAATGAGGGCCAGCCTGTTATGTGGGATCTAGTCTTCAGTGGATATTATTTCAGTTCATGAGCAAGCTTTCAGGCACTTTGAAACCATTCTCAAAAACTCTGTATATATATATCGGTCAGGGTACAAAAATTTTCACATAGGCCACACCTGTGCTAATAGAACCATATTAGTAACATAAAACATAATTCTAAAACAAACACTGCACTTCTAAAATCATAAAATCCATAATTATTCTATTGCTTTTATAAAAATTCATTTCATGAGGGAATTTGATCAGTTTCATCCTAATTACATGAAATATTACACAAGGTTAGTTTCATTATTAATTGTTAAATCAATTTTCTATTGAATATTCAACAAACTTTCATTGATATTGTGAAGAACCCTTTTTATTTTATTTTTAAAAAAAGTATCACGTAGGTGTGTTCGCAATCTGTAAAATGGCGTAAAAGAGGCCGACAGCTTGAATATATCCATTAATTAGTCCCATGGATGTTAGTAATTGAAATGTTGCTGTATCTCTGAGCCACATCTAGCTTAGTTTAGTTGTAGCAATGAGTCTCGTATTTAATTTCTAAGCATTTGGTTGACGACGCTGTTATGTGGAGCGAGTCTTCAAGATGCTCGGCTTGGTTCTCGGGAGTTTCCGGTGGCACTAGAGCCAGGTTCGGCTCGATGCTCGGCTCGTGTGTCTCCGACGGCACTAGAGCGACAAACCGAGCAAGGTTCGGCTCGTCTCCGGTGGCACTAGAGCTAGGTTCAGCTCGATGCTCGGCTCGTGCTCGGGTGTCTCCGACGGCACTAGAGCGACAAACCGAGCAAGGTTCGGCTCGTCTCGGGAGTCTCCGGTGGCACTAGAGCCAGGTTCGGCTCGATGTTCGGCTCGTGCTCGGGAGTCTCCGGCGGCAGTAGAGCGGTGAACCGAGCAAGGTTCGGCTCGTCTCGGGAGTCTCCGGTGGCACTAGAGCCAGGTTCGGCTCGATGCTTGGCTCGTGCTCGGGAGTCTCCGACGGCACTAGAGCGACAAACCGAGCAAGGTTCAGCTCGTCTCGGGAGTCTTCGGTGGCACTAGAGCTAGGTTCAGCTCGATGCTCGGCTCGTGCTCGGGTGTCTCCGACGGCACTAGAGCGACAAACCGAGCAAGGTTCGGCTCGTCTCCGGTGGCACTAGAGCTAGGTTCAGCTCGATGCTCGGCTCGTGCTCGGGAGTCTCCGACGGCACTAGAGCGACAAACCGAGCAAGGTTCGGCTCGTCTCGGGAGTCTCCGGTGGCACTAGAGCCAGGTTCGGCTCGATGCTTGGCTCGTGCTCGGGTGTCTCCGACGGCACTAGAGCGACAAACCGAGCAAGGTTCGGCTCGTCTCGGGAGTCTCCGGTGGCACTAGAGCTAGGTTCAGCTCGATGCTCGGCTCGTGCTCGGGAGTCTCCGACGGCACTAGAGCGACAAACCGAGCAAGGTTCGGCTCGTCTCGGGAGTCTCCGGCGGCACTAGAGCGGCGAACCGAGCAACGTTCGGCTCGTTTCTCGGCAAGTCTGGACGGGGCTTTCGGACAGCAAAGAAACCCTGTTCGTCATTAGAGAAAAGACTAATTTTCTTCGAAAACTTTTAAGAGGAGGAGCGTGACTTACGCCAACTCAAAATAATAATAATAAAAAAAAACACGAGGACCCCGTCTAAAAATCTCATTCGTCGTCGGATAGATTCTAAAATGCAGACGTGAGAATTGAATTTTTCCAAGCGTCTTTAAGGTGGTCCTCTGCTGCAGGACCCAACATCAGTTGATTTTTTTATTTTCAAAGAAGATTGACACGTGTTATTTTTTCCCCTCTAAATGAATTATAAAATAAGTATTTGACAAGCCAAGCTTATTTCTGGAAGAAGAAGGTGCGTGGTAATCAGTAAAAAACACATGTTATTTAGATATAAAAAAACAATGATTTATTCATTTTAAATAACCATAAAGAAATAAATAACAAAAAACACATAATAATTTGTTAATTGAAAGAAGACGACGCTGTGATGTGATTTGAAAAGCAAAACTTTTTTTCTTCTTCAGTCAGTAAAATAATAAATATAAAATACTTGTGAAATATTTGAACGGAAAATAGTTTTATTCTCGTTTTTCTGAAGTGATGTTGATGTTGTTGTTGTTGTGGAGTAAGAAAAATTAATTTCTTCATAGTCTTTCTGTCTTTCATTTTCTCTCTCGCTTTTTTCATTTTTCAAAATAAAAAAAAAAGATAAATCATTAACTTTGTGTTAAGGCAACGGGATGGTTTTTTCTTAAAAAAAAATTAACGATGTGTGAGTTGTGTTGTAATTATTTTACACCTACGAATACTGATAGGAAACAAAAAGATGGATGTGTCGTTTTGTGTTTTGTGGACGATATGTATATGAAAAAAACGTGTGTGTGTGTGAGTGAGTCTTCTACTTTAATATCACAGTGGCGTTAGAATCCATATATATATATTTTTACCTATGACTCGTGTTTCTCTCCTACATTTTGCCTCCTTTTCTACCTGCGTTTCTTCACAACCTTATTCAATGTACGTGATTCTATTTTTACGCGAATCGCGCACACTTTGCTTTCATGTGTTACGTTTGATAACTTTTACTATCATTCGGAAATAGCACTCAAACGTTATAGGAGGACGTGATGAATGTGTGTGTGTGTGTGTGTGCAAAATGAAAAAGTTAACATTTTAGGAACTTTTAAAGCAGCAAGGATCTGCTCGTCTGGCACCGCCGGCCGTGGTCGAGGCTCGTCTCCGATGGAGGGTTGGTCCCTCACTTGTTGTCGACGTCCGGCTCCACCTGCACCTTCTGCTTCTGCGTGAGGAACGACGGCGGCAGGATGGTGAACACCCCCAGGGTCTTGACAGGAGTCTCCTTGACGACGGGGTCGCCCACTCGCATGGTCCTGACGACGGCGCCGCCCAGCACGAGGGCCACCGCGCTGAAGATGACGAGGATGACCACCAGGTTGGAGCTGGGGCTGGACTTGATGAGGAAGACCTGCTCCTGGAAGACGGTGTCCTGCCACGTGGTCCACGTGCCGTTGTAGTGGGACGGGTTGGCCTTGGGGTCCGCCGGGATGTTGTTGGGCTTGAGCATGGTCTGCCGGAAGCGGTCCACGCTCTCCTTGAGGCTGAGCAGGACCAGAGGCTTGCTGGAGGCCAGGTTCACCGCCTCGCAAGGGTCGCTGCGGAGGTCGAACAGGCACGGGGCTTCCATGGGCAGACAGTCGGTCTCGTTGGACGCCGAGGAGCTGCGACGCTTGCACGTCAACTCGGACTGGCGACGCAGCGAAGAGATGGTCATCTCCGTCAGCAGGCGCAGTCGGCCGAACTTGCCGGCCTTCTTTCCTGCGAGACAAAGGAGAAACACCAACGGTAAGTCAACGGCTGTTGGCTTGATGAATGAGCCATGAGCTGGAAAATCTGATCAATCAAGCAAGTATCTTAAGGTACGTGAAGAGTAGGAGAATTGGACATGTGATGAGGACGGGTGAGGACAGAACACCTAAGAAAATTATGTTGTGGAAACAGGAGGGACGAAGAATAAGAGGAAGACCTCGGTTACGATGGAGTTGAGGAGGACATGAAGATGACGGGAGTACGAGGATGGAGACGACTGGGAGAATGGAATAATATTGTTGCGAAGGCCAAAAACCCATCCAGGGTTGTAAAGCCAATAACTGAATTGAATTTGTTTCCCGGATCTGGTTCATATTGAAGAGACGCATAACCAGAAGAAGACGACCCTCACCTTCAGGCTTGGCGATCTTCTCTCCCAGCTGCAGCTTGGTGAGGACTCCGGCGAGCGCCACCCCGGCCTTGGAGCCCAGCACCGCCTCCGCGTCGTAGCGGGGGTTGACGGCCCCCGCCCCTCTGCCGTCCTCGCCGTACCACTGGTCCCACTGACCGCCGGTGCTCCCGGACACGTACTTCCAGGGTCCGCGGGTCAGCGCCGCGTAGCCGTAGATGTCGTCGATGTTGTGCAGAACCTCTGTCCGCGGGGAAGTCTTGTTGTCGCTGAGGGCGTCCCACATGTTGACGCCGTCGATCTTGCCCAGCTCCTGGACGTCGAGTCCTAGAAACACAAGAGGCGGAGGCGAGGATGAAGCACACGTCAGGCTGGTTGCAGAGAATCCGTCACGTCACCGAGCTGGAAACGTCTAATTTCTTTCCGACGATATTATACATGATTTATCAAAGATTAAACATCGAAGAAAAATGGCGAAAATAAAACACAGATTACCAATAAAATTAATTAAACGGTGACAATATATTTTTAAAGATTGAATTTTTACGTCTGTTTATATTTAATAAATAATGACATTTTTTTTCGACCAATATACGACAATATTTTATTTATTTATTTACGACAACGTTTCGGTACGTGTTTTGTGCCTTCATCAGGTTTTTTTCTTAATAGTATAATTATATTTTTTGTTCAACCACTGTTTATAAATTCATTTGCTTCTTGATAATAACAACTTTATCTATTTTTGTGTGCAATTTCATCGCAGGAAAGACTCTGGAGGAAGGCACAAAACACGTAGCCGAAACGTTGTCGTAAATAAAAAAATAAAATATATTGTCTGTTGAAGTCTGCGAGGGATGTTCTCTCGCAGGCAGAACCTTGTAGGAGAGACAGGAAGGGGGCTAGCTTTGGGGATGCCTTCTCCTCTCTCCGTTTTTGAACTAAGGTTCCCACAAGCCTGAGGCACCTCAGCCTGTTCTGAGAGGTGGATGTTCCGGGGGTCACAGACCTTGGGGGCAGACGGTAAGAGTTGTTCTCTGTTCCCATTGGTACAGTCGGCCAGCTGCCTCGTAATCTGGTCGAGGCACGGAGAAGGGAATGCTGCGTCCCCCACAGCAAACTCCTCTCCCGCCATCCAGGGAAGGGCGTGGGACAAGTACCCAATGCCCGACCTACCTGATGCTGGTTTTTCTAGGGTTTTCCCTGCATTACTTTTAATTGCCAGGTAGGATCCTTAAACTACAGCCCGGGAGGCACCTTAGTTAACCCTTGGCTGCCTTCCTCTACCCTTCCGCATCCCCCCTTTCAGATCCCTTCCTATGCTATTAAAGGGGAGTTGCCACCATGTGGATTATCCTCATGAAGCCTGTTACCCTAAAAATAAAAATATTGGACGAAAAATATTTGTAAATTTAAATAAATTCCTTTAAACTCTTACATTTGTTCCCGCGGGGACACTGCTGCCAACTTTTTCGTTTGAAGGGGATTTATTGAGATTAGCTTTTGTTAATAACTAACATCTTTGACTCACGAGCAAGGCTACATTCTCAGGAATTAAATTAAAACAAATACTGAAGAAAAAAGAAACGATTAAAAACATATTTTCGTAGTAGTTAAATCAAAATACGATCTTTGACATTTTCTAAATTGTAGAAATGAATTTCCCGCGTTTATTCAGCGCGTTCTGTCTTCATTTCCCTTAAAAAAAAGTGACGTCACCAATGACGTCAGAGAGTCTCTCTCTCTGGAGATGGGGCAATCTTTGTCGACACAGATTTATTTAGAAGTAGGCCAAGTTGAGGTTATATGATAGCAATCACCAGATGTGCGCATCTGAAACCTGGGCTATGAAGGAGAGTGAGAAGCAGATACTGGTTGAAAGGAGAATTAAGAGAAGGAAGGATCTGGACCAATAAGGAACATGGATGGTTCCTGGAGAAGCACGAATCAAGTCCAAAACAATCGTAAGACGTGTCAAAGCCCTCTAAAGGCTTAAGCTGGGTTTGGTCATCTTTTATCGGATGAATGAATGACTACAGAGCAGCAAAGGAAAACCCCCTATAATTGGTGTCCTCCATCAGCGCGGATGAAAGGAAGACCAAAAAAAAAAGGTCAGATGGCGAGATGACGTCGTGCTGAAAGAACCACCTAAAAGTGCTAGGCAGTAAAGAATTGGTGCAGTCCAAGTACAACGTCGGAAGAGCTGGAAGACTGTGGAGGAGGCGAAAAATGTTCGAAGGAACGCGTCGTAGAGCCGAAGAAGAAGAAGAAGATTCTTACGTAACAATAATAACATAATTTGCCTTAGTCTCTGTACTGTACAGAGCTGATCCAGTGGCCTGGATTCTCAACCCAATAACAGAAGAGCAAGTGACGGAACGAGATGAAGCTGAAGGTTCACGCATCGCCAGAGGACAACAACCACTATGTCAAGGCTCTCCCTCCAAGGTTGAAGAAGAGACGACGGCGCGGCCGTGTCACTCATCCACTCTCACTCGCCCTTGACATAAACCTCCACGTCATTAACGACCTGACAGGGGAAATATACACCGGTGTTTCCTTTGGTCGTCGTCGTCGTTGGTTGCCCAATCGTTCTTCGGTCAGCCGAAGAAATAACACAGCCTGCTTGATTACTAGTTTTCATTAAGTCAATTAATGTTATTTTAATACACTCCATGTTCTGTCGTAAGGGCAATGTGGCCCTTGGGTGTCACTTGGAGGCGTTGTCTTTGTTACCGTCAGTTTTCTTCCTAATGTTTCTTTACGTCAGATTGAATAAGAAAGACAGACAAATACAGACCAGACAAAAAAATAAAGGTAATATAAATACCACACAACGTTTTCAGACAATCCTTGTTCCCCCTTTCTTCAGGTGTGATAAGAAGAGCCTAGAGCGACACAACGGCACTCGTCAGTTGACAAAACTCAAATAGATCGTATCAACAGTGCAGTTGTGTCACTCTAGGCTCTTCTTAGCACCTGAAGAAAGACGACATGGATCCCCTGAGAAACGTTGTTGTGTGGTATTCATATTACCACCTGTTTTTTTGTCTGTGTCGGGCTATCTTTCTTATTCATTAAATTATTAAATTGTCTGATGTAAACTGATTCGTTCTCGGCCTGGATTATTCTACTTTCCTGCTTCTGGCATTTTTTTTATTTTACTTCGCTAATATTTGAGTTCTTCCACTGTCTTGTATTACCGCGGTTTCTCAGCAGTCTTCGTAAGCTCTGACAGCAAAGATAAAATTCCCCAGGTTTAATGCAAGTAACATCTTTGAATTATTTCAGTTTATATGCTGTTTAACGGGGGACCCTGTTTTACCTCTGGACTATTTTATTTTATAAATAAGGAATGTGAGACTGGGAGTTCCTCAGGGTACGGTTATTGGCACCTTATAGATTAAAACTGAGTAATTTCAACAATCGTTTGGGAGTATGGTTGTTGTAGACGAGTTTGAGTAGAAAATAAGTGAGAATGTGAGACTGGGAGTTCCTCAGGGTACGGATATTGGCACCTTATAGATTAAAACTGAGTAATTTCAACAATCGTTTGGGAGTATGGTTGTTGTAGACGAGTTTGAGTAGAAAATAAGTGAGAATGTGAGACTGGGAGTTCCTCAGGGTACGGATATTGGCACCTTATAGATTAAAACTGAGTAATTTCAACAATCGTTTGGGAGTATGGTTGTTGTAGACGAGTTTGAGTAGAAAATAAGTGAGAATGTGAGACTGGGAGTTCCTCAGGGTACGGATATTGGAACCTTATAGATTAAAACTGAGTAATTTCAACAATCGTTTGGGAGTATGGTTGTTGTAGACGAGTTTGAGTAGAAAATAAGTGAGAATGTGAGACTGGGAGTTCCTCAGGGTACGGATATTGGCACCTTATAGATTAAAACTGAGTAATTTCAACAATCGTTTGGGAGTATGGTTGTTGTAGACGAGTTTGAGTAGAAAATAAGTGAGAATGTGAGACTGGGAGTTCCTCAGGGTACGGATATTGGCACCTTATAGATTAAAACTGAGTAATTTCAACAATCGTTTGGGAGTATGGTTGTTGTAGACGAGTTTGAGTAGAAAATAAGTGAGAATGTGAGACTGGGAGTTCCTCAGGGTACGGTTATTGGCACCTTCTAGATTAAAAATTAGTAATTTCAACAATCGTTTGGGAGTATGGTTGTTGTAGACGAGATTGAGTAGAAAATAAGTGAGAATGTGAGACTGGGAGTTCCTCAGGGTACGGATATTGGAACCTTATAGATTAAAACTGAGTAATTTCAACAATCGTTTGGGAGTATGGTTGTTGTAGACGAGTTTGAGTAGAAAATAAGTGAGAATGTGAGACTGGGAGTTCCTCAGGGTACGGATATTGGCACCTTATAGATTAAAACTGAGTAATTTCAACAATCGTTTGGGAGTATGGTTGTTGTAGACGAGTTTGAGTAGAAAATAAGTGAGAATGTGAGACTGGGAGTTCCTCAGGGTACGGATATTGGCACCTTATAGATTAAAACTGAGTAATTTCAACAATCGTTTGGGAGTCTGGTTGTTGTAGACGAGTTTGAGTAGAAAATAAGTGAGAATGTGAGACTGGGAGTTCCTCAGGGTACGGTTATTGGCACCTTCTAGATTAAAAATTAGTAATTTCAACAATCGTTTGGGAGTATGGTTGTTGTAGACGAGATTGAGTAGAAAATAAGTGAGAATGTGAGACTGGGAGTTCCTCAGGGTACGGATATTGGCACCTTATAGATTAAAAATTAGTTATTTCAACAATAGTTTGGGAGTATGGTTGTTGTAGACGAGTTTGAGTAGAAAATAAGTGAGAATGTGAGACTGGGAGTTCCTCAGGGTACGGTTATTGGCACCTTCTAGATTAAAAATGAGTAATTTCAACAATCGTTTGGGAGTCTGGTTGTTATAGACGAGTTTGAGTAGAAAATAAGTGAGAATGTGAGACTGGGAGTTCCTCAGGGTACGGATATTGGCACCTTATAGATTAAAAATTAGTTATTTCAACAATAGTTTGGGAGTATGGTTGTTGTAGACGAGTTTGAGTAGAAAATAAGTGAGAATGTGAGACTGGGAGTTCCTCAGGGTACGGATATTGGCACCTTCTAGATTAAAAATGAGTAATTTCAACAATCGTTTGGGAGTCTGGTTGTTATAGACGAGTTTGAGTAGAAAATAAGTGAGAATGTGAGACTGGGAGTTCCTCAGGGTACGGATATTGGCACCTTATAGATTAAAAATTAGTTATTTCAACAATAGTTTGGGAGTATGGTTGTTGTAGACGAGTTTGAGTAGAAAATAAGTGAGAATGTGAGACTGGGAGTTCCTCAGGGTACGGTTATTGGCACCTTCTAGATTAAAAATGAGTAATTTCAACAATCGTTTGGGAGTCTGGTTGTTATAGACGAGTTTGAGTAGAAAATAAGTGAGAATGTGAGACTGGGAGTTCCTCAGGGTACGGATATTGGCACCTTATAGATTAAAACTGAGTAATTTCAACAATCGTTTGGGAGTATGGTTGTTGTAGACGAGTTTGAGTAGAAAATAAGTGAGAATGTGAGACTGGGAGTTCCTCAGGGTACGGTTATTGGCACCTTCTAGATTAAAAATTAGTAATTTCAACAATCGTTTGGGAGTATGGTTGTTGTAGACGAGATTGAGTAGAAAATAAGTGAGAATGTGAGACTGGGAGTTCCTCAGGGTACGGATATTGGAACCTTATAGATTAAAACTGAGTAATTTCAACAATCGTTTGGGAGTATGGTTGTTGTAGACGAGTTTGAGTAGAAAATAAGTGAGAATGTGAGACTGGGAGTTCCTCAGGGTACGGATATTGGCACCTTATAGATTAAAACTGAGTAATTTCAACAATCGTTTGGGAGTATGGTTGTTGTAGACGAGTTTGAGTAGAAAATAAGTGAGAATGTGAGACTGGGAGTTCCTCAGGGTACGGATATTGGCACCTTATAGATTAAAACTGAGTAATTTCAACAATCGTTTGGGAGTCTGGTTGTTGTAGACGAGTTTGAGTAGAAAATAAGTGAGAATGTGAGACTGGGAGTTCCTCAGGGTACGGTTATTGGCACCTTCTAGATTAAAAATTAGTAATTTCAACAATCGTTTGGGAGTATGGTTGTTGTAGACGAGATTGAGTAGAAAATAAGTGAGAATGTGAGACTGGGAGTTCCTCAGGGTACGGATATTGGCACCTTATAGATTAAAAATTAGTTATTTCAACAATAGTTTGGGAGTATGGTTGTTGTAGACGAGTTTGAGTAGAAAATAAGTGAGAATGTGAGACTGGGAGTTCCTCAGGGTACGGTTATTGGCACCTTCTAGATTAAAAATGAGTAATTTCAACAATCGTTTGGGAGTCTGGTTGTTATAGACGAGTTTGAGTAGAAAATAAGTGAGAATGTGAGACTGGGAGTTCCTCAGGGTACGGATATTGGCACCTTATAGATTAAAAATTAGTTATTTCAACAATAGTTTGGGAGTATGGTTGTTGTAGACGAGTTTGAGTAGAAAATAAGTGAGAATGTGAGACTGGGAGTTCCTCAGGGTACGGATATTGGCACCTTCTAGATTAAAAATGAGTAATTTCAACAATCGTTTGGGAGTCTGGTTGTTATAGACGAGTTTGAGTAGAAAATAAGTGAGAATGTGAGACTGGGAGTTCCTCAGGGTACGGATATTGGCACCTTATAGATTAAAAATTAGTTATTTCAACAATAGTTTGGGAGTATGGTTGTTGTAGACGAGTTTGAGTAGAAAATAAGTGAGAATGTGAGACTGGGAGTTCCTCAGGGTACGGTTATTGGCACCTTCTAGATTAAAAATGAGTAATTTCAACAATCGTTTGGGAGTCTGGTTGTTATAGACGAGTTTGAGTAGAAAATAAGTGAGAATGTGAGACTGGGAGTTCCTCAGGGTACGGATACTGGCACCTTATAGATTTAAAAATGGTTGAATTTTCATTTGAAAAATAATTATTATACGACACTGATGAGGGCAAATACTGATATAGAATAACAACTATGCGATGGGAAATACAGAAAAAAACAACAATTTAGGGAGGGAAGGGGGGGGGGGGTTCGTGGCGTGTGACATTACACCGCCGTGCTGTACACGGATCACCCACGAAGGAATGTATAGCGATATCGGATAAACGTCGTTGTCGTCATAACAGTCGTTGTGAGATGTTTTTTTTTTAGGGTAACAGGCTGCATGAGGGTAATCCGCATAGTGGCAACTCCCCTCTTATAGCATAGGAAAGGGGGTGAAAGGCGGGGATGCGGAAAGGTAGAGGAAGGTAGCCAAGGGTTAACTAGAGGTATGGTTTAAAGGATCCTACCCGGCAATTCGCCTAAAAGTGATGCACGGGACACGCTAGAAAAACCTGCATCAGGTAGGCCGGGCACTTGTGGGTACTTGTCCCACGTCCTTCCCTGGATGGCGGGGGTTATTTAATACAGAAATAATAAGAGAGAGAGAGAGAGAGAGACTACAGACCTGCGGCAGAGTAGAGCGTGGGCAGCCAGTCGGTCATGTGCATCATCTGGTTGGAGACTCTCTGGGGTTTCCTGAGCAGCGGGCTCCACACAGCGGCCACGCCTCGGAGGCCTCCTTCCCAGGGACTGTGCTTCATCTGCGGGAGCACAAACGAAACGAGTCAGTCTTAGACGTGTCTCTAGAGACCGACAGGGTGAAGCTAATGTGTGGGAAAGCTCGGGCGAGGACTCACCCCTCGCAGAGGCCAGTTGGAGCCCCTGTTGGAGTGGATGCCGTAGGTGGGGGCTCCGTTGTCGGACATGAACACCACGATGGAGTTCTCCAGCATGTTACGGGACCTCAGAGCGGCCATCACATCGCCGACGGACTTGTCCATGCGGGAAACCATGGCTGGAAAAAACGAGGGGAGAAAAAAAATTATTAAAAACCTCCAGCGGTCATCAAGAGCGATAAATTTATATACATTTAAATACATTATAAGTTAAATATTTATAATAAAAACAAACAATTAATTTTAATTTTCAAATTTATACATTTTTTTTTGGTTTTATAAGAACGATCCTGGTTTCAGAAAACTATTTTTATTTGTTAAGATGAGAATGGAAAATTGCAGAAAGCTCAATAAAAAAATTATTGAAATTAAAGTTTGGAAAATGAAGAACTGGTTTTTATTTTCGTTTAAATTACTGACTGATAAAAAACATTTTGGTGAATTACTAAAATTAATGTTGCTCAATCCCAGTTTTTTAAGTCCGCTTGGTTTGGCCCATGTAACCCGAGTTACAATTCCAACATTCTTATTTTCTAAACTGGAAAATGGGTGTCTGTTGGTTCCAAAGGGTCTTTACCATTCTTAATGAAACAAGACAAGGAATTGGTAGTTTTATAAAAAAATCCCCATGTTATGTATGGTATGAAGATGAGGGAAGCGAACAATAGTAACTTTGGGGGACGTTATTGTCCGGGTTTTGCTGATCTAGAATTTTGTCAAAGAAAGCTGACAGATTTTGGAGAGTGAAATGTTGGTCACACTGTTTTTCCCAGACAGTGGTCGTGCAGTTGACGACGGACGGAAACTCACCGGCGTAGACGCGACGCTCGGGGTCCTCGATGTGCGCGAACCTCGCGACCTCTTCGTCTGGAGCCTGGAAAGGGTTGTCGGCGTTGCCCGTGTGCGGCGCCAGGTGAGCCAGGTACATGAAGATGGGTCCTTTGTCCTTGTCGTGCTCGTGGATGAGGCGCACGGCCTCGTCCGTGAACAAGTCCGTCGAGTACTTGCCGACGGCGCTGTAGTCGACGCTCATGTTGCGGCGCATGTCGTAGCCCTTGTACGGCGACATCTGTCAGTGAGACACACACACAAAAGAGTCGTTACAGTCGAGGAAGGTGCGGACACTCAGGCTAGAGGACGGCGGATGGAGCGACCCTCTTACCGTGGCGCGGACGCTGTGGTCGTAGTAGTCCTGGAGGCCGTTCCAGTAGCCGAAGTGGGAGTCGAAGCCGCGGTACGTGGGCGTGTACTCCTTCTTGAAGAAGCCCAGGTGCCACTTGCCGATGGCGTGGGTGGAGTAGCCGGCGTTCTTGAGGTGTTGTGGGAGGATCTTCTCCGTCAGAGGCAGGCCCCAAGGCTCGGGCTCCAGGATCACCAGGTGTTGCATTCCTGAGGAGCGACGGCAAAAGTTAGACCTGAGATTAAACACCGCATTGCCCCAAAGAGGTCTCGGGTTCGAATCCAAGCACGTGAAAACTAGAGGATTAAGAGTGAAGGAGAATCTCAACGCCGACCACGTTCCATTCTGAAAAGAAAAGGACTTCCGGAACGTGCAGACGTCCCGGTACGTCCACGTCCTACCACAATGGTGCCATCGAGAAAGCAAAATGAATTGCCTTCGATCGCCGTTTTAATACAAGTGAATTTGAATGGAAGGGTTTAAAATGAATAATAGAAATTGACCTTTGGGGCCGAGGTTACCAATCGTCTCGCGTCATCACTTCATTTGAAAAAAAAACGGATTTTAATTTTTTATATTATATAATTTGGGGCAAATCAACCTGATATTATAATTTTAGGACGACATTTATTTGAGGTTTTCTACTGTCGTGGTATTTATAAACATTAAACGGGGAAAATGGGATGAAAAAAAATGTAAAAGTATATTTAAGTTCGAAGAGCTTAAAATATTGGTAACGGTCTAGCGATATTATTAGGCTGTTCAACTTCATAGAAATGTATTTAATTATTCAACAGAGGTTCTTAGTTTCAACACCCATATTTTTTATTTAATTTGAATAATTGTTATTTTAAAAAAATTAAATTTATATATATATATATATATATATATAATATAAATCAGTTAGCTGAGCAGATGGTTAGAGTATGATGATATCTGCTTACCAGTGTGTATAGGGTATTTCCCGGTCATCAGCGACGCCCTGGAAGGAGTGCAGAGTGCAGGCACGTAGTGGTTGTTGAGGATGATGCCGTTGTAAGCCAGGGCGTCGATGTTTGGCGTCGGGATCTGATTGGACCCGTGAAAGCTCACGTCGTTCCACCCCTGAGGCAGAGAAACACGTCGGTCAGTATTACAATCGATCGAGGAGGGATTCTTTTTGTGGGGGGGGGGGGGGGGGACGAGTGTCGAACGCGACTTACCAGATCGTCGGCCAGCATGAAGATGATGTTTGGCCTCTGTTTCGTGGCTGTGGAAGAGCAGAGAGCTGCGGATCCAAGGAGGATCAGCGCAACGACGGCGGAAACTGGACACCTCACGAACATGGTGAACCTGGCGACAGAAACATCCCGGTCACTTACGTAACACGTAAATATCGAGCCGCCCACCTTGAGCTGAATTTGGAATTGTGATTTACCGCCCAGTTACGTTCACGGCCAATACTATTTCGCGACAACCTGATTGCGCCGCTTCGCGTAAAATATTGCCTCGAAAGTTAGTTGCCTCGCTGGACGATGTTTACACGAATAATTTTTTTTATATCCTATTGCGAACCGTTAAACTAAATCAGGTCTAGGCCGCTCCAATAATTCACAGTGAAACGTTTGTAACTGATCGGTCCAGTTACGCAACCTCTGAGGTATGCAACCCGCTCAACCGGCGTGTCTGTTCGGCTACCTACGTTACAGGGGCAACCTACGTAACTTTAATTTGAAGTGTAAACGCAATGAAATTAAAATATCACACGTCCGTCTAAATAACACAAAAATAAGCACCACTCAACATATCTTGAATCTTTGTTGAGCTTCTTGAATCACCTGGCGAAAGCAACAAGGATTACAGAAACGTTCTGTGGTATTTTTTTTAGCACTTTTATCTGTTATTTGACAAATTATTTACCTATTTACTGTAAATGAAAATGGTTTCTTCGTTTTGTTAGAATATTTTATTTTCATTTTAACATAATTAGGACTTTAATAGATAAAAGATAACTAAGTGTAGTAGGAATAACTGAAACGTTACGATGATAAAATATATTCTACACAGTTTTTTAGCAACCATTGCGTTATGATTAGAATTTATCAATCATTTATTTATATTTTATATTTAAATTTGTCTAAGAATAATCTATAATTAGATGAGTAACAGTAAGAGTTCTATTAATATTATGCTTTATTCCGTTAACGCATCTGTCAGGCAAATGAGATTTGGGAAAGCGGCCATTTCGGGAAAACAATTTATCGGGCTAACGTCAATATGGATAATGTTGTAGCATCAGGAAAGCGTCTGTCGGACCATCGGCAGGATCCCGCCCGGGCTGGCGTCTTTAACAAGTTTGCATGGCTGCATCATTTCAGGCGCAAAACATTAAATAGCTCTTTCTCGTTTACTCGAACGTACTTCGATGCAAAACCGTTATAGATGTATTTAATTTATAAATACAAGTATGTAGGTTCACTCAAGCTGACTCTCAATCAAATTATTATAATCTTTATATAATTACGTGACTCAACACTGGAAAAATATTCGTAGACGTACATGTATTTACATTTATGAAAGATAGTTTCCCCATAAATTTTTTTTTTTCGGGCTGACGAGAAACGTGTTTTAATGGTCTATTTACTGCAGTCATTGCTTCGTTCCGTAACGTGAACGAGTACTTTTACACAGTGGAACTTGGATAATTCGAAATAAGATGGCTTCGATGACTGCAGACATTAGTTGTTACGTAAAACTAGACAAAACGAATGTTTAAAGAAATATTAGCCTGTTTATTACCAATTTCACTGCTCATAGACCATCTTACGGACAATGTAAAGGTTAGTTAAAGGACCGTGTTATCTAAAAACAGCTTCAAGCATTTTAAGGGACTAAAATCTGGCAGTGCGTGGGATAAAATTTCAGATAAAGATAATTTTACAAGAACTGTTTGTGAACATGAAAGGTAGAGATGAGAATGGTTGACTTGTAGTTGAAGAGATTTTTTCCCCTCGACATATACGGAACGGTACGTCGAGGGACAAGGCCAGTCAATGAGCGCGTGATGCAGGTCGTTGCGTTGTATCAAATATTTTAAAATGTCTGCCGTCGTAATGGACGTTAATTTATCTTATTAATAAAGAACAGCCGTAAAATAAAATATTATTTTAGAATTAATTATTTACCTGCTGGTTTTACGAGAGAACTACTTTCTGGTGACATTTAAACACACACAGATTCATATTTTTTGGGGGAGGGGCGGGAGGGGGGAGAATAAAATTGATAATAATCGTTACACGCCTCCGAACACTCACTGAAATTTAAAAGAAACGTTATTTTAAGCCTTTGTGATATGATTTTTACCATTATTGGACGATCTGCGCATGCAGCTATAAATATATAGTTTTGATATCTGCATTTAGCGTCATTATTATATATATATATATATAAAAATTCTTACCAGAAAATGAGAAATAAAATTTAATATATTATTATATTTGAACATCCACTCAGATTTTTTTTCCCCCCGCTTAAAACCAAAGAAAAGACAATTTAACAAATTTAAATCAAATGAACGGATGATGACTATTATTAAAGTAATGCTTAGTAAAATTTTGTAAAAGAAGATAATATGACGTAAAAATACTTTCAAAAAAACCATTCACAGACATTATTTACACAATAATGAGACATTTTAACGGAATACATTTTTTTAAACCCCTTAAAGTTAGAGGAACCAACGCACACGGCCGCACAAAAAAACAACATAATAATAGTTAATTTCAATATAATGAGGTCAAAATTAAACTAATTAAAAACATAATTTAATTAACGGTAATTAAGGGTGTGCGTGTGTACGTACATGTGTACTTACATATATTTTCGTGTATACGGTTGCGTCTACATATGAAATATTCACCACTGACGTCGGTTAAAATTACAGTTAAAATAACGCGGTCAAGGGACGGAGAATAAATTTACAGTCTGTTACGTAGGAAAAATATATATATATATATATATACACACATCAGTTAATAATCCTCATTTGTTGTTCGTTGTAATGCTGCTATTAGAGACCAATTATAAGGCAATTATTAGCTCTTTCGAAGACGAAAAAAAAGGCGGATCCACGGTTAGGCCGAAAAGTGAGTTAAAGCAGTTCTTAGACGTCCGATGAATTATTCACCCTAATCACCTCACTAAATAATGGTCGACTGGCTCTTTACCTGGACGATTGAATCGTCTCTGTGATATATATGTAATAATATATGTATATATATATAGACATATCGCTTTTAATATGACGTGTTATTAAATTATGATCTAACGTTCCTAAAAATATTATTATACTTAGCAACCTCCAATAAGATTCTGATTTATTGATTCTAAAATACATCGAGACAACTTTAATAAACTACAGTTTCCTTTTTTTTACATTAAAAAAAATTAATATATAATAATCTTTAATGTCTGATTTATATTAATTAAATTAAAGAAACCGCCAAGTTAAATTTAATACGAGATTTGTCATGGAGAAGCTACGCGTTTTTAAAGTGTTTCTTTCTTTTACAGAGTTTATTTAAGCGTCAAGGAGTTTCCGGCGCCGCGTTATTCTTTGGCGCGCACACGGATAATCGCTGGCGCCGCATTGTTGAAGCCAGTTCGTTCGCTAGACTGCGGCGCGATACAAGTCCGTCATTTTTATTGCACGTACGGAAAAACCTGGACACGGCAGAAATAATAATAATAATTATTTATTTATAAATGCGATGAATCTTGAAATCATGTGGTGCTGCTATTTTTTCCCCTGGACCAGTTAAAGGTAAGTCTTTACTTCAGTACAGTTGAATGAAATTAATTTTTGCTTCTAATCTAGTTTGTTTACATGGTTCATAAATGGAAAATTATTTAAATAATGTGATCTTTCTCGGTGTGAATTGTTTGAAAAATAATTTCCGCGGGTAATAACAATACCACACAACAACGTTTCTGGGATCCTTGTTCCCCCCCCCCCTTTTCGTCAGATGCTAAGAAGAGCCTAGAGTGACACAACTGCACTAGTCAGTTGACGACAACACTCAAAAGTCAAGAAACGTTGTGTGGTATTTATAGTACCCTCTTTTTTTTTGTCTATATTGGCTATGTTTCGTAGTCATTATTTTTTTTTATATATTACGCAATTCAAAAGCAATCTAATTATATATATATATTGTAATGATTAGCATTTATTACTATATATATAAAAAAACTTTAATTCACATTTATAAAAATACATTAAAAAAATTCATTGGGTTCAGATTTCTATATAGAAATCTGAACCTGGTCCTCAACCACGGAAAATTTACTAAGAAAAATTATTTTATCAGATAGACGTATAAGTGAGTGAGTAAAATGAAACTTTATTTAAATGGAAATGAAATTTAATTTTAGCATATAATAGAGGCAACCTTTTGTCGAGGGAGGGTAGGTTCCCTTACGTACCTACGCCGAAGAGAGGTGATCCAATCCCAACGCGACGAGCGCACTGTCGGCCGCTGTGGCCGCCTGAGATGCTATATATCGGGGCGAGGTTATTCCCCCTCCAGAGAGTGTGACGCACAGAGAAGCCATTGGCTGGCGCGGGGCTATTATGGTCTCTGGTGCAGCAGCACGCGTGTTGCGCGGAACTAGGTGAATGATAACTGGTTTTCGGACTGTCGACGACGTCACCGAGGCTCCTGCCGGTCTTTCTATACAGCGCGGAGGAGGGGCGGCCCTGGGATTCCCCAACGGCCACTGCCGCCGTTCCTCCGAGAATGCGACGGACAGGATATCCCGACCAGCATCACAGCATCCAGAGCAGAGGATTTCCCCCCCCCCCCTCTCGCGGGCCGTTACTCGGAAGGAGCACCGTTATTCAAGTGTAATTGTGTCTCACCCCGTGATGATGTGACTGGACCCAAGTGAATAGAGACCACATGTGGAGCGCAATCATCGGGCGACGCTTCTGGTATGCGTCTTGTCATGAAGCTGGTCATAAAAATGTTGATAATAAGAAATATATCCATATACAGACAAAAGAAGGGAGAATATAAATACCACGTTTCTGGCAGTCAGTCCTTTCTTCAGGTGTTAAGAAGAGCCTAGAGCGACACAACTGCACGGCTGAAGGTCTGCGAGGGCTATTCTCTCGCAGGCAATACCTACGAGGGATGTTCTCTCGCAGACAGAACCTTGTAGGAGAGATACGAAGGGGTTACCTTTGGGTATGCCTTTCCCTCTCCCTGTTTTTGAACTAAGGTTCCCACAAGCCGAGGCACCTCGGTCTGTTGTGAGAGGTGTATGTTCTAGGGTCACAGACCTTGGGCATACGGTAAGAGTTATCCGCAATTCCCATTGGAATAGTCGGCCAGCTGCCTCCTAAACTGGTCGAGGCACGGAGAAGGTAATACACCAAACTCCTCTCCCGCTATCGGAAGGGCGTGGGACAAGTACCCAATGCCCGACCTACCCGATGCAGGTTTTCTATGGTTTTCCCTGCATTTCTTTAGGCGAATGCCGGGTAGGATCCTTAAACCACAGCCCAGGGGCCCCTAGTTAACCCTTGGCTACCTTCCTCCACCCTTCCGCATCCCCCCTTTCAGATCCCTTCCTATGCTATTAAAGGGGAGTTGCCACCATGTGGATTACCCTCATGTAGTCTGTTGCCCTAAAAAAAAAAAAAAAAACACAACTGCACTCGTCAGTTTGAAAATCTGCAACAAGGCATCCAGAAACGTTGTGTGGTATTTATATTCTCCCTTCTTTTGCCTGTATATGGATATCTTTCTTATTATTAATTTGTCAATCAGACGTTAAGTTTTTTTCCTTTGTAAAAATTATTGAGTGAAAATGTAATGAATGCACAATACGTAAACGTTGCTTTCAAGTGTCAACGACAGTGGCGCAATCACGAGTTTTTAACTGATGTGAAACATCACCTGAAGCAACCATTTTTTTAACGGGGATAATTATGTAAAATAATAATACTACAACAGCGACAGTGTTGCCGATACTTTGACCCAATAGAGTCTAACAGCACTGAAAAGTACGTATTTTAAATGAAGTTAAATGCTGATGTGCTGCTCACTGACCCACAGCGCAGGAAGAAGAGCTTCACGGGTAGTGCAGAGAGCTGTAGCACACACGCCATTGTGTGACTGAAGGAAGGCGAATAGAAGCCACTTTAAGTACGTTGCATGTGGAACGCCGCAGGATCCCAGAATCCCCTTAAAAGATGGCCCAAAGTTTTCAACCCGCGACGCCGCTGATGGTCCGCGCTGTTGCCTACTTTAAGAGACGGATGGTTTTATTACTGAAGATGTTGCCCGTGAAGCTTATAAAAAAATAATGTGTGGTGAAAATAATGAATAAAAGGGCCAAGAATTAAACGTAAACGATGCTTTCAGGTGTCAAGGGTTACGCGTATTTTCTCATGATAAATTTTGATCGACGGGAATTAATTTCCATTGGACGGTAACCATCCTCGTCAGTACAAGTCTTAATAATTTAATTAATAAATAATTAACTGCTATTTTTAGAATCGATGTCAACTGTTGGCCAATAAAGAGACAAAATAAAGACCACGCAACGTGTCTGCGATCTTTGTTGCTTCCGTCAGGCGATGAGGTGTGTGAGAACTTCAACGTTCGGGCAACCTCACGAAACCCCCTCGTATGTCCTTTGATGACTCCAAACTTGCCACGAGTATTCCTTGTGAAATCGAAGGTTCATTTCGTCGATAAGAAAATCGTATCGGGAAAAGGAAAACGCTGGCAGAGTCAACAGTCAAGGTGAACTACTTAATTATTATTTTTTGTTTGCTGCTAGTCGGGACTGACGCATCTTTCTGCAGAACGTTCGTTGACTTGGAAAGTTTACACTGGGATTGTAACATTCCAGGAACCACCGTCACCAGGAAACGTGATGGCTTCTTCAGTTCATCTTACAGAAACAGTTTCCGCGTTTCGAAATGAAATGAAATCTTTCATTAAAAAAATAATATGGCAATGGATAATAACTACTACGACAACGCTCTCATCTTGACGAATGTCCATCAGATAAACCAAAAACGATATATCGTGAAAAAAAGATTGGAAAGACAGAAGAAGAATACCTGATATTTATGACTGAAGGATCCAGGACGTTTACGAATAATATGGGGAGTAAAAAACGAAAAAATGTACGTCTGTTTGAAAATAATTAATAAGAAAAATTCAGACAAAAAAGGGTAATATAAATACCACACACACAACGTTTCTGGGATCCTTGTTCCCTTTCGTCAGGTGTTAAGAAGAGCCTAGAGCGACACAACCGCACTTTCCAGGCTTTATGGGATCCTTGTTCCTTTCGCTGGGTGCTTGGAAGAGCCTAGAGTGACACAACTGCACTTGATAGGCTTTCTGGGATCCTTGTTCCTTTCGCTGGGTGCTTGGAAGAGCCTAGAGTCACACAACTGCACTTGCTAGGCTTTCTGGGATCCTTGTTCCCTTTCGACAGGTGCTAAGAAGAGCCTAGAGCGAAACAACTGCACTTGCGAGGCTTTCTGGGATCCTTGTTCCCTTTCGTCAGGTGCTTGGAAGAGCCTAGAGTGACACAACTGCACTTTCCAGGGTTTATGCGATCCTTGTTCCTTTCGTCAGGTGCTTGGAAGAGCCTAGAGCGACACAACTGCACTTGCTAGGCTTTCTGGGATCCTTGTTCCTTTCGTCAGGTGCTAAGAAGAGCCTAGAGCGAAACAACTGCACTGGCCAGGCTTTCTGGGATCCTTGTTCCCTTTCCTCTGGTGCTAAGAGGTGCCTAGAACGACACAACTGCACTCGTCAGTTGACAACACTGAAAAGGCTTTTGAGTGTTGTCATCTGACCAGTGCAGTTGTGTCGTTCTAGGCTCTTCTTAGCACCTGAGGAAAGGAAACAAGGGTCACGGAAACGTTGTGTGTGTGGTTTTTATATTATCCCTTTTTTGGTCTGTATTTGGCTGTCTTTGCCATTCATTAATGTAAATTATTATTGTTGTCTAAAGATTTACGTAAGGGGATAGAATTTTTCACAGACAATCTTCAGGAGCTGAAGGGGAAGGGAACCCGTGGCATGATCCTAGACCATTATTTTGACACTTTGTCTCCTAAAACTCGCTTTTGTGAAGGGTCCAATCGCCGAAATTCAACAACCCACGGCCATATCGCAGTCACAACTCTCTCTCTCTCTCTCTGTCTCGTTCTGATCGAACTGATTAGGTCTCGTTGTGAAGGGACACTTTGCGGGTTTTACAAGTTCGGAATTTCCCGAACAGGACACGGGCAGGCCTGCAGCCGCCATGTGTCAAACGTGGACGTTATTATCCGCATTCCCTCGTACGCGGCGCGCAGGTACGTTCTCCCGCGCGACCTTGGCGCTTGCGCAATGCACGCCCACACAACCTGCACCTCGGGGGCTCTGGATACACCCCCCCCTCCCCCCTAGTTTAATAATAAGTTGACACACGCAGGGGGATGTGGAGCTTCAACTATCAGTGGATGAGATACACGAACCACCGTCGTCGCTCAAGAACACACACACACACGACAATAAATATAACAAACTACAGACAAATACTTTAACGGACGGAAATTAAATTAAATTAAATTTACGCGTAATAAATCGAAATCAAAACAACACAAAAATCAAAATCAGGGCTGCCAACTTTTACTGGACACACAGAAAAAACAGAGAGAAATAATTAATGCCTCACCGGAAATCGAGATATTAACAATACTTGTATGTTAATAATGATTTATATAACTATATATTCTGACTATTGAGAAAACTAATAAATAAACATTGCCAATTTAAATAAGAAATAAAAAGAAGTATTTATTAATAGAAAATTAAACGTTTCGTCGCTTATTTTGCGACATCGTCAGGTTCAATTTTTTTTTTAAAAAAATTTTCATTCTCTTCTCACTACCGTGGCCAAATATCTGTATTTATCTTGTAAATTCTTCGCAGAAAAGACCTGACAATGTACGAATACCCACCGAAACGATGTTTTTTTAATTAAATAAATAATTTGTCTGTAATTGGTAATTAATTTCAGTATATATATATATATATATATATATACATAATGTAAAACAGACGTTTTTCTTTCAGGGTAACAGGCTGCATGAGGGTGATCCACATGGTAGCAATTACTCTTTAATAACATAGGAAGGGATTTGAAATGGAGGATGCGGAAAGGCAGAGGAGGGTAGCCTAGGGTTAACTAGGGGCCCAAGGGCTATAGTTTAAGGATCCTACCCGGGGCATTCGCCTAAAAGTACTGCAGGGAAAATCCTAGAAAAACCTGCATCAGGTAGGTCGGGCATTTGGTACTTGTCCCACGCCCTTCCGATAGCGCGAGAGGAGTTTTCTGTGGGGACGCAGCATTCCCTTCTCCGTGCCTCGACCAGTTTAGGAGGCAGCTGGCCGACTGTTCCAATGGGAACAGCGAACCACTCTTTCCGTATGCTCCAAGGTCTGCGACCCCGGATCATACACCTCTCAAAACAGGCCGAGGTGCCTCGTCTTGTGGGAACCTTAGTTCAAAAACGGAGAGGAAAAGGCATCCCCAAAGGTAGCCCCTTCGTAACTCTCCTATAAGGTTCTGCCTGCGAGAGAATAGCCCTCGCAGACTTCAAATCATTTAGTTTTTAATGTGTCCGTCGCATTTGGCACAGAGAGGGGGGGAGAGGGGGAGAGAGAGAGATAGAGAGAGAGAGAGATAGAGATAGAGATAGAGATAGAGATAGATAGATAGAGAGAGAGAGAGAGATAGAGAGAGAGAGAGAGACCTGCCCGGTGACGTCAGCTGTCATGCTGGTTGCGTCGCCACGGATACCCGCCATAAATTTTTTAACGCTCTTACCGCGACATCTGTGGCAGCTTTACTCCGCCGCAGTGACGTTACGAGGCTACAAACATATCCATGATTCGGACTCGAGTGATTTATACAATTTGAAAACCCAAAGAAGACGAGACGAAGTTACGCTTACTACGGCTAAAGAGTAAATGAAGTGAAGATATTTTCCCTGTCAATCATCCACAACAACAACAAGGTACGGGACAAACAGTAAATGGATGAATCACCAGCCTCATGGAAGACGAAATATTCCTCCAAATTGGAAAAAAAAAATTGTAGCAAGTGTTTCTACATATTTCAGTCCCGGCGTTGCCACGTGTACTTATTTATACGAACGTGCTGAACGGAAATAAAAATCAGAAATTTAATCCTCCCCACGATCATAAGAAAAGAGGGGGGGGAAACTACGAAACGTTTCGTAGCCCTGGCAGAGGCTATAAAGAGCAAACTTACGACACGGATCTCTCATGTGTGTGCGTGTGCGTGTGTGTGGATACACATACATATTTATCCTTTACGAACCTGAGACGTACGTAATTGAACGATACAAATCGACAGTGACAACCGGAACTTTCACCTGCGTCCGCTCTCAAGGTTAACCACTCGAGGGTTTTTAAAGACTTTCGTTATAAATAGATTAACTTGCTTTACAACGGGGGCGGGGGTTGGATGGTCATCACGTGGGGGTCACCCTTCGTCCACTGGCACCTCGTAATTATTTTTTAAGGGGGTTACGTGTGTGCTACTAAATATTAATAAGTACGAGTAAAAGAAAAAGATTGAAGTCTTTCCCGGTGAAGTTGTTCAATAAATAGTTCTCGGAATTCACACGGGTTTTGCATATTTATATTTACACGCAACGTTTCGACGACTGAAAGCTCTGTCGTCATTTTCTATATATATATATTTGATGGTAACAGGCTATGTACAGCGTAATCCACATGGTGGCAATTCCCCTTTAATAGCATAGGAAGGGATTTGAAAGTGGGAATGCGGAAGGGTAGAGGAAGGTAGCCAAGGGTTAACTAGGACCCCCGGGCTATAGTTTAAGGATCCTACCCAGCATTCGCCTTATATATATATCTATATAATAAAAAAGGATGTTTATTTGTATGAATGTATGTATGCATGTATGTATGTATGTATTTACGTTGTTCTTTATACAAATTTTATCGCGTGGACAGAATGCAACAAAAATTGGTACACATATTCTTCAAAATACGAGAAACGGTACTGTGAGGGTGAGAAACGCCTAGCATACATGTGGAAAGAATTATAATTAAAAACCGTGATCATTAAATATTAAATTACTGCGCGCCAAGAGACAATGACGTCACGCGAGAGAAAGACGTTACTACGCAACGAACAAAGGAAATATCTCCTTTATCAGGAATGAAATAAAGCAGAAATATGTTCTTTAAATAAAAAGTATAATTTTCTTCAGCAATATTCCATCGAATGGTAATAAAGAAGAATACGAATTACTTTACCATCCTTGCGCTGTATTAGTTGTGAGTCTAGCTAACAATTACATCAATGTAATATTTCGTAATGTATGAAGACTGAGTGACGATTATATCCTGAAATATTCAAGGAATATATTCAAGTATTCAATTAAATACTTTTTCGAGTTTATATAAATAAGTACACGAGCAACGCCGGGCACCCAGCTAGTATATATATCTTCTTAAATGTACTCCTTGAGTACTGCAGGATATAATTGTCCCTCAGTCTTCAGAGATTACCAAAGATTAAATTCTTAGCTAGATTCACAATGTAAAAAAAATGGCCGCCATGTTGGAGTCACTAAACATGGCGACGAAAATTAACTTACATTTTCCCGCACGGATCGTAAAGTATTTCGTATTGTTTTTTAATTACTTAATTAATTAATTTAGTCATGAAGATATATATATATATATATACATATATATAAGGTCTAGAAGATGACGACAGAGCCTTTAGTCGTCGAAACGTTGCGTCTAAATATAAATATGCAAAACCCGTGTGAATTCCGAGAACTATTTATCGTACATGCGGTTATATTGGACTGACGCGACACGCGCGATGTACAAGGCAATAGTAGATTCTCTAGCAGCTTCAAAAGTTCAAGTTCTTTCCGATCAGGAATCGTGTCGCTCACACACAAGTGTAAACTTACAACTACGCAGACGCCTTCTCGAGAGCGTAACGATTTCGTATTTACGCGAACTGGTTTTGTTTCGTGTGACGTCACACTAATTTTTATTTCTACAATTAATTATTTATCTGATATATATATATATATATATAATAAAATACCGGAATAAACCAACAGGAGAATTGAGAGTGAATGAAGGCCTCAAGCAGTCCGTCACAGATACTCTTTAATATTTATTTACATCAGGCACTTAACATATGGTAGAAGAAATGTTCTGGAATGGGCTCGTTGCTGTAGGAGACAGGATCGTTGTTGTTCGCCGACGACCAGGAGATGAAAGAGGACATGTTAAATAAGATCATGGAAGAATATAAAAAATGAGGGACTGAACATAAATTTACAGATGACAGAAGACATGATTTTAGGAAGGCAGATGTAGACGACATAACACTCGAAATAGGAAAAATAAAAATAAAGTGAATTTTTTTAAATACTTGGGAGGGGGTGGGTCAATAATTACAAATGTAGAGGAACATGTGAACACAGAGATATACAAACTAAAATAGCAAGGGCAAAGAATGCTACCAAGACTTAACTGTATAATTAAGAATAAAAATTTAAGAAAGGGGAAAGAAAAATCATAACTTATAAGAGCATAATAGAGAACATTCTATGTTATGGAAGTGAAACTTGGCCCCTGACAGAATTACAAAAGAAGAAAATTAGAACAGTAGAATTCGATTATCTGAGGAGAAGAAGTCTTCAAAAAATATAAAAAAGACAGGATAAAATTTATAAATGAGCTCCTTTGGAAAAAAAAATGAACGTAACCACGACGTCTGTCGTTAAAAAGGATTGAAAATCAAACCCCTTAAATGGTGTAGGGTCACGTACAAAGAATGGTAAATGGAAGAAAAATACTAATGGTCACCTTCTGGAAAAAAATAAATAGGGGCAGACCCGGATTAAAGTGGGAAACCCATGTGGAAACCAATAATGGAGGATAGGAATTTTGAAGAGGGAGACTGGAACGACAGACAAAAATAGACATTGAAGACGGCAAACCTATAAAAGGGGGGAAAAGCCGAAGAAGAAGAAGATCTGATATATTTTAATTATTTCAATAAATAAATTAACCTGATAAGGTCCGAATTAAGGAGGAAACGTTATGAATTTTATTTTGCAATAAATACTAAATTTAATTTATTATCGTTGAACTTATTGAAACTTTTATCCAGTTACGGTTTTGGAAGTAGAATTTTGATACTGTGGTGTTTGCATTTTTGGAATTCTAATTTTTTTTTAATACTGACAAGCTACATGAGGGTGATCCACGTGATTGGAAACTTCCCTCTAATATCACAGAAAGGGATGTGGATGTGGTTCCCGGGTTATAGTTTAAAACATAAACAGGGGTAGACCCAGATTAAAGTGGGAAATCCATGTGGAAACCAATAATGGAGGATAGGAATTTGGAAGAGGAAGATTGGAACTAGAGACAGACAGAAATGGAAAATTGAAGACGGCAAAACCTATAAAAGGGGGAAAAGCCGAAGAAGAAGAAGTGCAGATAACTTCATAACTATTAATATCACTTCGAAATCCATGTGGAAACCAATAATGGAGGATAGGAATTTGGAAGAGGAGGAAGATTGGAACTACAGACAGACAGAAATGGAAAATTGAAGACGGCAAACCTATAAAAGGGGGAAAAGCCGAAGAAGAAGAAGAAGAAGTTCAGATAACTTCGTAACTATTAATATCACGTCTAAGTCCATGTGGAAGCCAATAATGGAGGATAGGAATTTGGAAGAGGAGGAAGATTGGAACTAGAGACAGACAGAAATGGAAAATTGAAGACGGCAAACCTATTAAAGGGGGAAAAGCCGAAGAAGAAGAAGTGCTGATAACTTCGTAACTATTAATATCACGTCTAATAATTAGATTTAAGTATAATTAATTACGTAATAATTTATAGTTATATAAATTAGAAAAATAATTAGTTTAATTTAAAAATTACAGTTTATTCATATATATATATATATAGAAATTAAAATTGTATGATGTGTGTGTCGCAGAGGCTCCAAGGAGAATTTAAATGGAGTAATATTTAATTCTGTAGTGATATATAAAATTCTGTGGCGCGCAGTGTGCAATATCATCCGTGCTTCTCGACGACGTCACAGTCTTTGGCGGATGACGTCAGAAGCGTTCATCGTTTTTTCTTATCGCTACTGAATTCGAACGTGAATAATAATAATAATAATACAGTCGTTTTGGAACAAAGGGACAGTTCATCTCTTTGTGAATACCTGGAGTAATTGGTGAGTTTGTCAACCTATAATAATAATAATAATAATAATAATAATACGTATAATATCAGGGTTCGTGCCACGACACAGGTCAGAAACAATTCTCATGACATTTAAAAGCTTATTTCAGCTGAAATTTATGAATTTCGGAGCATTATTTGAAGTTTACATGTTCTACAACGTGTCTTAAAAATGTTTTAAAAATATTCTAATATTTATTTAACTGAGTTTACCTGAATAAATCCAAATTTTAAGACGAAACGTCGTTTTTCATATTTAATTTTCATAAGAAGGAATTGAAATGTAGCATTAAACTTTATTTTTCTGACTTGTACAGTATTTAATACAATATTATTCTTGAAAAATGTCAGGCAATTTTCAATTTATTCGTAAGAAATTGGTTTACCAATACGACGCCGTAATGCGCATGCGCAAGGCCAGCTGGCGTCTGATTGGCTGTCTAAGTAACAGCGGCCCCTGTCTGATATTTACGAATGCTCTAACGAAATGATGTGTATAATATATGACGGGGTCAACTTAACCTCTCAAGAGGCCAGAAGTTAGTCATGAAGATTTATATTCGTATGCGGGAGACTTTATTTATGAAATTTATTGGTCAGAAAAGTTACCTTGGTTGAGTAATGTTGGCAACATTTAGTCGTTCGTAAATGTGACGCGCCAAGTGACGTTTTTTTATGTGGAGGGAGGGGGGGGGGAAGGGGAGTCAGAATAATGTTGAAGTTGGTCCAAATCTGAGAATTGCAGCGCAGGTGTTCTCTGATTGGCCGGAGAAAGTCTCCGCGTCATCACGCCGTCGCCTTTCACCTGTATTGTCGCCATTACGAACGTAACCTCCGGGGGGAAAATGGTACATCCCGAGGCGGATTGGCTTTGACGCAGGAGCGAAATGCGTCAGTGGCCATTTTTCTTCGCAGACCAGACACCATCATGAGAACTGGATCGCTGCATGTTTCCTCCGATGACGTCCGCAGACACACGAGGAAACGAAGAGCTCGGGCGGGAGTGATGCAGTGGACCGGTTGCGTTACTTTCGGATTAACTGTTTTTCCTGTGCATAATTTCCGCAGCTACCTGCAGTGCCCCTCGGTGACGCAGCAACGTTTTCTTTCAAAACGAAATGAAAGATGATGGGATGAGAGAGAACCAAAGCTTTATGAATCTGTCGGGCGATGACCCTTAAGCACTGTAGTTGGCAACGCAGCTTCTTCTTCCAAAGCTCTGCAGCCCGATGTGGGCCTTCACAATCTTCCTCCAATCTTCTCTTCTCTCGGCTTTCTCCCACCATCTCATTGTCTTCATTTTCTTCTAACACATCTTGGATCCATCTTTTCCTTGGTCTTCACCCCCCATTTTTTTTCATTCCCAAATATTTTCCCTTTATATATCTGCTTTGGCGTTCTTTCTGTAGCCATTCTTTGTATGTGTCCCAACCATGACATTCTACGTGATTTTAAAAAATCCAACTATGTCTTCTCCTTCTAGGATGTTATTTATCACTTCATTGTATCTTAATCTCCATCTTTGTCACATTCTTTAACAACTCCATAGATTCTCCTTTCAAATCACCTTAGAGTCTCCGTATCTTTATTAGTCAGGGTCCATGTCTCCGCCCCCAAATGTTACTATGGGTCTAATTAATGTTTTATATTCCTTTATTCTACGTGATTTTATAAATGCACCTATGTCTTCTCCTTCTGCGATGCTGTTTATCTCTTCATTATATCTTAACCTCGATATTTTTCACCTTTTTAAACAGCTCCATAGATTCTCCTTTCAAATCTCCTTAGAGTCTCCATATCTTTATCAGGGTCCATGTCTCCGCCCCAAAGGTTACTATGGGTCTAATTAATGTTTTATATTCCTTTATTTTATGTGATTTTATAAATCTAACTATGTCTTCTCCTTCTGCGATGCTATTTATCTCTTCATTATATCTTAATCTCCATCTTTTTCACTTTCTTTAACAGTTCCATAGATTCTCCTTTCAAATCTCCTTAGAGTCTCTATATCTTTATTATGTCTCCGCCCCCAAACGTTACTATGGGTCTAATGTTTTATATTCCTTTATTCTACGTGATTTTATAAATGTAACTATGTCTTCTCCTTCTAGGATGCTGTTTATCTCTTCATTATATCTTAATCTCTATTTTTCACCTTCTTTAACAGCTCCATAGATTTTCCTTTCAAATTACCTTAGCGTCTCCATATCTTTATTAGTTAGACTCCATGTCCCCCCCCACCTTAAACGTTACTATGGGTCTAATTAATGTTTTATATTCCTTTATTCTACGTGATTTTATAAATGTAACTATGTCTTCTCCTTCTAGGATGCTATTTATCACTTCATTGTTTCTTAATCTCCATTTTTCACCTTCTTTAACTGCTCCATAGATTCTCCTTTCAAATCTCTTTAGAGTCTCCATACGTTTATTAGTTAGGGTCCATGTCCCCTCCCTCCCAAATTTTACTATTGGTCTAATTAATGTTTTATATACTTTTACTTTTGTTCTTCCTGTTATTAGGTATGTTTGCGTGATATGATCTGTTTCCTTTTTGTTATTCTTTGATTAATTTCTGTAGATCAATTTTATTGTGTAGCCATGTTTACAGGAATTAAATAAAGTTTAACCTTTTTTATTTTTGACATTCCGGAAACAAAACCCTAGTCCATATCTCACTGCCTTTGCCTTTATGTATTTTGTTCGGAAGTGATAACACTAGCTTCTGTTCGTATGTCGCTGTTCTCCATCTACTTCACTCTGACATCGTGCTTCTTACAACATCCTCGACAGTCTCCATTTTGCCCACTTTAAACACGTATTTCTCTTTTTTTAATCGTCGGGGGTTTACGAGGAAGCGGACATCTCTGCTACTTCTGTTTACATCCATTGATAAATATTTTCCCCGTTCCGTTGTTCTGGAGAAGGATTTCCAAAAAGGGAAGAAGGAAACATCAGAGCTCCGGCCGTTATTTTCGTTGCCACGTGCGGATGACGTCATGAGATGCGCACAGGGCGTTTGCGCACTAGGGTGAAACACGGGTTGTTGGTGTAACTGAATTGAAACTTACGTAGGGGAGAATTTATTCTGATCGTTCAGAAAGTAGACAACCAGAGAAAAAAAGGATTTCAATTTTTATTTAACCGTCAGTATAAATCGATTCCTCTAACTTGGACGTTACACATCCTTCATTCAGATCAGATCTTTCTGCAGTGAACAATTTCTTTTAAGATTCGATAACAGGAGCTAAGTATGGCGACTTTATCAGAGTGAATTAAAACGTTTGATGCGTGTTTTTAACCCTTGGCTAGTTCCTGCGAGGGATGTTCTCTCGCAGGCAGAACCTCGTAGGAGATACAGGAAGGGTTACCCTTGGGGGATGTCTTTTCCTCTCCGTTTTTGAACTAAGGTTCCCACAAGCCGAGGCACCTCGGCCTGTTCAGAGAGGTGTAGGTTCCGGGGTCGCAGACCTTGGGGCATACGGTAAGAGTTGCTCGCTGTTCCCAGTGGAATAGTCGGCCAGCTGCCTCCTAAACTGGTCGAGGCACGGAGAAGGGAATGCTGCGTCCCCACAGCAAACTCCTCTCCCGCTATCGGAAGGACGCGGGACAAGTACCCAATGACCGACCTACCTCATGAAGGTTTTTCTATGGTTCGTCTTGCATTACTTTTAGGCGAATGCCGGGTAGGATCCTTAAACTATACCCCGGGGGCCCCTAGTTAACCCTTGGCTACCTTCCTCTACCCTTTCGCAACCCGCGTTTCAAATCCCTTCCTATGCTATTAAAGGGGAGTTGCCACTATGTGGATTACCCTTCATGTAGTAGCCTGTTGCCCTAAAAAAAAGCAATTGAAGGAACACGTTTGAATCTTTATATTATGGCGTCTAACAGATGAGATTTTACCGTGTTGTGGCCCAAGTAGTGGAAAATCCTCGTCCATCATACTATTCGGATTTTATTGATTTAAATATCACTGTTTCGTTCCTTGTTATAAGAGTTAATAGGAACGTCTGTTGTGACGTTGGCTGATGACGTCACGAGATGCACGAGCGTTCACTGCGCATCAGTCACTTTGAAGCCCAGGGGGCCTTGTGCTTGGTTCTTTTTTAAAAATAACGATCAAGATTTCTTTAGATTCAATAACAGGAGCTAAGTATTGCGAATATAATACACGTAGTCGAGTTAATCAGCATGAAGACGTTTGATGCGTGTATTTGCGTGATTTTTTTTTCAGGTAGAATATGAGAATCCGCCTTCGTCATAGTATTTTCACTAGACTCACGGCTTTAATAAAGAAATATTGAAACAAAATTGAGTTGAATTGCTTTTTTTTATTTTTTTTTTAAAAAACAACATAATCGAAACACAGCTGAGAATTATTCATTCGACTGTGATCTTGCCGACGCGGCAACCATCACGCTGACACTTTAATACTCTTTAAAATGTTTATATAATGAAAAAAAAAATTGTGAACACGATCTACCGGTAACATTTCAATCCAAGGAAGAGGTCTATTAATTTTGTATTCCTTCTAGCGGTTCCTGAGCGTCATTAAAAAAATGGCGGCCGCTCGACCCTTGTTTGAATTGACCTGCGATCGACTTGAAGAGTCTAACTAAGTTTTTTTTGCAGCTCTCAACGAAGAATTTCATAATTGCTCTAAGATCTATTTTATCTCGGTTTTTTTTTCACGCAACACCTACACTCGTTCAATTCTTTTTATTATAACAGCCAAGCAACTGAAGGAACACGTTTGAATCTTTATATTATGGCGTCTAACACATAAGATTTTACCGTGTTGTGGCCCAAGTATTGGAAAATCCTCGTCCACCATACCATTTGGATTTTTTTGATGTAAATATCACTGTTTCGTGCCTTGTTATAAGAGTTAGTAGGAACGTCTGTTGGTGACGTGCGCTGATGACGTCACGAGATGCGCGAGCGTTCACTGCGCATCAGTTAGTTTGAAGCGCAGGGGGGCCTTGTGCTTGGTTTCTTTTTTAATAAGAATAATGATGATGATGGTTGTGGCAGCTTAGAGCCGAGTTTCCTTGTGACGTACTTGGCGAAGAGAGTGGGAGAGCAGCCAGCAGCAGCCGCCACAACTTTCTCTGAGTGTGTCAAGGCGCCTTCGGTCAGGGAACTCCCCTGGGACGACGCCACGACGGTGCGCTTACGTCAGCAAATCTACGTCAAGGGTTGTCCGCTGACGATTATGACGCCCCACTGACCTGATTACTTTTACCTCTGCTGTTGCTGTTGTGCAACGACCCTCTCCTGCACATGGACTCCCGAAAATACAATCAAATATGTCATATAAATACGGATAAATATTTTAAATTGACGATAAATTAATCCGATCTTTCACAGGGGAAAAATAGTTGAAATTGATATTTAATACAATCAAATTATAGAGAATTACAATGGAAAGAGCACAAAGTTGAAATCCAATTTTTAAGACCTCACCCGGTGCTATATTATTAAAAATAAAATAAAAAGGAAATTTAAATTTAAGTATATCACATACAACAAAACCTCTTCATGATGTTATAATTAATAGTATAAATATAAATAGGCATATAAATTAGTAAACATATATAGTTTAATGAATAATTACAATTTCTTCATAAATTTAACAAAGGAAACAATAATTAAAATTTATAAGAACATAATACAGAACATTCTAGGATATGGAAGTGAAACTTGGCCTCTGACCAAAGAACAAAATTAGAAAAAGGAAATTCGATAATCTGAGGAGAATAATGAATAAGAAAGATAGCCCCAATACAGACAAAAAAAAGGGGTAATATAAGTACCACACAACGTTTGTGGGATCCTTGTTTTTTTTTAGGTGTAGACAGGCTACATGAGGGTAATCCACATGGTGGCAACTCCCCTTTAATAGCATAGGAAGGGATTTGAAAGGGGAAGAAAGGTAGAGGAACTAGGGGCCCCCGGGCTATAGATTAAGGATCCTAACCGGCAATTCGCCTAAAAGTGATGCAGGGAAAACCCTAGAAAAACCTGCATCAGGTAGGTCGGGCATTGGGTACTTGTCCCACGCCCTTCCCTGGATGGCTGGAGACGGGTTTTCTGTGGGGTCGAAGAATTCCCCTCTCCATGCCTTGACCAGTTTAGGAGGCAGCTGGCCGACTATTTGAATAGGAACAGCGGACAACTCTTACCGTATGCCCCAAGGTCTGCGACCCCGGAACATACACCTCGCAAAATGGGCCGAGGTGCCTCGGCTTGTGGGAACCTTATTTCAAAAAAACCCAGAGAGATGTGAAGGCATCCCCAAAGGTAGCCTCCTCCAGAGCTCTCTGGGAAGGTTCACCTGCGAGAGAATTCTCTCGCAGGCATCCTCCCGCGATCCTTGTTCCTTTCGTCAGGTGTTAAGAAGGGCGTAGAGATACACAACTGCACGCGTCAGTTGACAAAAGCTTTTGTCTAGTGCAGTTGTGTCGCTGTAGGCTCTTCTTAACACCTGATGATAAGGGAACAAGGATCCCAGAATCGTTGTGTGGTATTTATGTTACAATATATTTTTGTCTGTATTGGCTGTCTTTCTTATTGATTATTCGAATCTTTATTACTCTCAACTTATTTTTTATTCCCGTGACTAAGGCAGTTGAGCGTGTAAATTCTATTTTGGGATTTTTTTCTTCTTCCAGGAAAGCCAGACTATGTTCCAGTCTCTGACTTACTAATATTTAAAGTTAATTTGGATAAGACTGATACGAAAAAAAATATATTTGTGTTCGTAAAAATAAAAAAATAATAAACACGTATTACATAAGTGTTTTTTTTTAAATTATTAACAAGCTCAAAAACAGAGAATTAAAGAAAGTGTAATTTAATTGGACCACGTGTTACTGACCAGGATGTGGAGCCTCGTCACGTTAACAATGAAGAGATTATAAATTAAACATATAATTGTGCAAATATATTAGTAGATAGTCAAAGATCATTCTTAAATAAATTAGAATTTTATTAAGAGTCTCTTTTTGACCTTGTTAATAATTTAAATCTATACAGACGAAATAAATTATTTTTTACGCTAAAAAGCTTTCACTTGTTTTTGTATTTACACTTTTTTTTTAAAAAAAGTTATTAAGATAAAGATCAACACTTGTGAAATATATTGTGTTATCGTTGGACCAGTGTTGCAACACTTCCTTTTTCAGCTCTGTTTGAAATCTGGGTTTCTATCAATACCTTGTTTCTTTTTCTACCCTTGCTTCGGGTGTAATTTATTGTCTCTGAAGATTAGGGATTAACCGTCGTATATTATTATTTATTATTATAAGATGCTGATGTTTCTAACCTGATATTTAATATTTTTCACATTTTCAACAAGATTATTAAAAGTCTGAAAGATGATGAGGTCCCAAAGTTAAGTCGAAACATTGTATTCATTTTCTTTTAGATTTTCTTTAGATGTGTAATTTAATTATTATTATTATTATTATGCCTTTACTGGCCGATTTATTTATTTTATTTATACTTATCGGGCGATAAATATTAATTTTTGTGTGTATTTCTGCCTCAAAAAGTTTACTGGGCTCGTGTGCATCGATGAACCAAGACCCTCGTTCTGTCTGACTCTTCACCTGTCTTGTGGATGCTACCGTGAAGACCTTTCCTCAGTGACTGTGGGTGTCGTAGGAAGATGTGAGTCCTCTCTGCTACTGTCCTCCTCTCTTTGCTTCCCTCGTTAATCTTCACATACGTTCTTTGCAATTGTTGTAGTACTAAAGCGCCTAATTTGCTTTGTAACTTGGAACGTCTATTAACTGTTTTTTTCCCTCTCGTCCAGTCGTTGTTTCCTTCAACAGTATCCCGAGACCGAGAACCTTTAATCTTAAAAGAGGAGAGCATTGCTGTGTCCGTCCTTGAGCGGGGCTTTAGAGCTCTTGACACCATATTCCGCGCGATGTTAATGAGTCTTCCTGTAGTTATTTATATGCGGGAATTCCCCTGGATCGTGGCTCTCATGTCAAGGATTAGTTTCTGTCTCTGTGTCTGTAGTTATCTCTGTCGCGTTCTATTTCCCTCACGTTGACAAGTGCAGCAGCCATTGGCGACTACTTGTGAAGGAGGAGTAAATATTTACTTAAAAATACGCCACTGTAAACAATATATAGGTTTTTTTCTTCTTCTTCATAGACAGACTAGTGTTTACGTTCGTGCGACCGTGAAAACGAATTAGTGTGTTTGCCACAGGCTGGGAATTAAGACAAAAGGCCACTAAAGTAAGAGAAAATAAATGGCTACAGTGACAGAAATTGAGGGTATTGGAGGAAAACAAGAAGAGTTAGGGGGTGGGGGTGGGGGGGGGGGTCGAGAGAATATCAGAACGAAAATATAAAATATCTGTGAAATGTCCTTAGTCTTCCCTGAAAAAAGAGAAGTTTCACTCAAACACACTCAATACTGAATCCAATATTTTAATTTAACTAACTATCTAGCACCTGAATTTATTTCTCAACGTTTTTAATTTTTAATTGATAATTTTAGGGGGATGCCTTTTCCTCTCCGTTTTTGAACTAAGGTTCACAGAAGCCGAGGCACCTCGGCCTGTTTTGAGAGGTGTATGTTCTGGGGTCACAGACCTTGAGGGCATACGGTAAGAGTTGTCCGCTATTCCCATTGGAATAGTCGGCCAGCTGCCTCCTAAACTGGTCGAGGCACGGAGAAGGGAATTCTGCGTCCCCACAGCAAACTTCTCTCCCGCTATCTGAAGGGCGTGGGAGAAGTACCAAATGACCCACCTACCTTATGCAGGTTTTTCTAGGGTTTTCCCTGAATTACTTTAGGCGAATGCCGGGTAGGATCCTTAAAATATAGCCCGGGGGACCCTAGTTAACCCTTGGCTACCTTCCTCCACCCTTCCGCATCCCCCCTTTCAAAACCCTTTCCTATGCTATTAAAGGGGAGTTGCCACTATGTGGATCACCCTCATGTAGCCTGACTACACCCCCAAAAAAAATTCACTGAATATTATTTAAATTTCCTATTTACGCTTACATTAGCCCCCCCCACATTTATTTACCCGAATAGGAAGAATGACTCCGAAAATCCCTACAGGTAATTTTTCCAGTCTTATTTAGGAATTAATAATTTTAAAATTTTTTTTTTGAAAACACAAGATCCCGTCTACGGAAATATTAGGTTTGAACAGTCTCGCTGTATCTAATAATTTCCACCATTGAATTCATAGGTTATTCCTATCCCTGGAATAGATCTTGGGTTTTCTCTATACTATTCTGTAAGCTGGAATGGAAAGAACCTTTTTTCAAAAAATTAACAAAATATACAACTCCGTAATTGCATGATTTAATAATAAAATAACTTAACGATACCGGCAGTGAAACTATTTATTTGAATATTTTACAGAAAATGGATATTGGGCCATGCAGTAGAGACTACACTTACAAAAAAGATTTTTCTTTTTTATGAATTTATATGAATAAAATATAAATAAATAGGTCAATAGTAATAATTGAAATTTGAACACTGTGTACAAATTATATTGAGAGAACATTAATAAATTTTAAAACGCACGGACAGAAACCTGATGCGGTGCAACATTTGTTATTTATTGTCGGCCACAAAGTGTCTGCAAACCCCGCACCTTAGAAATTTATGTCCACCTACATTATTTACTGTCTCTGAAGACTTGGGGATTAACCGTTATTATTTATTATTATAAGATGCTGATGTCTGGAACCTGACATTTAATCTTTTTCACCTCTTCAAACAAGGTTATGGAAAGGCGAAAAGATGATGAGGTCCCAAAGTTGAGTCGAAACGTTGTATTCATTTCCTTGAGATGTGTAATTTAATTTATTGGCGGATTTATTTATTTTATTTCTACTTATCGTGCGATAAATATTAATTTTTGTGTGTTTTTATGCCTCAAAAGCCGTGTAGTGGTCAGCGTCATGGCCTCGCATCACAGAGGGCCCGGGTTCGAATCCCGGCATGGGCGTGAATGTTTGTGGTCGTCCTGGTCACAGAAAACTGGGGGTTAAGGCTGTGGGAGAATCCACACTCTGACCAGGTGTTACTCCTGGATCCAGGATGTGTCATGTAAGGTGACAGTCTGGCAGCCGTCTCGGTAGGGGCAAGGCCCTTCATGGGGCTGTCGAGCCAAGGAGTTAGTTAGAGGAGTTGATGCCTCAGAAAGTTTATTCGGCTCGTGTGAATCGATGAACCAACACCCTCGTGCGGTCTGACTCTTCAGCTGTCCTGTGGATGGTACCGTGAAGACCTTTCCTCAGTGACTGTGGTTGTCCTAAGAAGATGTACTGTCCTCCTGTCAGACTTCTCTGGGACTTCTTCCATCGTCCCGTCCATCGGGATTTGCTATTAACGGTCGAGCCTTTCTTGATTCGTGTCTCACGTCTTTCCAATGACGGTACAAGCCTCCCTCTCGTCCGTCGGCTTACCAAGACTTGACCTGACTGACGATGGAGCGTCCCAAAGATGCGTCCATGAATCTTTCACCTAAAATAGCGCATGCGAACCACGTGTGGATGTTCTTCGGGTGGCGCGCGGCCTCTTTGAGTCGGGCGACCGGTGAGATTGGAATTTCCGGTTTGGACCTTCGTCTCTCACGTGAGTGTCTGCAGTACGATGACCGAGTAGGCCGGGGAATTCCCCTCCGCGACGACCGCGGCGCGTCACCGCTGCCTGGAGGTCACGCACTCACATACACGCGTGTGTGTGTGTTAGTGGGCAAACCTGCTAGTCTGGACTCTTGAAACTCTCCCAGCCGCTCGTTACCTGGAACCATCAGTGGCTTCCTCCAGGCCGGCGTGGAAGTCGTTCGGTACCGGGACTTTACACGCACTCACGCATAATGGCTCTTTTTTTCCAGTTAACTATGAGACAACCTGGAAATACGCTCGGACTCACAAAGACCTTCAACGGAGCTTTAGTACTTAAGGAAGTCTGTGATTTGTGTGGACTGTTTTCAAAATAAAAGTAAAGGTCATGAGATACACTCAGCGGTTACGCAAATTTTAGGGATTTACGGTGACGAGTCTGGTAGGAATTATAATTCAATATCCGGAGGTCACTCCAAAAATACTGCAGTACATTTATTTGAAGGTGTTGACAGGCTACATGACGGTAATCCACATGGTGGCAACTCCCCTCTTATAGCATAGAAAAGGGAGTGAAATGGGGGATGCGGAAGGGTAGAGGAAGGTAGCCAAGGGTTAACTAGGGCCTGCGGACTATGGTTTAAGGATCCTACCCGGCAATTCGCCTAAAAGTGATGCAGGGAAAACCCTAGAAAAATCTGCATCAGTTGGTCGGGAATTGGGTACTTGTCCCACGCCCTTCCCTGGATGGCGGGAGAGGAGTTTGCTGTGGGGTCGCAGCTTTCTCCTCGCAGTGCCTTGACCGGTTTAGGAGGCAGCTGGCCGACTATTCCAATAGGAATAGAGAACAACTCTTACCGTATGTCCTAGATCTGTGACCCCGGAACATACACCTCTCAGAACAGGCTGAGGTGCCTCGGCATGTGGGAACCTTAGTTCAAAAACCAGAGAGAGGAGAAGGCATCCCACAAAGGTAGTCTCCTCCAGAGCTCTCTGTGGAAGGTTAACCTGCGAGAGAATGCTCTCGCAGGCTTCCTTGCAGTACATTTATTTGAAAATTACATTTTCATTGTGCAGATTTTCTGTTTTTACTGTGTGTAGACAGATCTGTTGTGTAATTCGCATGTTGGCAACAGAGAGTTTGTATAACGCGTCACAGAGGTTACAAAGAGTAAATAATAATAATATATTGGGAGCGCACACATGCAGTGCATTACATTACAACCTTTCCTTCCTGTAAGCTACGATAGATTTACGTCTAACAATACGTCGATACTCCGTTGTTTCAGCGATATCATTTACTCTTTGTCTAGGAATAGACAAAGAGTAAATGATATCGCTGAAACAACGGAGTATCGACGTATTGTTGTTACATTTTTCAAAATAAAGTTCCTTAGTTTTAACGTACTTGTGGAGCTTTTACTAATTTATATAGTGCACAAGCTGTACATCCATCATGGAGAAACAGCTTATGGGTACTTCTACTTCACTTTGAGTGTTGCCGAGTGTAATAGTGGAAAATTTACATTGTTCGTTTTCTTGAATACTCTGCTGCAAAAAAATTGCATACATACATACATATTTAACATTTTTATGTAGTCTATTTCGGTATTCCATTCTCTTGGAGTAGATAAGTGAGAAAGAAAAAAGTGAATAAGGCAAAGAAAATTCAGAAAGGAAAGAACAGCAAAGAAAAATAGGAAGAAACAGTCAGGTCAAAGAGATGACTTGAAAGATCGTCTAGAAGATCAGAAAGAAAGATATAGGGATATACTCTGAGCGAAGAATAATAAAAAAAGAACAAGAAAAACAGAAAGATATCACTCTAGGACCAAGCCCAATTTAGTAGGTCTGCCCCTCCCCCCCCCCGCCCTAAAGAGTGTTCGGACTCTCATGTTGCGCGCCTGAGTGTTGTTGTTCTCACCCTGATGACGACCAGAGATTATTTTTTTACTGATCGAAACGCTGGAGTTTCTACATCTTTCTCTCTGAATTTCCTGACTATTTTTCACGTCATCTCTTTAACCTAACTTGTTTCTTGCACACTGCTCTTTCGGTTTTTCTTGTTTACTCTGCTTTCTTCGCTTGGAGTATATCCCTACATCCTTTTTTTTTGATCTTCTAGACGATCTTTTTCGTCATCTCATTGGCGAGCCTCTTTCTCTTCTGTTTTTCTTCTTTTCTTCGCTTGGAGTATATCCCTACATCCTTTCTTACTGACCTTTTAGACGATCTTTCTCGTCATCTCATTGGCCAGCCTCTTTATCTTCTGTTTTTCTTGTTTTCTTCGCTTGGAGTATATCCCTACATCATTTTTTACTGACCTTTTAGACGATCTTTCTCGTCATCTCATTGGCCTCTTCTGTTTTTCTTGTTTTCTTCGCTTGGAGTATATCCCTACATCCATTTTCTGACCTTTTAGACGATCTTTCTCGTCATCTCATTGGCCTGTCTCTTTCTCTTCTATTTTTATTGTTTTATTCGCTTGGAGTATATCCCTACATCCTTTTTTTCTGATCTTCTAGACGTTCTTTCTCGTCATCTCATTTGCCTGCCTCTTTCTCTTCTGTTTTTCTAGTTTTCTTCGCTTGGAGTGTATCCTTACATCCTTTTTTCCTGACCTTTTAGACGTTCTTTCTCGTCATCTCATTGGGCTGCCTCTTTCTCTTCTGTTTTTCTAGTTTTCTTCGCTTGGAATATATCCCTACATCCTTTTTTACTGACCTTCTAGACGATCTTTCTCGTCATCTCTTTGACCTGCCTCTTTCCTTTCTGTTTTTTCTTGCTTCTTTGATTTTCTGTTTTTTTTTACTTTTCTTTGCCTTTTTCACTTTTTCGTGCTGCCTTATCTACTCCAAGACAATGGAATACAGGAATAGACTATAAATAATAATGTTACCACACCTTCGCGAAGACATTTCAAATGCAAATCAAGTAAGTGTCTACGTCTACGTGGCCGCAAGGTTTCACCCACCTGAGGGGAAACCCCCCTTGTGGACGTTGTGATTTATTTATAGCCGGTATGGAAAAGGCCACCACGAGTCCCACGCGTCGGGATTTTTGAGGTCGTTTGCGATGCCACGGAGCCATGTGTTGTTTCCCCAAACTATCCTCCGTCTCTTTGTTTGCTTCCCCCCCCCTCCCCCTCCCCCACAGTGACAAGCACTAAAGTGACCTTCCGTGGCGGGGTTTGTCACTAACAGCTACTAACTCACGCCTCGCAGACACTAAACTGTGTTGTAAATCTTCTTACAGTACTTTATATGCTTTTCAATTTTTTTTCCCCTTTTCAATGAAAAAGTCGTAATGTTTCAATTGTGCTCTCAACTACGGATATAATATAGCTACATACATACATACACACAGAAGGAGACACACGACGACTCATCCTAGAAGCAACACTACGTCACTTCTCTGTATACACACCTTCTACATGTATACAATATTATTTTTTTTAAAAAAGGTGTAATAAAAGAAGAATAACGTTCCAAAGCTCCCAAAGCTTTATCGATTCACTTCAAATTTTCCATGAGGTTATATTGGACTGACGCGACGTACAAGGCAATAGCAGATTGTCTAAGCAGCTTGAAAAGTTCAAGTTCTTTCCGATCAGGAATCGTGTCGCTCACACACAAGTGTAAACTTACAACTACGCAGACGCCTTCTCGAGAGCGTAACGATTTCGTATTTACGCAAACTGGTTTTGTTTCGTGTGACGTCACACTACTTTTTATTTCTATAATTAATTATTTATCTGATATATTTTTTAAAAAAATACCGGAATAAACGAACAGGAGAATTGAGAGTGAATGAAGACCTCAAGCAGTCCGTCACAGATACTCTTTAATATTTATTTACATCAGGCACTTAACATATGGTAGAAAAAATGTTCTGGATTGGGCGCGTTGCTGTAGGAGACAGGATCGTTGTTGTTCGCCGACGACCAGGAGATGCAGAGGACATGTTAAATAAGCTCATGGAAGAATATAAAAAATGAGGGACTGAACATAAATTTACAGATGACAGAAGACATGTGTTTAGGAAAGAAGATGTAGAAGACATAACACTCGAAATAGGAAAAATAAAAATAAAGTGAAGTTTTTAAATACTTGTGGGGGGGGGGGGGTCAATAATTACAAATGTAGAGGAACATGTGAATACAGAGATATACAAACTAAAATTGCAATGGCAAAGAATGCTACCAAGACTAATTAAGAATAAAAATTTAAGAAAGGGGAAAGAAAAATCATAACTTATAAGAGCATGAATAATACAGAACATTCTATGTTATGGAAGTGAAACTTGGCTCCTGACAGAATTACAAAAGAAGAAAATTAGAACAGTAGAATTCGATTATCTGAGGAGAAGAAGTCTTCCAAAAATAAAAAAAAGACAGGATAAAATTTAGAAATGAGCTCCTTTGGAAAAAAATGAACGAAACCACGACGTCTGTCGTTGAAAGGATTGAAAATCAAACCCGTTAAATGGTATGTGGTCACGTACAAAGAATGGAAAATGGAAGAAATATACTAATGGTCACCTCCTGGAAAAAAAATAAACAGGGGCAGACCCAGATTAAACTGGGGGAAAACCCCATGTGGAAACCAATAATGGAGGATAGGAATTTTGAAGACGGAGATTGGAACGACAGACAAAAATAGAAATTTAAGACGGCAAAACCTATAAAAGGGGGGGGGGGACTGGTTTTGTTTCGTGTGACGTCACACTAATTTTTATTTCTACAATTAATTATTTATCTGATATATTTTTTAAAAAAAATACGGGAATAAACTAACAGAAGAATTCAGAGTGAATGATTAATTTTTAAATTATTTCAGGGAATCTACAAATTAATTTTTTTAAAAAAATTTCATTGGCCATTCTAAGCATCCTTGTCTAGCCATCGTCATTATTATTATTATTATTGTAATTGTTATAGACAGAGATGTTCTCAATACATTATTATGAGTCAAAAAGGTGCAAATTTTATTTGTATACCAAGAGCACGGATTTATAATTAAATCGTTAAATGGAATCAGATTAAACGACGCACTATTCATAAATTGATTCATATTTAATGTCTTCTTGACCTCCAACGCTTTCTGGCTCAGTGTTAAAGAGAAATAATCTCTTGATGGTTCAAAGAAGTGGAAAACCGTAGAAGCGTGGTTTTCCTTCTGTGACCCACCCTGTTCCTTCAGCTGTGGAGATCAGACACGGAAACTGAGTGGTTGGAGGCCGCCGCACATGTGGAGGTCGCCCTGGTTTTCTAGTTCAGCCTTTAGTTACGGATAATTAGTCCAGAAACAATTAATAAAGTTGCTCCGTCGAATAATGGACACAATGTGTGCCTTAAGACTCGCAGGAAGGTCCTTGGCGTTACGGCATGCGCGTTGCGGTCTCTGGAAATGTCGTTTCAGCTTTGGAATGGGGGGTTTAATTACGACATTGTCGGTTGTGACATCTCCGCAGAAAGAAGACGACTAACGTAATAGATTCCACGAATAAGACGCTCAGTCAGGGACTTCACTGGCTGACGACGTTAGAGCTCAGAGGCTTATGGTCGGGAGGACGTGAATCTAAGACTCCCAAAGATCCAACATTGGTCGACTACGTCAGAGCTCAGAGCCTATGGTAGGGCTGGGATGTCGAAGACCCACCATTATGCTGACAAACTAGAGTTTAGAGGCTATGGTACGGATTACATGAAACTAGGACTCCCAAAGACCCGTCATTGGTGGACTACTTCAGAGTTCAGAGCCTACGGTAGGAGTAGGATGTCAAAGACCCACCATTATGCTGAAAACGCAAGAGTTTAAAGCCTATGGTACGGATTACATGAAGCTACAACTCCAAAAGACCCATCATTGGTGGACTACGTCAAGGTTCAGATCCTATGGTAGGGCTCAGATGTCAAAGACCCACCATTATGCTGACAAACTAGAGTTTAGAGGCTATGGTACGGATTACATGAAGCTAGGACTCCCAAAGACTCATCATTGGTGGAATACGTCAGAGCTCAGACCCTATGGTAGGGCTGGGATGTCGAAGACCCACCATTATGCTGACAAACTAGAGCTCAGAGGCTTATTGTCGGGAGGACGTGAAGCTAAGACTCCCAAAGATCCGTCATTGGTGGTCTACGTCAGAGCGCAGAGCCTATGGTAGTAAGATGGAGTAAGATGTCAAAGACGCACCATTATTCTCACAACGCTACACTTCAGCGGCTATGGAACGGATTACATGAAGCAAGGACGTCAAAGAGCCACCAATGGCTGACTACGCATGAGTCCAGAGGCAATGGTCGGAAGGACGTGTAGCTACGATTCACAAATATCCATCTTTACTGGACTACGTCAAAACTCAGAGCCTGTGGTAGGACTAAGATGTCAAACACCCACCATTGTGCTGTTAACGCTAGAGTTCAGAGGCTATGGTTCGGATTACATGAAGCTAGGACGTCAATGGCCCACCACAGGCTGGCTACGCAAGAGTCCAGAGATTATGGTAAGGTGGACATGAAACTAGGATGACTGGTGAACGAAATCCCCAAGGAATTCGTCAATCGGATAACGCTGAGACTCAGAACCAGGCCAAGCCCCCAGAATTTTGGGTCTGAGACGAAGAATAACATTTGTATGGATGCTAAATATTGAGACCAGACACAGAGCCGAGTGGTCGCGTCAAATTGAGGAGGACCAGGACCAATTTGGGGTTGTGGCGCTGTACGAACAAGAAAAAGATATAAAAGGACCAGGCTTTGACTTTGGATCCACGCGTCACCAGGAGAAAATCCCTGGATTTTGGCTGTTCAGGTGCCCAGTAAAGTTGTCTTTTAAACGTGAAGGCAATGTAAGTAGATTTTGTACAAGAGTTATTCAGTAATTAGTGAGAATATTAATGAGTGACGTTACTCGGGACAGTCTCACGTGGTCTGACGCAGTGAGAGAGAGATGGACCACAACTCATCTCTCACCTCGCTGCGGTCTGATTCCTAGCAGTCTCTTTACCAGTTACCACAAACAGGAGGGAACGATGTAACAGGGAAAATAATTATTATGGGTTCGCGGAAGGTCTAGGACGTTCTTGAGCTACCTGAGACAGGAGTGGCTCATCTGATATTAAGACAAAGGCTTTTTAAGACACACAAGAAGTTTCCTTGCTCTCGTGTAGAGCAAAGATGAATGGTGATAGTCCAAGTGGCTGCCACCAAGAGATTCCTGTCAAGATGGACCGTGTCCGGAAAACGTTTGTCTCGAACATTCCACAGGAGCCATCTTGAAGAATTATAATCAAAACTGGGAGTGAGAGTCACTGGACAAAAATAAAGGGAAAGGGGTAAAATATTTTTAGTAGACGACGTTACCACATCTGTGTTTTTCCTCGTGAATTAAACATGGCTACCAATCAAATAATACCCGGAAGCTTAAAAAATTGCATCGGAACCCTCTTTGCCCTTCGTGGGCATATCTGGTGGGTTGTCACCGTCGTCAATAAGTGACATTCAGTGCAGAGAACAGTCTCACCAGAAAGTCCTCGTGGACATCATCGTTGAGCGTTGTTAACCTTCAAGATAATTTTAAAAAAAATTGGATTAGGCCAATACTATATTATGGAAGTGAAAGGCTGGACACTAAACAAGAAAGAGGAGAAATCGATTAACATATTTGAAAAAAAGATCCTATAAAGAATTTGGGACCCAAAAAATGAAAATGGCATATGGAGACACAAGGATTTTTTGATTTTTTTTAGGGCAACAGGCTACATGAGGGTAATGCACGTTGGGCAACTCCCCTTTAATAGCATAGGAAGGGATTTGAAAGGGGGGATGCGGAAGGGTAGAGGAAGGTAGCCAAGGGTTAACTAGGGCCCCGGGCTATATGTTAAGGATCCTACCCGGCATTCGCCTAAAAGTAATGCAGGAAAAATCCTAGAAGAACCTGCACCAGGCAAGTCGGGCAGTGGTTACCAGTCCCACGCCCTTCCAATAGCGGGAGAGGAGTTTGCTGTGGGGACGCAGCATTCCCTTCTCCGTGCCTCGACCAGTTTAGGAGGCAACTGGCCGACTATTGCAATGGGAACAGCGCACAACCCTTACCGTATGCCCAAGGTCTGTGACCCCGGAACATACACCTCTCAGAACAGGCCGAGGTGCCTCGGCTTGTGGGAACCTTAGTTCAAAAACGGAGAGGAAAAGGCATCCCCAAAGGTAGCCCCTTCGTACGTCTCCTACAAGGTTCGGAGCCACAAGACACAAGAATTTAATAAGGAAATATATGACCTATATAAAGAATCAAGCATCGAAACAGCTACTAGAATAAAGAGAATGGAATGGGAAAGGAAAGGATGCATTTATACAATGATATGGGAAGTAAAAGAAAGGAACAAATGGTTAGACGAAGTAGAGAAGGACGTTAAAAGGATGATGGATTTGCGGAACTGGAGGAGAACAGCTTTAGACAGAGACGTTTGGAGGAAGCTGCTACTGGAGGTCGATATCGGGCTGTGGAACCGTGGAAGAAGAAGAAGGAATTGTAATAAATCATGTTCAGTAGTTTAAATGATAGAAACCCAGACATCTTCTCACGTTCGACTGAGCAGTTTCCTGGACCAATCACGCAGAGGACTGGTGGGTGCTGATGACCTCGTCGTGAGGACAAAGACCAGGCTAAATAGTTCGCGGTAGTCGCATTACTCCGTCGTCCTTTTAATGCACGAGGAGATAGTCCATCATCCCCTGGGAGCTTTGTGCGCGAGGTGAGTCAGCGGGAAACTCTTTTGTGAGTTCTCGCGAGTATTCGTGACCTTTTCCTGGCCGCTGCTCTGCCACCGCCTTTGTCGCTCGTCTATTCAACCCAACAGAAAAATTTTTAGTGATCCATTCCAGATCCTTTCTGAGTGATTTTTTTTACGTTCAATTCTCTGATTGACTCACACGGAGTCATTATTCTGGTGGGGGAAGGTCACTGACTGCTAATTCAAGGGTTATGGAACTATACAGGCAAAATAAGAGAATAATGAATAAGAAAGACAGCCAATTCAGCCCCCAAAAAAAAGGGTAATATAAATACCACACAACGTTTCTGGGATCCTTGTTCCCTGTCCTCAGGTGTGAAGAAGAGCCTAGAGCCACACAACTGCACTCGTCAGTTGGCAAAACGGAAAAGCCTCCATATAATATAATATGATACCGACGAGTGCAGTTGTGTCGCCCTAGGCTCTTCTTCACACCTGAGGAAAGGGAACAAGGATCCCAGAAACGTTGTTTGGTATTTATATTACCCTTTTTTTTGTCTGAATTGTCTGTCTTCCTTATTCATTATTTTCAATCAAACGAAATTTTTTTTTTCATTTTTAAAAAAGACGGTAAATGAAAACCTGCAAGTCCGTTTAATTTATGTTTTAAGGGGAATTGAATTAAAGTCATCATATCTGTATTTAGTTATTTAACTATGATTTCTAATATATCATATTAAAAGTTTACTATTTTAGGCTCATTACTTGTTTACCCGAAGATGTCCGAAAGTGTGGACGAAACGTCGTGTGAACCGCTTTTTTTTGGGTTTAATTAATTCCTAAATTTTTCTGTCACATTGGCTCAATTATTTGTTATGATTATTATTCACTTGGCTGTTAACGTAGTTTTGAAATTTATTGCTAAGAGACATTTTTGGAGGGTTCCACGGACTATCTTGGAGAAGAGCAGCGTAGATAGATGAAGTGTAGGATGTGATAGAATCTCTGGAATTGGAAAGGTTTTTTTTTAGGGTAACAGGCTACATGAGTGTAATCCATGTGGTGGTAACTCCCCTTTAATAGCATAGGAAAGGGAGAGAAAGGGGGGATGCGGAAGGGTAGAGGAAGGTAGCCAAGGGTTAACTAGGGTCTCCCGGGCTGTAGTTTAAGGATCCAACCGGCAATTCGCCTAAAAATGTTGCAGGGAAAACCCTAGAAAAACCTGCATCAAGTAGGTCGAGCATTGGGTACTTGTCCCACGCCCTTCCCTGGATGGCGGGAGAGGGTTTTTCTGCAGAGTCGCAGCATCCCCCTTCTCCTCGACGAGTTTAGGAGGCAGCTGGCCGACTGTTCCAATGGGAACAACCAACAACTCTTACCGTATGCACAAGGTCTGTGACCCCGGAACATACACCTCTCAGTACAGTCCGAGGTGCCTCGGCATGTGGGGAACCTTAGTTCAAAAAACCAGATTGATGTGAAGGCAACTCCAAAGGTAGCCTCCTCTAGAGCTCTCTGGAAAGGTTCAAATTGGAAAGGTGCTTCAAAAGTAAAAAAAATACCCCAGTGGTTCGTCTAGAGAGAGAGAGAGAGAGAGAGAGAGAAGGAGAGAGAGAGAAGGAGAGAGAGAGAAGGAGAGAGAGAGAGAAGGAGAGAGAGAGAAGGAGAGAGAGAGAAGGAGAGAGAGAGAAGGAGAGAGAGAGAAGGAGAGAGAGAGAAGGAGAGAGAGAGAAGGAGAGAGAGAGAAGGAGAGAGAGAGAAGGAGAGAGAGAGAGAAGGAGAGAGAGAGAGAAGGAGAGAGAGAGAAGGAGAGAGAGAGAGAAGGAGAGAGAGAGAAGGAGAGAGAGAGAAGGAGAGAGAGAGAGGGAGAACGGGAACGGACCCCCGAGGTTTCACAGCTTAAGAAAAAGGACCTACCACAATCTCAGCAATTTCCAGACCTAGTAATATGTCCTCCTATTGCTATTATGAAATAAGCCTTCAGCGTTACTTTCATACTCAAGATAGTCTCAAGATATACCTCGCTTTTACAAAAATAAAAATAAAAGAAAATTACAGGTGTGCAGAAGTTTAGGAACAATGGCTTCTCGAAATGTCCAGTAATTTAAGTGTGTCTGTTCAGAGATCAGCCTGAAAGATACGGACTGAATCACACGAAACGAAGGGAGAGAAAGAGAGAGAGAGAGAGAGAGAGAGAGAGAGAGAGAGAGAGAGAGAGAGAGAGAGTAAAAACCTGCTGTTACCAACATTCACGAGATTAATTCAGAAGCTGACTGGGAATTGCTTTTCCTGTCAGTGGAAGTAATTGGTACCGTGAAAGGGAGAGTGGATGAACGGAACGGCGGGAATGAAATATCTCCAAAACTACCCCCGCAAAAAAATAATAGGACATCCGATAATATCAAACTTCGTAGGGTGTTGGAAATTGGGGAGAAGAAAATAATACTTAAAAAGAGAACCTCTATTTTCTTACGACAGATTATGTTTCTTCAGTAAAACAGTTTACCTTGATTTGACCTGTGACTGAAGGGCATTTCGTTCAAAGATGGCGCTGTGCTCGTCAAAGATGGGAGTTTAATTACGACATTTTCCGTTGTGTCATCCCCTCAGACAGAAGACGACCAACGTAATAGATTCCGCGAATAAGACGCTCGGACAAGAGTTGCATCAGGGTCTTCAAGAACCCACCATTGGCTGACGACGTTAGAGATCAGAGGCTTATGGTCGGGAGGACGTGAAGCTAACACTCCCAAAGACCCGTCATTGGTGGACTACGTCAAAGCTCAGAGCCTACGGTAGGAGTAAGATGTCAGAGACACCCAAGTATGCTGACAACTCTAGAGTTTAGAGACTATGGCACGGATTACATGAAGCTACGACTCCAAAAGACCCATCATTGGTGGAATACGCCAGAGCTCAGATCCTATGGTAGGGCTCGGATGTCGAAGACCCACCATTATGCTGACAAACTAGAGTTTAGAGGCTTATGGTCGGAATGACGTGAAGCTACGACTCCCAGAGATCCATCATTGGTGGAATACGTCAGAGCTCAGAGCCTATGGTAAAAAAATGAGGAGAATATTTCTAGAAACACGCATCACATTAACTAAATAAAATTACACTGCTTTATTCAGCACAATAAAAACGAGCACCGCCATTTTGCGAGAGGCAAAGAGACTCGTCTAAAAAGAAGCACACACTACTACGTCGTTGCTCCTTGGTAACGCTGAAATTAGGTCTTTGTCTTTCTGATAAAGGAATTTTTTTTATTGGGTTACAATAAAGAAAAAATATATACATTGAAGTTACACACGTACACAATCTTATGTATCTATTACCGTTTATTCATATATTTTTAGTTTGTCCCTGTCGTGTTCTATATTTACCTTGTTATCCACTTATTTCTTCTTCAGGAAGTCTTATTACTTCGTTGCTGTCACCTTTCCTGTTTTATCTTGTATGTTTCTAATTATGTTTGTTCCATTTCATTTTTCTCTCCCCAGTCTTTACAGTTTTCCTCTCATTTAAAGGTTATTCTTCCCTTCTTTTTTACTTTTTGATTTTTCTCTCCTCAGTCTCCACATTTTTACTCTCTTTTAAGGGTTATTCTTCACTTTTTTTTACTTTTTGATTTTTCTCTTACCAGTCTCCACATTTTTCCTCTCATTTAAGGATATTCTTCTATTTTCTTTACTTTTGATTTTTCTCTCCCCAGTCTCACATTTTTACTCTCATTTAAGGGTTATTCTTCCCCTTTTTTTACTTTTTGATTTTCTCTCCCCAGTATTCACAGTTTTCCTCTCATTTAAAGATGATTTATTCCCTCTTTTTTAATTTTTTCTCCCCAGTCTCCACATTTTTACTCCCATTTAAGAGTTATTATTCCCCTTTTTTTTGCTTTTTGTTTTTTCTCTCCCCAGTTTTCACAGTTTTCCTCTCATTTAAAGGGTATTCTTCCAAATTTTTTATTTTTTGTTTTTTCTCTCCCCAGTTTTCCTCTCATTTAAAGGATATTCTTCCCTTTTTTGTTTTTTGTATTTTTCTCTCCCCAGTACCAAAATTTTTACTCTTTTATTTACTCTTTGAGTTTTCTCTTCCCAGTCTTCACAGTTTTTCTCTCATTCAAAGGTTATTCTTCACCTATTTTTTACTCTTTGATTTTTCTCTCCCCAGTCTTCACAGTTTTCCTGTCATTTAAAGGGTATTCTTCCAATTTTTTACTTTTTGTTTTTTAACTCCCCAGTTTTCCTCTCATTTAAAGGATATTCTTCCCATTTTTGTTTTTTGTATTTTTCTCTCCCCAGTACCAAAATTTTTACTCTAATTTAAAGGTTATTTTTCTCTTTTATTTACTCTTTGAGTTTTCTCTTCCCAGTCTTCACAGTTTTTCTCTCATTCAAAGGTTATTCTTCCCCTATTTTTTACTCTTTGATTTTTCTCTCCCCAGTCTCTCCAGTTTTCCTCTCATTTAAAGGTTCTTCTTCCCCTTTTTACCCATACAATGGAAAAAAAATACTTTTCTCACCAAGGGGTTATTTATTTTAAATAAGACGATAAATGAAAAACTGCAAGCCTGTTTAATTTATATTTTAAGGGAATTGAATTCATGTCATTAAATGTGTATTTACTTATTTAACTATGTTTCGGTCAATTTACATTTCTAATTTATCATATAAAATTTTACTGTTTAGGCAAATTGCCTGTTTACCTGAAAAGGTCCCGAAAGTGTTGACGAAACGTCGTGCGTACTGTTTCTGTTCTTTTTTTCGGTTTAATTAATTCTTAATTTTTTCTGACACATTGGCTATATTATTATTATTATTATTCACTTGGACTGTTCCTGTTTAACCTCAATAGGCGTAGCGAAATTGAGTTTAAGTTCAGGATCTGTGTTGTTTCTTGCATCACTGCCGTGTTTTTCCTCTCTGTTTTCCTTTTCTCGTCTTTTTTCCCCCTCTTCTTTACTCAGACAACGGAATACCCGAAAACAAACGTAATCAGTTTTGTGTTACGTGAGAGCCGCCGGTCTAATAGTGTGACAGAGGTGACGTCACTGGGTTGCGTTCAAACTCGGGCCAAAGTTTGTCCTTTTTCATAGCCTCAGCTCCCATGGGCAGGATTGTTATTATATGTTAAATTACTGTAAACTAAACTGTACGTGCACAAGAGCCACCGCAGGCTTTGACTTCAAAGATGTAAGTTTGAAAATATCCCTACAGACGCCATTACGTGCTAGTGACAGGAAAAAATCTGGTTTTCTTTTCAAAAACGAACTGTAATCCAGTCTTTGATGGCGCCAAGTCCATCCTGAGAACTTTCTTAGATCCAGTAAATGCTTGAGCCTCTATCACGCTGTTTCTTAACTCTGTAACTAAATATAATATCGTTGTCCCCTGGCCTGCATTTGAATGTAATTTTTTTTGGGGGGCAACAGGCTACATGAGGGTAATCCACATGGTGGCAACTCCCCTTTAATAGCATAGGAAGGGATCTAAAAGGGGGGATGCGGAAGGGTAGAGGAAGGTAGCCAAGGGTTAACTAGGGGCACCCGGGCTATGGTTTAAGGATCCTACCCGGGGCATTCGCCTAAAGAAATGCAGGGAAAACCCTAGAAAAACCTGCATCAGGTAGGTCGGGCATTGGGTACTTGCCCCACGCCCTTCCCTGGATAGCGGGAGAGGAGTTTTCTGTGGGGACGCAGCATTCCCTTCTCCGTGCCTCGACTAGTTTAGGAGGCAGCTGGCCGACTATTCCAATGGGAATAGCGGACAACTCTTACCGATGCCCCAAGGTTTGTGACCCCGGAACATACACCTCTCAGAAGAGGTGCCTCGGTGAACCTTAGTTCAAAAACGGAGAGGAAAAGGCATCCCCAAAGGTAGCCCCTTCGTATCTCTCCTACAAGGTTCTGTCTGCGAGAGAACCTCCGTCGCAGGTATTGCCTGCGAGAGAATAACCCTCGCAGACGGGCTTCTTATTTTAATGTAAAATCCCGCCGGCCAATTTGTTATTTATAAACGGAGATTCAACTGTGACGTATGTCTTCCGGACTCACCCGAGATCGCCCGAACACGTCCGAATGCAGAACCAACACGCTAAGAAACCGTCACCACTTATTTTCGCAGAACAACAGCTTCCATTCAAGTGCCTTGTGCGCAGAAATTCCCTCAACTACTGCTAATTTGGTTGACCTTTTCGCCGCCCGTCCAAAAAATAAATGGAACAATCGGAGTCGTTGTTACGTTTCGACTTTCCAGATTTTAACACGAAAAGACTGTCCACTGTTCGAATGTAATGTCAAAGATGTGCTTACATCGTATTTAAATATCTGATAATTTGTTTGTTCTCCCCGTTAAAAATAATCCAATTAAAAAATATATAAAATTCTCATAATTTATTGCACTGATTGTAACAGAGGAATCGATATATCGATATCGCTGCACTCGACTAAGAGTGACGATATAGACTAGAAACATTGCCAACTGTTAATCCTTGACACATTTAATTGTATATTTCTATTATTATTATTATTATGTTGATTTTTATAATGAATATAATAACCAGAAGGTCTCTTATATTTTAATTCAGTAATAAACCGTTTGTGGGACTTTTTTTTAACGGTTTTTACAGGTTTTTTTTTTACTATTCAGGTGTGAAAGGCGGTATGATTAAACTGTAGAAAATTGATGTATACGATAATATATAAAATTTAAATTTAAATACCTGAAGAAGACACAGAAAGGTATCGAAACGTCGTCATAATATCAATAAAAAGTGAAAAAAATTACGTTTGATAGAAAATAATGAATAAGGAAGATAGCCAAATACAGACAAAAAAAAGTGTAATATAAACACCACACAACGTTTCTGGGGATCCTTGTCCCCTATTCATCAGGTGCTGAGAAGAGCCTAGAGCCACACAACCGCACTTATGCAATAATGAAATTGTTTCCGTGGAAGAAAAAAAAATCATTGATTAATATCTCGTTTTATTCTCTTAGGAAAATGAATCAAATATTTTTGCCACATCTCTGGAGTCACAAATTCATCCTATACCTGAAGATGATACAAAAAGGTATCGAAACGTCGGGATAATATAAATAAAAAGTAAATCAGAAAGATAGCCAGATACAGACAAAATAAGGGATAATATAAATACCTTGTTGCCTTTCTTCAGGTGTGAAGAAGAGCCTAAGGCGACACAACTGTACTGGTCAGTTGACTAACACTCATTAGCTTATATTTATAATACTCCAAATCCTAAATTACTCCATAATGAACATCTGCTTTTTGAGTTTTGTCAACTAACGAGTGCGGTTGTGTGGCTCTAGGCTCTTCTTAGGCACCTACGGAAAGAAACAAGGATCCCAAGAACGTTGTTGTGTTTCTATCCTCAGGTGGGAAGAAGAGCCTAGAGCGAAACACAACTGCACTGCTTTTGAGTGTTGTCAATTTACAAGTGCAGTTGTGTCGCTCTAGGCTCTTCTCAGCACTTGAGGAAAGGAACAAGGATTCCAGAAACGTTGTTGTGTTCCTTGCCTCAGGTGTGAAGAAGAGCCTAGAGCGACATAACTGCACTTCTTTTGAGTGTTAGTCAACTGACCTGTGCAGTTGTGTCGCTCTAGGCTCTTCTTCACACCTACGGAAAGAACACAAGGATCCGAGAAACGTTGTTGTGTTCCTTTCCTCAGGTTTGAAGAAGAGCCTAGAGCGAAACACAACTGCACCGCTTTTGAGTGTTGTCAACTTACAAGTGCAGTTGTGTCGCTCTAGGCTCTTCTTAGCACCTGACGGAAAGGGCACAAGGATCCGAGAAACGTTGTGTGGTATTTATATTATTACATTTTGTGTTTTCATGTGGCTATGGTTCTTATTTATAAATAAAAAGTGTCTGTATGAGGTCATCAATCGTTTTTTTGTTGCGATGTAATATACAGTATTATTACAGATGAGACGACGGAAGGAATTTATGAGAGTGCGGACGCAACTTAGTGACGCCAGGTGGTTCACGAGTCGCCGAAGTAATTACTCCGGAGACGCTTCGAACCCCGGGACAGGGCACCGTCGAAGGCCGTCGTCAGCTGGTCTCTGCCAAGGCCGCCGAGGCGGCAACGACGTTCATTCCCAACAATTTTTATGTAATTGCCCCTCCACTTACAACGATTGTGTAACATAATTCGCGCAGGAACCGCTACTCCGGGGGCCCCGGAGAACTCGTTCCCCGAGTCGGACAAAGACGGCGGAGAGATCTGCATTCACGAGACCTGTCAGAGAGATGCACTGCTCCAAGTTCAAGGACGCTCGCTGCTTGTTACATCTGCGGAGCGGTTACGTAACCACCCCTCAGGCCGTCCTCAGTAGTAATAAATCCCCCTGCCCCCCCCCTCCCCCCTCAGCAGCAAACTTGAACCACATAATTGACAGCTTTCAATGCGTCTATTTTTCATTCGCTCGCAGGTGGCCATTTTATTCCTTCAGGGACAGCGCTAATTACGATATACGATATACATGATTTTTTTACCTCCCTCCCCCTCCCCCCCCCCCGCACCAACCCATAGAGAGAAATTACATTTTGGTCCTCAGCCAGGGAATTAAAATTTGTATAATGCCGCATAATAGGAAACAGTTACACGGCCTTCGTTAAATAGAATATCAAGAGCTCGGACTGTTGAGGACCCAAAACCACTCACCCACCTCTGTGTAAAACAGTCAGGCAGTAACCATTACCAATGCTATTCATAAACGTTTCCATGCTACAAGAAGTTAGCCAAAAAAATTAGATTCGGGTTTCCCCCCCCCCCCCCCCCGTAGAGGAGAGAAACTCTTGGCGTGGAAGGTTGGGTTACAGCAAACTATTTCGTAATAATATAGAGAAATATACTGTAATACTAATTAGACGCCATTAATGATTTTCATAATTGGATATTTGTGGTGGATTGTTAGCGGCACCCAATTTCAAAGGCGACAATGTATAGGCGAGCTTTGTTTGCTCGTGAGCGCTTTCTGAAGGAACAGTCGGGTGTTGGAAGACAGACAGTGAGAGCAGGGTTCATCCGGAAATATTATAAGTTAAATTGGAGTAAGAAGTTTCGGACAGTCAATTTTTCAACGATAAAGTTACAAGCAGTAACCAAATAAATCACGCCGTAATAAAAAAAATCCATGGACATTGTCTGCGAGGGCTATTCTCTCGTAGGCAATACCTGCGAGGAATGTTCTTTCTCAGGCAGAACCTTGTAGGAGAGACAGAAAGGGGCTATAACTCCTCTCCCGCTATCGGAAGGGCGTGGGACAAGTACCCAATGCCCGACCTACCCGATGCAGGTTTTTCTAGGGTTTTCCCTGCATTTCTTTAGGCGAATGCCGGGTAGGATCCTTCAATCACAGCCCGGGGGCCCTAGTTAACCCTTGGCTACCTTCCTCTACCCTTCCACATCCCCCCTTTCAAATTCCTTCCTATGCTATTAAAGGGGAGTTGCCCAATGTGGATCACTTTCATGTAGCCTGTTGCCCTAAAAAAAAAAATATGCCTTTTCCTCTCCGTTTTTGAACTAAGGTTCCCAGAAGACGAGGCACCTCGACCTGTTCTGAGAGGTGTATGTTCCTGGGTCACAGACCTTGGGCATACGGTAAGAGTTGTTCGCTATTCCCATTGGAATAGTCGGCCAGCTGCCTCCTAAACTGGTCGAGGCACGGATAAGGGAATGCTGCGTTCCCACAGCAAACTCCTGTCCCGCCATCCAGGGAAGGGCGTGGGACAAGTACCCAATGCCCGACCTACCCGATGCAGCTTTTCCTAGGGTTTTCTCTGTATTTCTTTAGGTGAATGCTGGGTAGGATCCTTAAAATATAGCCCGGGGGCCCCTAGTTAACCCTTGGCTACCTTCCTCTACCCTTCCGAATCACCCCTTTCAAATCCCTTCCAATGCTATTAAAGGGGAGTTGCCACCATGTGGATTACCCTCACGTAGCCTGTTGCCCTAAAAAAAAATCCATAAGTACTGTGACCGCGACCAGAGATCAATAATTCGGAACAATTTGTCCAACCAATAGTCCAGAAGGAGCAGCAGCTTCCAGTTTCCAGAGGAGATCCAGAGTTACGACAGTGTTTCTTTAAGCAAGTGTACATTCAGTGATTTGATGCCCTTTTAGTGTGAATTGTGTGAGGTCAACCCGAGCCCAAGAGAGTTACGCATGGTACCAGCAGATGTGTTGTAAGTACAAAGAGATTTTATCAAGTTTTGTAAACGATAACTAAAGGTAAAGTCGTCAGATTTCGCTTTCACGTTGGTTTGATTGTTTAACTTCTTAGGTTGTAAAGGGATTTGATTGTGTAACGTAAATATAAAGGTTGTTTCTTTACTTAGAAGGCGCACATAAATGACCCTGAGAGAAAGAGTTGGAAAGTCTAGAAACATTGAAAGACGTTAATGTAAATAATCTCATATAAAAAAAGGTTGTAAAGTTCACCAGAATAAAAGTAAATTGTCTTGTAAAGTTTCTAAAGAATGTCGTAATTATTTTGCAATCCTCCTCTTTAAATAAAAAATGAATATAATTGATTCATAAACCAACTATGGAATTCAAATCAATTAATTAGTCTATTACAATAAAGTTTTTAACAAGGAAAATGTCGTCATACTATTTATTTCAATGCTGAAAAGATTGGGGTGGGTTGCGGGGGGCGAAGAAAAAAAGGAAATATATATATATCTATATATATATTTCAACCAAAGAATAAGAACGTGGACACTGAAGAAATCAAGCCTTGAAACTGTACGACCTCTGCCGGTAAAAAATAAAAAAAATCCCCTTAATAGTTCAATTTTAGGATTCCACATACTACGTTGTCACGTACTGTAAGGAAATGCTTCCTGGTACTGTCATCGCTGATTAACGCTGGAGGAAAAGTGGACCTAATGTAATGTGTGTCGCGAAGGTTATGATGTACAATATTATACAGTGTTATATATATATATATATATATATATTGTAAGGCCAACTAATTAGGCCATTAATTGTTTGGACATAAATTTTAAATTGTTTGAGAAATCCATTGTAGCGGCAGGAGCTTCCATGGAGCAGAGCTCTGGTTGCTTTATTCGGAAAGTCAAAAATGGCGTACGCGCGCTCAAACTCGAAAGCACTTGGAGTTCAGTTCGCGGAAAAAAAAACATCGCGAGGAGCAGAACAAGTAATATAACTGTTAGTTGGTGGCGGGACATTTCAGAGGAGGGAACAAATGATACTACAGCAGAGACTAGCCGTCGTTTAATGTATTATTATTAAACAAAGTTGTGAGTGGAAGACAAAGTAAAAACATTCACGGGAGCATTACATCGTAAATATCGCTAAGTAAAAGCAGTTTTACGTCTGTAGCCAGTCAGGAGTAGTAAAGTTGCAGTTTAGGTCCCAATCGGTAAAAGACTAACAAAACTACGAATCATAGGATTCGTATAAGGCAAGCGGCCATCAGATAGCTGACAAGAAGGAGGATCATCCGAGTGCCTGGAAGCCTAGCAAGGTTGACTTCAATAGTGTAATATCTGTGAGTCAGTGTAAAAATTTTGCAATAGTGGACTCCCGAAAACAAAAAGAATGCTGGAACCAGCTGAAAATAAATAAATAATTTTATTTATTAAATTTTATTCATGCTTTCATTTAAACAATCGCCTCTCCGTTTGTTTATTACATTTTTTTAGGGCAAGAGGCTACATGAGGGTGATCCACATTGGGCAACTCCCCTTTAAAAGCATAGGAAGGGATTAGAAAGGGGGGATGCGGAAGGGTAGAGGAAGGTAGCCAAGGGTTAACTAGGGCCCCCGGGCTATGGTTTAAGGATCCTACCCGGAATTCGCCTAAAGAAATGCAGGGAAAACCCTAGAAAAACCTGCATCGGGTAGGTCGGGCATTTGGTACTTGTCCCACGCCCTTCCGATGACGGGAGAGGAGTTTGCTGTGGGGACGCAGCTTACCCCTCGCCATGCCTTGGCCTGTTTAGGAGGCAATATATAGTATGTGTAGGGTTCGGCTCACATGTCCAGTGAAACTCATAACTGTGTAGTTAATAATATGCAAAAACCAACGATATTATTATATGGGACTATTTTATCTGTTGTCACCGCGAGCCTTGACGTACAACTACCCTTAATTTAATAAGTATGATATTAATTGGGTTTTTTCTTTGTTCCCCCACCAGAGTGTGTGTGAGGAACTGCAGAGGTTTGAAAGAACCCTCGTCCTTGAGCGCACAGCCATGGTTCTGGGTTCGGCTCTCGACGGCGCCGCAGACACGCCCAGCGTCAGGCAGCCTTTGTGAGTTTGCACGCTAGAGAGAGTAATTTGGTCGCCAACAGGTAAAAACTCCCTTCTAATATCATTCCATTTCTCACGCGCCCACAAGACTCGAGTGAAAGGGATAAAATTAATAATAATAAAAGCCGCGAGCCACGGTGTGTGAGTGAACCAGAGGAGGCTTCACAGTGTTGCACTCACACGCCGTGGCTCGCGGAGAAACAATCAAAATCTGGAACCACCCGGAAAAATGTAAATCTATTAATTACTGTCGGGGTATCTAATATATATATATATATATATATATATATATATATATATATATATATTATTTCAATCAAAGATCAGCTTTAAGGGGACTGATAAACTGATTTAACGGATTAGTTGGCAAAGAAATTATTTTTACAGTCACAAATGAGAGATTTTTTTATTTGCGGTGGTGTTCATCATAGTTTATAAAATTGCAATTGATTCTTACAATAGAAGAAGAAGGTGTAGACAGGCTATGTCTAGGGTAATCCTCTCTTATAGCATGGGAAAGAGATTTGAAAGCGGGGATGCGGAAAGGTAAAGGAAGGTAGCCAAGGGTTAACTAGGGGCCCCCGGCCTATGGTTTAAGGATCATACCCGGCATTCGTCTAAAAGTGATGCATGAAAATCCTAGAAAAATCTGCATCAGGAAGGTCGGGCATTGGGTACTTGTCCCACGCCCTTCCCTGGATAGCGGGAGAGGGGTTTGCTGTGGGGTCGCAGCTTTCACCTCGCCGTGCCTTGACCGGTTCAGGTGGCAGCTGGCCGACTGTTCCAATGGGAACAGAGAACAACTCTTACCGTATGCCCAAGGTTTGCGACCCCGGAACATGCACCTCTCAAAACAGGCTGAGGGGCGTCAGCTTATGGGAACCTTAGTTCAAAAACGGAGAGAGGAAAAGGCATTTTTTTTAGGGTAACAGGTTACATGAGGGTAATCCACATGGTGGCAACTTCTCTTTAATATCATAGGAAGGGATTTGAAAGGGGAGATGCGGAAAGGTAGAGGAAGGTAGCCAAGGGTTAACTAGGGGCCCCCCTGGGCTTTGGTTTAAGGATCCTACCCGGCAATTCGCCTGAAGTTGATGCAAGGGAAAAAACCCCTAGAAGAACCTGCATCAGGTAGGTCGGGCTCTTGGGTACTTGTCCCACGCCCTTCCCTGGATGGTACACGCGGTACCTTACATACCCTATGCTAGTTAAAAATGCACCCGGCTCGTTAAGTGGATTAAAAATTTACTCCTGGTATCTTAAAAGACAGCAGTCATGATGCTCCTCGTACACTACAGGGGTTGACAATTATCGCGGAATCTTAAGAGGGATAAAAAAAGTCCCCCTAATTATTTAGAGATAAAAATATACTCCCGGTACGTTAAGGAAGTTCAAGAATAGTCCCGGAGCCATGAATATCCCCAATCAACGAAGAGTAAAAAAAAGAACAACCGAAACCTTGAGGATCTGGAAAATACAGTCTTTTATGGGGTAGTGATAAATAATTCTGTTCCCGGGTACCTTGAGGGTGTCAGAAATATTCCTGGTACGTTAAAGGAGAGGAAAAATAAATCCCGGTAGGTTAAAAGACGAGTCGAAAATGGGGGACAAGGATACAGGCAGGAATATTCAAGCATTCTGAATGTAGTATCGGGGAATAAAATATAATACCGTTACCTTCCTACAGGGTGACAAAAATATTCCTGGTAACTTAAGGGACTGAAGAAAAAAAATACTTCTAGTGCTGTAAGGGGTGAAAAAAATAATCGCGGTAACTTAAAGGAGTGAGAGTTTTTTTTCCGTGGTACCACCATAAGGTGATAAAGAACGTTCAAGGAACCTTAAGGGTGTCACAAATATTCCCGGTAACCCTGAGGGATAGCAGAAAATAAGTACCTCAGTAAAGTGGAAAAAAACGGTTCCGGTGCTTTGTACAGAATAAATAAAATAAATCCCGGTATCTCAAGGGGCTAAAGAATACTACCCCGCTATACTATGCGATATAAGAGACGTAAATAAGCTGTATTTGCAAAAATATCCGTAAAATATACGCCTACAGATTTAAAAGAGGACGAAGATACATAAAATATACAAAGGCGAAATGTTTAATTAATTAATTAACAATTATTAATAATAATAGCATTAATCTGACTTCAATGTAATTATAAATTAATTAATACAGCCGAAATAAAAGGGGTATTGAAGTCAAATAGAAGAATTTGCGGAGTGGTGTAAGGAAATTATTTATAATATTAAAAATCCCTTGTTCACCTGAGGAAGTTCTGAATTGAGGACGAAACGAACGAGTTCATTGATTAAGTTGCTAAATTATTTCTGAAATATTTTTTTTCTAAGTTTTAATTCAGTTATTTGAATCATGAAAATTGCTCATTTGACATTTATTCACGTCATATATGATTTCTATCAGAGGAAACCAAAGATAAAATGTTTCTCGCTACGAGGTTCGTTGAGAAATTCACAGAAGTTATTCATTTGTGTCCACGCGCGCTCGTCTTCAACTGTTTTCTAATCCAAAGACACTGAAATCACCGTAATTCGAATTTTCCCCCTCTAATTATCTTTAACATGCAGAATGTGTTGGACGTTGACAGAGTAGAAATAAAAATCTATTAAGTTCATTAAAAATCTGTTTTTCCCCGTTTGAAACTGGAGCCTACAAACAGAAAAAAAATTTCTATAGCTGAAATATTCAGGTAAGTTTATTACCGTTGTTTAAAGATTATTGGTTGTAAATTTTCAATATTTTTTAAAAATTAAAACAGGATCATTTTTGGGGGAACAGTTTCTCGGTTTTCACCCGGGTATAATAATATATTAAGACGCGACGTTTCGACGACTAAAATCTCTGTCGTCATCTTGTAGGCGAATATCTTAATATATTATACCCGTGTGAAAACCAAGAAACTGTTCATCCAACAATTACACCGGGAACAACTCTTCAAACATCGAGGACCATTTAACTACAAAAGGTATTTTTTTCCGCCATTTTGTAACTACTCACCTAACCGCCAGCCGCTGTCACTCTCACGAGTAAAGGTGTCGGTGGTAGAGACCCCTTCATTTATGCACCACGTTCGGCCCTGGACGATTTTCCTAACAACAGGACTGGGGGGGAACGGGGGGGGGGGAGCAGATTGAGGTTCCGAGGTTCGACGACCTCCGACAAGACCTTCAAGGTCCGTCCACTCATTTCACTTTCACCCTAACCCTGAGCGAACTCACACATGCTGATGACACATTAATAGCCTTCGGCCGTGGGCGAGGCGGATTAAAAAGAAAGAAACCTTGGGAGTTTACAGAGAAAAAGGTGATTGTAAGGTGACGAGACGAGCGGATGTAGAGCAACGTTGAGGTTAAGCGGTTCTGTTGACGGGATATATTTTTTTTATTGGGAGTTCCGTCGTCTGTTTTCGAAGACAGTTGAGGATAGTGGAAATAGAAAGTGACGTAGGACGTCATCAGCCATCAACAACCTTAACCACTCCAGACTTTCCCCAATGACAAAAAAAAACCAACAAACCACAATTTTAAATAAAATAAATAAATATTTACAAATATCTGATCGCGAAACTTTGAGAACTTTATTTAATTTCAGTCCTTAAGTGAATTTTTGGAGGATGGTCACAGACTCGCTTCAGGGGTCAGGCCTGCCTTAATCATCCAGGTTTTTACATAATTCTTCATTTATTTAAACACTCATTCATTACATCAGTGAATGTTTCTAATTGTTCATCATTGCCTTTGTGTGTGTGTGTGTGCAAGAAGAACAAGGAACGGCGAATAATAGAAGCACAAACGGCGACCTGCATTAGGGCGGTGGTTCACGCAGACTTTTTATTATTATTATTATTGGACAGGGGACAAAATTAACCCAGAGGTTAACACGAAGGTGTCATTTTGATTGTGTCGTAGGCTGTGTTCTTCTTCTTTTACTGGCACTACAACCCAATGTGAGTTTTGGCCTTATTAAAAATTTTCTTCCATTCCGCCCTCTCCTGTGTCAAGTCTCCGCCATCCTCTTACTTTCATGGTTTGTTATATCCTTCTCCATGTCATCTACCCCATCTTGTCCGGGGTCTCTCTCCCCCTTTTCCTCGTCCCGACTGGCTTCCAGGTGTTCTGCTTTCATCCATCCTAAGTACGTGTCTCTCTCCATCCAGGCCAACCTTCTGCTCTTGATAAACCTAACACTGTCCTCGTTATTTATGACGTAGGCTGTGTTAGTGGCTCCCCTTTTTTAAAAAATTGAGAAAAAAGCAAATGATATATTTTTTCTTTTTTGCAATTGAATATCGTCCTTGAGCTTCGTCGATTTTTAACCCGAAACGTATGGGATGGTGGAAGACGGAAACTCGCCTGTTGAAGTCAGTGAGAGGCGTTGACTTGAGTAACCTCGCGCGGCACGACCAATGCAACCTCACCATTATCACAGGTGAATCCCCAGATGAGACGCGCTCTCTAGAGAAACTCCAGGACCGTGCGTCAACGGGGCCAGGTCACGTGGACGTGTTTCCCGCTAATTTTGCGGTCTACGCTGTACTGGTAGGTTTTTTAAATGATGATGCAAAGGGATATCTTACAGAATTTAATAATCATTTAACTGAACATGAGAAAAATAAAATATAAATTATGCGTGTTCACTTAGCCGGGAAAAACAATCAGATCCCTTAATCCCAAGTTAAACCATGGTTTACGGTAATTCCCCCCGGGCGCGTCAAGGATTGAGACACTTGGCAGTTACCTCGCGTTGATCTCTGGCCGTGTGATCATGTGGCACCCTCGATCTCTCAGAGTCCTCTGGATGATGCACGTCCGTCCCTGGCCACGGTTCGTCGAGGAGTCTTTCTACACTTGCTTTACAGCCCCTTCGCTGGATGTGAAAATATCAATGGTCTCGATCATCTTTGGATCGATCTTTCCTGAACCAAGAAATGAGATTGGTTCAGGCATTCACGTGTTAAATCAATTTCTGGGATTTTTGGAGAGACGTTTCCCACGGTGCAAAAGTCCAGGTAACTTCCGAGGGTAAACAGCCTACGGGCCTAAGACCAGGCCTTAGGGATTATCTATCCGTCACGGGTGCGCCTGGTCAAATTCATAATTGCCAAGCTCTCAACCCTTTCTAATATCTAATTACATTAAAATAAAGTTTCTCTCTCTCTCTCTCTCTCTCTCTCTCTCTCTCTATATATATGTATATATATAGGATTCTGTATGTTCCGGGGTCGCAGACCTTGGGCATACGGTAAGAGTTGTTCGCTATTCCCATTGGAATAGTCGGCCAGCTGCCTCCTAAACTGGTCGAGGCACGGAGAAGGGAATGCTGCGTCCCCACAGCAAACTCTTCTCCCGCTATCGGAAGGTCGTGGGACAAGTACCCAATGCCCGACCTACCCGATGTAGGTTTTTCTAGGGTTTTCCGTGCATTTCTTTAGGCGAATGCCGGGTAGGATCCTTAAACTATAGCCCGGGGGCTCCTAGTTAACCCTTGGCTACCTTCCTCTACCCTTCCGAATCCCCCCTTTCAAATCCCTTCCTATGCTATTAAAGGGGAGTTGCCCAAAGTGGATTACCCTCATGTAGCCTGTTGCCCTAAAAAAAAATAAAAAAAAATAAACTATCGCGCTACAACGCCAACGATAAAAAGAACCTTCCAAGTTCGTCTGATGAGGAATATCAGTGGAAATCGGAGGAAGCTTTCTTTGCATATTTCTTCAACCAATACTAAGACGAGTACGTAACTTGTTTTTGAGGCCGTCGGAGAGGTTTCGCAGCGTTTTTGGTGAGATACCAATATCTGTAATCCAAGGTCCTCCTCCCACGTACACAACAACAAGAGAACGTTGGCGGGGGCTTTGGAGGGGGCGAGGAAATATCAATGTTGTTTCCTTCCTGTTTCCTTTCCACCCACGGAATCATTATTTCGTTCCCTTAGGAGATAATTAGAGGGGCGGAACACAATGGGTAGCATTACCAACCTTAAACAGTGAGATTTACAGGGAGATAAGATGAAGGCTGGTCGTTGCGGTTACCATTAGCCACCCGGAGGAAGGGACGGCGGCAGACCTCACTTCCAGGAAGGATTAAGAACCTGAGCTCAGAGGCTTCAATGCCGTTCGAAACGTAGGGTTAAATTTCAACTTTTCTATTGTACCATCCCCCGTTCGTTGATTCTTCTGACTCGCTAGAAACCAATTTTCGGGTTAATTCTTCTCTCTCTCTCTCTTCCTCTCTCCTTATCATTAAAATCACTTCTCTCAATTCCTCCGTTTCTTTTTCTGATGTTATTCACGGATCTTAGTGAAAGGAATATAGATTTTTAACAAAAATCCTGGTAACATTTAATAATTAAGAAACTATAAAAAAAATATAATGAGTGTTGTCAACTGACGACAAGTGCAGTTGTGTCTCTCCGGGATCTTCTTAGCGTTGGTTGAAAGGGAACAAGGATCCCAGAAACGTTGTGGTGTGGTATTTACATTATCACTTCTTTTGTCTGTATTTGGCTATCTTCCTAATTACTAAAAATTATAATGGATTAATAAGTCAGAAAATAAATATTTATTAATCAAAAAACGAGGAGAAATTACAAATTCTTTATACAAGTTCATATTGAATAAGAACGACAGCCAATTCAGACAAAAAAGAGGAAATATAAATACCACACAACGTTTCTGGGATCCTTGTTCCCTTTCCTCAGGTGCTAAGAATTATTATTTTTATTTTATCTTTTTCATATTGTACATAATAAGTTTCGACCTGTGTTTTACGTCCTCTTAAGGTATTTAAAATAACTGGCGTACGTCCACTTACATATTAACACTGAAACGTTTGCACATCAAGTTACTCCACGAACTTGCCATAATTTTTTTTGTTAGGTGTAGTCAGGCTATGTACACGATAATCCCCATAGTGGCAACTCCCCTCTTATAGCAAAGGAAAGGGATTTGAAAGAGGGGACGCGGAAGGGTAGAGGTAAGGTAGCCAAGGGTTAACTAGGGGCCCCCTGGCCATGATTTAAGGATCCTACCCGGCAATTCGTCTAAAAGCGATGCAGGGAAAACCCTAGAAAAACCGGAATCAGGCAGGTCGGGCATTGGGTACTTGTCCCACGCCCTTCCGATAGCGGGAGAGGAGTTTGCTGTGGGGTCGCAGCATTCCCTTCTCCGTGCCTCGACCAGTTTAAGAGGCAGCTCGCCGACTGTTCCAATGGGACCAACGAACAAATCTTACCGTATTCTCAAGGTCTGTGACCCCCGGAACATACACCTCTCAAAACAGGCCGAGGTGCCTCGGCTTGTGGGAACCTTAGTTCAAAAAACCAGAGAGATGTGAAGGCATCCCAAAAGGTAGCCTCCTCCAGAGCTCTCTGGCAAGGTTCACCTGCGAGAGAATTCTCTTGCAGGCTTACTTCGGGAATTAATTAGATTTGAATCACAATAGGAATTCCTTTCAATTAAGGGGTAAAGGCCTGCGAGGGCTATTCTCTCGCAGGCAGTACCTACGAGGGATGTTCTCTCGCAGGTAGAACCTTGTAGGAGAGACACGAAGGGGCTACCTTTGGGGATGCCTTTTCCTCTCCGTTTTTGAACTAAGGTTCCCACAAATCGAGGCACCTCGGCCTGTTCTGAGAGGTGTATGTTCCGGGGTCACAGACCTTGGGCATACGGTAAGAGTTGTCCGCTATTCCCATTGGAACTGTCGGCCAGTTGCCTCCTAAACTGGTCGAGGCACGGAGAAGGTAATGCTGCGTCCCCACAGCAAACTCATGACCCGCTATCGGAAGGGCGTGGGACAAGTACCCAATGCCCGACCTACGTGATACAGGTTTTTCTAGAGTTTTCCCTGCATCATTTTGAGGCGAATGCCGTGTAGGATCCTTAAAATGTAGGCCGGGTGCCCCTAGTTAACCCTTGGCTACCTTCCTCTACCCTTCCGCATCCCTTCTTTCAAATCCCTTCCTATGCTATTAAAGGGGAGTTGCCCTATGTGGATTACCCTCATGTAGCCTGTTACCCTAAAAAAAAAAAAATATATCTTCCTGGCCAAGGAGCAACAACGTCCAGCCCCCGATATTTATAACCCTGGCCTCATTAATTCTTAATATAATTCAATCTAAATAAAAACTCTCACCAGTAATTTAACACGTAATCTGTGTATTTTAAAAAAATGCAGTAATTAAAATTATTCGAGTCGTCAAATTAAAAAGAAAAAATTACTAATCACAGCGGCAGAGAATCTCTTGCTCGCGGTCCAGCGATATCAGTGCAAGCAAGGAGGTTAGTGGCAGAGACGAAAGAGATATATAAACATAATAGAGTGGCTATATCAGCGTTACAGCGCCCTGGGTGGCAGCAACAAGCAACACTGGCCGCCATTTTTTAGTTGGTCCACTTCATCTAAAACCCGATTTGTGTTATGCTACTGATGGTGGAAGTTTTGAAGTTTTTTTTTTAAAAATAAATGGTTTGTTATTATAAATCATGCCAAGCGTGTGTTCAGCCTGCAGTTGTAATAATCGTATTTAAAACACATGAAGTATCGTATTTTAAGTAAGTATCAGCATAATAATAAGAAAGATAGCCAAATGCAGGCAAAATAAGTGATAATATAAATACTGCACAACGTTTCTGGGATCCTTGTCCTTTCTTCAGGTGCTAAGAAGAGCCTAGAGCGACACAACTGCACTCGTCAGTTGACAAAAAAAAGCTTTGGAGGTGCTGTTGTGTCGCTCTAGACTAGGAACGGTTACATGTTGCAAATAGAATGACGAGGCTACACATTCAGAATGAGGCACAGAAAATGAAGGTAGACACGAAGCAATTCTGTAGCAGATGCCATGAGTTTTTGTAGAGACTTGGGTTTGTCTGAATTTGTAAGTTGTGAGGACACGGTTAAGTTAATAAAAATGGTAGATAAAGCATTTGATTTGTTGAATTCGTGCAATGTTATGAACAAGGGTACAAGGGAAATCCTGTGTTAAGAGATAACAGAGTGACAATATGCAACACAATAGGAAGATCTGTACAGTATTAAAGCTGTACGATGGGAGTTTAGTCAGGGAGGAAGATGGACGTGTGTGTGGGATAGTTTTAGATCTTCTCAGTTCCATGCAACTGGCAGAGGAGTGTGTGTGGAACGATTCTCCAGTTCTCAAATTTATATTAAGTAGGAGAATGAGCCAGGACCATTCAGAACCCTTCTTCTCTTGCATACGAAGATGTGGGGGAAATACAGTTCAGAGCAGCACGCAGACAGAACCATCCAAAAGTACTGGAGGAATTTTGGAGACATTGGTTGTACCAATTGAAAAAAATAATTATAAATCTTACACAGATCACAATTTTGATCATGATTACATCACTGAATATGAGAGATTAACAGTATATTCAGAAAAAGTGGTAGAATATCTTTCAGGAAGTGTTGTAAGGATGGTGGTAAAAAAACTAAAGTGTTTAGGTTGTTTAGAGGTTCTCCTTGCTCCTCGCTCTCAAAGAAAAACGGGTTTGATTAAAATAAAGGACTTTAAAGACAAGTTAATCAACACTTCTAAAGACGTTGCTGAAAAAGTATTGAGGAATAAGGAAACACAAATAGGAAAGAAGAATTTGCTAGTAAAACTGTGTTTGGGGGTATTCCGGATGTTGGGACATAAACAAATTTTATTTTGTGAATTCGACTATTTAATAGTTTCGGCCGAATTTGGTGAGGCAACTCACTACTCAATTTTAATAAAGGTTTTATTAAAACATTACTTCAATTGTAGAATTCGTTATATGTGTAAAGAAAAAGCAATGGATGAAAGTAGGACGCAACATAAGGCAATTGTATACAAAACTGATATTATTTAAAGGCCAATAAATTTTTCTATGCCTTAAATGTGTGTTATATTTACTTAAACCTTAAAATATATTGTCCTTAGAGATTTAGTTTTAGGTCATTTATGTGACAGAGTTCAAGGCAAGCAGACGATGAGGAACGCCCACTCTGACAGTATAAAACATGGCGGCTGAGTTTTCAATTTGCTTCAAACATGGCGGCGACTTGTCCAGTCTATGTTGTTTATATATGTCTTTGGCAGAGACAATATCATGTCTACCTCATGATTAAAAGAGAAAAAAATTAAAACACAGATAAAGCGGCGCCTGGCGTAAATGACCGATGTTTGACGACCAGCTTCCATGCGACGTGACCTCCTCGCTCCAATACTGAATTACTGTACCTACAAGGACTCTCAATCTGTACGTGCGTTGTTGTTCCTCGTAGGAAACCGCAATGCATTGTCTTTCAGTTTACTTATTCAGCCCATGTCCTTAATCAGTCCCGACCGCGCGGCAGCAATATTTCAGATGAAGAGAGAAAGAAACCCATAAATTAATTAATTTGCAAACTCTGATACGTTAAGGACGTCCACCGTTCGACATGCGGCTAGCGCGTTATTTATTATTATTACCTGTGTTCGTTGACCTTGGACGGTGGTTTCCGGATCCTTATAGTAGTGTGTCTTGATATCCCGTCTTGCCAGGCGACGTGTGTGTGTGTGTGTGTGTGTGTGTGTGTGCACGCACTGTTTGCCATTCAAGAGGCGACCGCGGCTCGCGTCAGACTTGGATGGAATCCATTTAACGAGCCTGCAAGTAGACACGACTTCAAATGTAAATTATCTTTAATTGACGATAAAATTGCAAATAGGAAGTTAGGGGGGGGGGGAAATTGAATTCTCATAGATTTATAGACCGAAAAAAAAAATCTGCATGAAGCTTCTTCATCAATCGCGAAGTCGAAGAAAAAAAATAAATTCTAACACGGACACGACGACATATAACATGGCAGATCCTTCTCTCTCACATTGTTTGCTTCTACCTTGCACAAGAATAGTAATACAATGATAAACGTTCGCTGTTAATTTTGTCAGAAATGCTTGAAGCCTTGTTGTGTTGGCAGCCATGTTCCTACACACGAAGGACCGCGTAAAAAATATCTCCAAATTCTGTCTTGGATATTAATGAAGAACTGTTCTGGATACTAATGCAGGCTCTTCACTTAATATCCTAGGCTGAATGCGACCACCATCGTCCGGCTTTCGTTACGAACTCGCTGTGACCACTGTCGGCCGGGCTCCAAACACTCAACAGTCTCACGCCACGCTGACTGTTTGGTATTGTACTTTACTGTTCTGAATACTAATGCAGCCTCTTCACTTAATAACCTAGGCTGAATGCGACCACCATCGGCCGGTTTTCGTTACCAACTCGCAGTGACCACCGTCGGCCGGGCTCCAAACACTGCACATTCTCACGCCACGCTGAATGTTGAGTATTGTACTTTACTCTTCTGGATACTAATGCAGCCTCTTCACTTAATATCCTAGGCTGAATGCGACCACCATCGTCCGGCTTTCGTTACCAACTCGCCCTGACCACCGTCGGCCGCCGCTCCAAAAACTCCACATTCTTACGCCACGCTGAATGTTGAGTATTGTACTTTACTCTTCTGGATACTAATGCAGCCTCTTCACTTAATATCCTAGGCTGAATGCGACCACCATCGTCCGGCTTTCGTTACCAACTCGCCCTGACCACCGTCGGCCGCCGCTCCATTCTTACGCCACGCTGAATGTTGAGTATTGTACTTTACTGTTCTGGATACTAATGCAGCCTCTACACTTAATAACCTAGGCTGAATGGGACCACCGTTGGCCGGCTTTCGTTACCAACTCGCCGTGACCACTGTCAGCCGGGCTCCAAACACTCCACATTCTTACGTCACGCTGACTGTTGAGCATTGTACTTTACTGTTATGGATACTAATGCAGCCTCTTCACTTAATATCCTAGGCTGAATGCAATCACCGTTTGCCGGCTTTCGTTACGAACTCACCGTGACCACCGTCGGACGGCGCTCCAAACACTCCACATTCTCACGCTACGCTGGCTGTTTGGTATTGTACTTTACTGTTCAGGAGGAGGCGGAGATTGACTCAAGGCGGTCGTCCAGTCTCCTGGGGAGGTGGAAAAGGTGGTGGTGAACCCACCACTAACCATTCTTCGGGAGGCTTAGGTGTCGAGTTGTGGGGATTCGTCCCTGCTTCTTAGTATCGGACGACGAAACCGTCGGGCCATAATTCTCCTCATAGCAATAGCCTATTGCTATGGGAGGGAGATAAGCCCTAACTCGGAAGCCACTCTGGGTAACCAGGGTGTGCCGACAAGTTTCAAAGGCCCTTGGGCAAGTACAACTCCTCCCTACGGGGCGACCCTGGGCATTCGTGCTAACGGAGCAACGTGCGCGGCAGACCAAAGCCGTCCTTCGGGGCAATTTGGTACCTCGGGGTGCGTGGGTTCCTGGTCTATCCTCCAAGAACCCTGAACGCAGCTTGGTGTGTCTTTCTCGTCCCAGCCCAACGCACATTGGAGTTAGACTCGAGGGGGTATTTGGTTTCGCGAGAAAACTTTCTTCTATTTTCCCTGGATGCAGGACCCAGTCCGCTTGAGATTTAGTAATTCAGGTATCTCTGTTCCCCTTTGGGGGTTCGAAAAATGGTATGCTGGAAGCAATTAATATATATATGTACTTTACTGTTACTCTCCACTTAATATATCCTAGGCTGAATGAGACCGCCATCGGCCAGCTTTCGTTACCAACTCGCCGTGACCACCGTCGGCCGGCGCTCCAAACACTCAACATTCTTACGCCACGCTGACTGTTGTTTGCAATACCTGGGGTACAATTATTACGCCGATATTAAAAAAACAAAATAAAAAAATCCTTTCATTACACATTAGTGGTTACTACAATATATATATATATATATATATATATATATATATATATATATATATATGAGTTTATTGGATTCGCTTTATGCGTTAATCTTAGATTCATTCTGAAGCAAACCGTAATAGAAAACCATTCTTTCACCTCAGTGGACTCAAAGTTGTGAATTTTTAAAAAAAATGAAAATGTGTTTCATATGAAAAATAATCTCTCTGAGTGGTTAATTGTTGTAAGTTTTTTAATCTTAAGGGATAAATGTAGATAGATACACGGGAGAAAATAGTTTTGTTTTTTCTAGGATATATTTAAATTTCGACAAGAACGTCCTGTTTTAATATATAATAATGAAATAAAATAGTCTAGGATTTTCCGGTTAGTCAACTAGGTTGGTGTCACTCACGACTGTCGTGTATTTTTCTTTTAATCACCTGACGAAACGAAACAAAGTTTCCAGAAACGGTATAAAAATATAATACGTCCCGTTTTAAAATATAATAATGAGATAAAATAGTCTAGTATTTTCGGGTTCGTCAACTAGGTTGGTGTCACGCACGACTGTCGTGTATTTTTCTTTTAATCACCTGACAAAAGCAACAAAGTTTCCAGAAACGTTATAAAAATTAAAATACGGCCCGTTTTAAAATATAATAATGAGATAAAGTAGCCTAGGTTGGTGTCACAGACGACTATTACGTTTCTTTAATCACGTGACGAAAGGAACAAAGTTTCCAGAAACGTTATAAAAATATAATACGTCCTGTTTTAAAATATAATAATGAGAGAAAATAATCTAGAATTTTTGGGTTCGTCAACTAGGTTGGTGTCACTCACGACTATCGTGTATTTTTCTTTTAATCACCTGACGAAATGAACAAAGTTTCCAGAAACGTTCTGAAAATATAATACGTCCCGTTTTAAAATATAATAATGAGAGAAAATAGTCTAGGATTTTCCGGTTCGTCAACTAGGTTGGTGTCACTCACGACTATCGTGTATTTTTCTTTTAATCACCTGACGAAAGCAACAAAGTTTCCAGAAACGTTATAAAAATATAATACGTCCTGTTTTAAAATATAATAATGAGAGAAAATAGTCTAGGATTTTCCGGTTCGTCAACTAGGTTGGTGTCACTCACGACTGTCGTGTATTTTTCTTTTAATCACCTGACGAAAGCAACAAAGTTTCCAGAAACTTTTTTTTAAAAAAAAATTATTACGGCGTATAGTAAAAGATATATGACAACCAGGAGATACGTAGTTAAATAATTGGTGTAAAATCTCAACCGGACCAAGGGCCGAGCCGTCGCGTCGCTCTCCCATGTGAGCTATCGCAGACATAAAGCTGAGGACGAGGAAGTGTGGGAAATCCGCCGCGCACACTGACTGACTCAGGATGGAAGAATAGCTTCTCGCGTCGTGTCCTGGCCGAGTTCCACGAGGACAGTCCAGGTGGAGAGATACGATAAATACTCTCATTGGCCTTTTACTTCTCTCTCTCCTCTGGCACGTTACAATCACGGCCAAGGTCGCAGGAATAAACACACTTGCTATCGGATCACGCCATCGACGATCGCCTTCTCATTTACGCGAGCGTTGTTGTTGTTGCATAAGGAACGTTCGCCATCACTTCCACGGTTTGTCCTTTCGCCTCGCACGAGGACAACGGGATAGAAAAAAAAAAGAAGGAGGCACACGATAAGATCCATATGGGACGCGACGTTCACATGGATCCCTTTCATAAGAATAAGTAAAATACCCAAATACAGCCGAAAGAAAGGATGATACACACAACAACGTGTCTGGGATCCTCGTCCCCTTTCATCATTCAGGTGCTGAGAAGAGCCTAGAGCGACACAACCGCACTGGTCAGTTGACAAATCCCTTTCCCCTGAAGACTTGAGCCCCTCTTATACGAGGCCGGGCCGTCCGCCATTTTTAATCTTACGGAACTGTGTTACCCGTGGATTAAGCAAGCACGTGCCGGAAGTGAACAATGAAATGAGTAAGGAAGATAGCCAATTCAGGCAAAGAGTGTAATATGAATACCACACCACAACGTGTCTGGGATCCAGAGTCCCCTTTCGTCAGGTGCTAACGAGAGCCTAGAGCGACACAACTGCACTGGCCAGAGGAAAGGGACATTGTGTAGTATTTATGTCACCCTTTTTGCCTTAATTGTCTACCTTTCTTATTCATTATTTTCAATCAGACGTAATTTTTATTTTAGTTTTAAATAATGAAATGTTTTAAAGATTGAATTCGTAACATTTAAATAATTTAGGCACGATTTTATTGAAGCACATAAATAATTTTATTTTTACCCTCTAGGATTATTTTATCTCCCATAAACAATAAAGGTGACTGAAAATTTATTCAAAATTTGGATATATTCAATTAATTTTTGTTGTTGTGATTTTTAAATATTTAAATTTAATTAAAAATCGTAAAATATGGAATAAAAAATATATATCACGTGTTGTAAACACAATATATAGTTTTAATCTATATAATAAAAAAGTATGTATGTATTTACGTTAATCTTTATACATATCTAAAAACACGAGAAACAGTACTGTGGGGGGTGAGAAACCCCTAGCATAAGGGTGAAAAGAATTGTAATTGAAGAAACGTGATCATTTTGTGTTAAATTACTGCGAGTCAAGAGACCGTGACGTCACAGGACAGGAAGAAAGAGAGAGACAGAGAGACGTTACTACGCGACGAACAAAGGAAATAGTTCCTTTTCCCGGCACTGAAATAAAGCAGAAATATTTTCATGGCATTAAAAATATAATTGTATCCAGTGATACTCAATGGAATGATAATAAAAAGCAATACTAAAGACTTTACGATCCTTGCGGGGAAATGTAAGTTAATTTTCGCGCCATGTTTAGTGACTCCAATATGGCGGACTATTTGTTTACATTGTGAATCTAGCTAAGACTTTAATCTTTGGTAATGTCTGAAGACTGAGGGCCAATTATATCCTGCAGTACTCAAGGAGTATATTTAAGAAGAAATTCTGAGGTTATGTTTGTAGGGACTGATGCAATAAAATTCTATGTATTTCACAGCTGTTGAATTAATGCACTATTATCTGTGGAAAGTGTGGACGGAACTAGGAACAGTTAGATCTAGGTTAAGTCACTCCTTGGCCAGAGATTAATATAATAATTTGGAAAAGTATACAAATTATTTGTAAAGCTCGAAAGTTTGCTTTCGATAATCAGAGTAATTTGTGTGTTTCTTTTCCTGGGTTTTTACCTTTTAACGTTCTTCTTATTGTCCTTACAGATCCTTCTGAAAATTGTATATTTTATTTGTGAATCTCTTTATCCCTCTTCAAAATGTTATTTCACATCCTAAATATTGGAAATGTTGGAGTGTTTTCCCTTCTATTTGACAATTTTTTGTTCTTATTTTTGATTGTTTCCTCCTAAGAACGCCATAGGTTTTTTTCTTTTACTTATTGAAAATTTTCAGGTTATATATTTTACCCCGTCGGTGTAACTTATCTTCATTATCTTGGATAATAAACCTGGTCGTGTGTTTAGATAGTCAGAGTGTCCCAGTTTTATCTTCCCTCCATTTCCTTACCAGATCATCATCTATGTAGAAGTTAAACAGCGTCGGTGACATCTTGCAACCTTGCCTCTCGATACTTTCACTCCCATCTATTTAAAACTACGTATCCCCTAGTCGGGGATGATTCTTTCTCATTTCCCTCTCTTAATTCGTGATCCTCTGAAGGTAAATAGAGGACGAGGGTTAATATCTGTAATTAGCTGCTGCTAACTTAGAAACAAAGTAATACACAGCTTAGAAGTGGTGAAAGATCATAATCGCTCTTGTCTATTTTCACGATCTAATTTGCTGCCAGTTGTGTCACATCTTTGCGACATGACTCGAGACGTTTCTCTAAACAGAGCAGTTCCACGGTGAGTGTCAGTAAGTTCAAGGTAGGAAAACTACCAGGAACATGCTGCTGATATTTCCTCGGAAAACTCAAACTAAAAATGTGACGAGTTCTTGTGTGTTTTCTAATATAAAGCACTTTTTTTTACCTAAGATTTTCTTTTCACGTTTTATTCCGACTTGTGTCCCCCCCCCCCCTGACGTTTCGCTCGCCAGTTATGAGCGTTCTCAAGGCTAGGCCGAGAGACACTTGACAGTCTTAGAATAGCCCTCAGAGAAAAACACGTCGGAATAAAACGTGACTGAAGATAAATCGATACATAAAATTAATCATATTCAATAAAAACAACCTTTTTGTAGGTTATTGTCAATGAATGAAACCAAATAAAGTCTTCAGCCAAAAAAACAATTTTAATTGGATGTGAAGATATGAGGTTGGCAGCACTTATGTGACAGTGCCGTTGTATTGGTCTTAAAAAATGATGATGAAAACAACAAGAAGAATAATGCTGTATGTTTTCAATCTAGCAGAAATTAAAATAAAGGTGATTTGCCAATTTTCAATAACTGCTGTAATCAATTTCTTTGGAATTGCATGTAACTCCGTTGAAAAATTGTAAATAAATATCTTTATTATTATTGAAGAAGTGTTTCTTTTCCTGGGTTTTCACCTTTTAACGTTATTCTTATTGCCCCCACACATCCTTCTGAAAACTGTCTCTCGTCTCTCTCTTCTCTCTTCTTTCTCTCTTCTGTTTCTTCTCTCTCTCCTCTCCCTTCTCTCTTCTTTCTCTCTTCTGTTTCTTCTCTCTCTCCTCTCCCTTCTCTCTTCTTTCTCTCTTCTGTTTCTTCTCTCTCTCTTCTCTCTCTTCTCTCTTCTTTCTCTTTTCTCTCTCTTCTCCCTTTATTTTTATTTACTATCTCTGTGTGTGCGCTGCGGCGTTCCCACGTGTCCTTATTTACATACATCTTACATCTTAATGTTACAAAAGATGGATTTCTTTTTTAAAGAACTCAATTCTTTTGTTTTAATATGTTTATAAGAAATGTTGGAAAGACATGTAACTTCGTTCATTAACACTCTTAATATATGCAGTTGCAGTAAGAACGGCTTCTTCGAGGGGTAAATTATCTTGTCCCAGACTGCATTAGAAGGTTAACTTAACTTCTGTCTTGCGCCCTAGAACTCCTTGGACACCTCCTAATGGCCGGAGACATTTTTTTTTTCTTTTCACAGTCCCCCCAACAATTATGCGACAGTTGAGGTTATGGATGGCTTTCGGATTCAACATCATTGACAAGAGTTTTTTTTTAATTTCCCACTGACTTACTGTCAGTTCTGTCGCGCGCGCGCGCGGATCCGCTCAAGACTTTAATTAAGTTCCTCTTTCTTTGTCCTTGGAACGCGTCGCACTTCATCTATGGCATTCACGATTGTACATTTTGCGCTAGAAAGATTTTCAGCGTGGCGGTTGGTCGCTCACGGAACTCGGAAGATTCTTGCACGGAAAAATTGTCCACAGAGAGAGAGAAGAGTAGAGAGAGAGAAGAGAGCAGCGATAGAAGAAAGAAGAGAGAGGAGTGAGAGGAGAGAGAGAAGAGAGAGAAGAGAGAAAGGAGAGAGAGTAGAGAGAGAAATAAGAAAGAAGAGAGAGAGGAGAGAGAGAAGAGAGAAAGAAGAGAGAAAGAAGAGAGAGAAGAAACATAAGAGAGAAAGAAGAGAGAGACGAAACAGAAGAGAGAAAGAAGAGAAAGAAGAGAAAGAAGAGAGAGAAGAGAGATAAGAGAGAGAAGAGAGAGAGAAGAGAGAGAGAAGAAACAGAAGAGAGAAAGAAGAGAGAAGAGAGAGAAGAGAGAGAGAAGAGAGAAGAAACAGAAGAGAGAAAGAAGAGAGAAGAGAGAGAAGAGACAGAGAAGAGAAAGAAGGGAGAGATGAGAGAGAAGAGAGAGAAGAAACAGAAGAGAGAAAGAAGAGAGAAGAAACAGAAGAGAGAAAGAAGAGAGAAGAAAGAGAAGCGAGAGAGTAGAGAGATAAGAGAGAGAGTAGAGAGAGTAGAGAAAGAAGAGAGAAGAAAGAGAAGCGAGAGAGTAGAGAGAGAGAAGAGAAAGAAGAGAGAGAAGAGAAAGAAGAGAGAGATGAGAGATACGAGAGGGAGTAGAGAGAGAGAAGAAACAGAAGAGAGAAAGAAGAGAGAAGAGAGAGAAGAAACAGAAGAGAGAAAGAAGAGAGAAGACAGAGAAGAGAGAGAAGAGAGAGAGAAGAGAGAGAGAAGAGAGAGAGAAGAGAGAAAGAAGTGAGAGAAGAAACAGAAGAGAGAAAGAAGAGAGAGAAGAAACAGAAGAGAGAAAGAAGAGAAGAGAGAGAAGAGAGAGAGAAGAGAGAGAAAGAAGAGAGAGAAGAAACAGAAGTGAGAAAGAAGAGAGAAGGGAGAGAAGAGTGAGAAGAAACAGAAGAGAGAGAAGAGAAAGAGAAGCGAGAGAGTAGAGAGAGAGAAGAGAGAGACGCTTCGAGAATGGCGCAGTCGAGGAAAGTCTTGAATATCTCAATACAATGTTAAATTACTATCATCATGTTTGAAAATGGGGGATAAAAATTGCTGAATGACGAAAAATTCGTCGTACCATGTATGTTTATTCTTTTATTATAATATGTTTACTGAATGACCCTTTTGCTCTTTTCCTCCCAAGTGCCCAAGGTGACTTCATTTCTTTGGATAGTACAGTGGATTCAACGATAACAAACTTGGAGTCACTTGTGATACTCTCGCAGGAATATCGCTGGCATGAGAAATACTGTCCCGCGGAACACACGTATGAATTATTCCCTTCAAAAAAAGTTTTACCCCATTTTTAAGGCGGGGTGTGTTTTTCGTTTATTTTATCATGATTTTTTTTTGTATAAGTTGTATAAGCGCCACTGATCTTCCTCCATGTTCAACAATGTGTGTTTATTTCTTAAGGTCGGTTTCCTTATGGTTGTTATTTCCGTGAATTGGCAACTAGTGTCTTCGTGGACGTGGACTCTTTGACGTAGTGTAGTAACTATTATCTTCCTTCTCCTCCTCCTCCCCACAACCAACTACGTATGTGTTTTGTCCTTGTCCATGTAAACGACTCCCGTGGAATTTACCTTTGCAAAAATTATTGTTACACTTGGCGAGAAGAGAGACTCTCGCTACTCCACTCGGGGGGCGACTCTTCCGAGGCCCCATGGACGTCATCCTCGTCGTCGTCGTGGTGCAGCAGGAGGAGGAGGATGAGGTGAAGACTTAGCCAAGGTCACGCTGAAGCGATTCGATCGACAATTAAGTAGTAAGTAAATGCTGCTGCAGCCACCCAACACGCAGGAGCGAACCTCAGGACGACGATCCTGTTATTTTACTCCTTCCTTTCCCGTCAGCCGTGATGACTAGACTCGTAGGATCCAGCGATCACTCTCCTCACGTTAAAAATCTGGAATTAAATGATTTGGGGTAGAATATTTCTTAACTACTATATTTTACTAATGTTAATAACCTGTTGACCTTTTCTTTTGATACATTTTTTTTGGTTGCAATTTTTATTCACATTTAGGTACAAACACAGAAAAATATACCGAGTGCTCGGAAAAGGAACCGATTCGTCACTTACCTCTCAGGTAAACATTTCATTTAACCAGCGCCAGTTGTTTGGATCATTTAACCCCATTAACGTTGCCCCCCCCCCGCCCTGCCCGACCTACCTCCTCGGCAGCTAACTTCAAAATATACCAGGATGACGCCTGGAGCCACGTCACTCATTAACCTCGATAAATAGTTCGATTCCTCGTTTCCCAAAATAAATCGATACTTTTACACCAATCCAAATTTGTGATTATTTAAATAAATATATATTTAGACGAAACAGATTAATTTTGAATCCTACTATTATTCATATTACTTTTTGTGTTCTTTTAACCCTAGTTTCTTTTTTTAATGATGACCGCTTGGTTTGTCATATATAGCCTGCGTGACTAATTAATTTTATAAATTACATTATGCTTGTCTAAATTTTCAATTTTATCCTTAATATTTTGTTTTTTACTGTGTTTACATAGTTATGAGCCTTAAAAATAATTATGACGTCATATATATATTTTTTCTTCTTAGAGTGGAATTAATTTATGTGTTATTATCCTCGGTCAAGCTTCGGCGTTTCCCCGTGTAATCGGCACCCTACGACGACCCTGGAAGGATGTACAGGTCAGTGATAATATAAAGGGCCGCGCAGGGCCCCAATATCGTTCCCTGTGGAACGCCGCCGCCGCCGCCGCTGCTTACTTCTTATTTAATTTCACTGCTTTATTAGCGTTTCAAATAACGTTCAGTTAAATTTAATAAAATTAATTACTCCGAAGTATTTGAAGAATTTATTTAATAATTATTAATGTCTGGTTTAATCTGACCAAAGATATTACGCATCACAGGTCACATTTCATGTTATCTTTGGTTTCTTTTATTCTTTGTAATATTATTTATTCATAGACGAGTAATTTTTAGTATTTTAAAATTATAAAATCGCCCCAGTGTTCATGACGTCAGTGGTCCTGAAATTAATCTTAGGTTCGTGTATTTTTATCCTTTTTTGGGTATATTTGTTAGCGATGTTACTGTTAACCAGTTTTATTCACCCCCCCCCCTAGTAAAGGCCTAATGAAATGTGAGCGCCGAGGGACGGATCGTCCTAAATCCCTCCGACGTCGTAGTAGCCTCTCTGGTGCGCCGGACACAGGCTGAGGAGTTGTACCACGGTTTTCCCCCCCAGCAAGAAGAACCTTGACATTCAACTCACAATGAGAGTGTGTGAGTATGTTGGCGACGTGACAGCTAAGGTGCTGGTTGTGGTCACTCCACGCGCCAGACCTGGCAGTGGACAGAGTTGGTTTCGAAACGCAACCGACGCCATCTGGTCACTGGAAATCTGCCAGACAAAAACAACGAAGGTGCGATCCAATCTCGAAACTAACCTCAAAGCTGTGCTACTTGCTTTATGTAGGTTCCTTGAATTGGTTTACTGGAGGTAGATGGAAAGGGAGAAAAAATTAACGTACAGACACAGGACAATTAATAAAGGAAACATAATGTTTCCTGAGAGTAAAACGGAGAAACAGATCTCAAAGGAAGAGAAGAGAAGGAAATGGTTTAGAGCAAACAAATGTAGAACCTGCATGAAGGACGACTCGAAACATCAACGATCAGAAACATAGAAATCGATATTTAAATTTTCAGTATAAAAGTACCTTCATTAAAACATCATCTATCTTCTAATAAATAAAACAAGAGTGTTTGTATGTATGTATGTATGTATTTGTGTGTATGTTCCTTATACAAATCTACACAAGGTGGAGCAAATTTCACCAAATTTCGTACACGTGTTCTTTGCGACCAGGAAACAAACACTGTCGGGGTGAAACACGTCTACCACCCCCTACCTCAGGAGTGGGGAGGTGGACTGGGGGTGGAAATATCCAAACATGTTAAAACAGCCGATATTTGAGTCTGATATGTATTTCAAAGAGATTGACAGTGTTTCTATCGATGTTATCTGACTATAATTTCCCAGCCCGTACGTCATGAAAACGGAGCACCCTTAGGGGTTGGGGAGGAGGGACGGGTGTTCCAAGAAAATAACGCTAATACAATCGAGATTGGAGTCAGATCCAGTATTATGGATGTAGCTGAGTTTAATAATGGCATTCAATTGGCCATTTACACAGGGGTAGCATTTTTTTCTGTCAGGTTAAATGGTCGATATTTGCGTGGAATAAATAGTAGTTGAGGTCAATGACGTTTATAATATATACCTACCGATGTTGTTCGTAAAATTTCAACCCCTTGTATGAGAAGGTGTGCGGGTGAAAAAATTCAAACATGGAAATCATCCTATACTTTAGGCAGATAAATATTTGTAGGGATATGAATATAATTTCAACCCTTTACGACACGGGAAAGGAGCGCCCTTAGGGGTGGGGGTGGACGGACGTTACAATAAAATAACGCGAATAAAACCGAGATTACGGTCAAATCCAGGGTTTCGGATGTTGCTAAGTTTAAGGTAGCCATCTAACCCCCGGATGGACGGTGGTGGAAATTTTCAACTCAAAATTTTATATTTATAATACTCCAAATCCTAAATTACTCCATAATGTGTACACCTGATTTTGTCAACCGACCAGTGCAGTTGTGTCGCTCAAGGCTCTTCTAAGCACCTGACGAAACGTGACCTAGGATCCCAGAAACGTTGTGTGGTATTTATATTACCCTCTTTTTTTGTCTGTATTTGGCTGTCTCTCTTATTCATAGTTAGAGTTTTTAAGAGAAAAAAAATCTCTCGGCATCCATCTTGTCTTTATTACCATGACACATGACGTGAGTAGTCAACCACAGACTCCGCGTTTCCATCTTTTAACACCGAACCAATTTTAATTTCTTCTCAAGTTTGGCCAAGAGAAAAATCAATCCGAGGGCAGGTAACTAAATATTGGCCACTTTGGGGGTGTGAGGGAGTAATTATGACTTAAACTCTTTGATTTTGGCCATCGCGGTATTGGATGTGTGAATCGGTTCCGTTTTGTTTTTCAGTTTATTTCTCGCCAAAATCCGCGGCCATTTTTCCTCGCGAATCCCGAAACCCTGACGTCATGACTTTGTCAGCAGAAGGAACTGTCGTCGCCTCTTCTTTCGGAGCTGATTCTTCGACTCATGATGGGAGCCCATGTTTCATCCACATGGTTATGAAACTCGGCTTTACTGCTGTGAAACGTCGCCAAACTCTCGGTGGTTTGGTCCATTTTCAGCAAAACGCGGCATCCATCTTGCGGACTGCTTTCTCAAGTACCTTATGTGCCAGCTTCGAGGATGCTTTCGGTTGGCTGGTCAACCAATAACATTTTTTTGGATTTTCATCACCAATTTCTTACGTGGTCTCTTCATTTGGTGGTCGACCACCACTGCGATGTTCGTCTCGTTTGAAACTCATGCCACTCAGTGTGTTTCATCATCAAACCAACGAGCTCCTTGGTGCTACTGAGATCTTATAAATATATATTTTCATACACACATAAATTAAAATAAAACTACCATCTTAAACAATTAATTTTTATTTATTAAAACACAATTTACAATTACACAAATAATCCAATGAAATTTTATAAATCAAAACAATTTTATTTACCTAGAATACATTTTAAATAATTGGACTCGGTACCCTCAAGGTCTTTACTGGGTTGATAAGGAAACGGAACAAACTACGTTACAATTAAACAAATACAGTTACAATAAATGAAAAACGAAATGATTGAAACAAAATCTTACTTTTTACCCTTTTTTAACAATTTACAATTATAAGTCCAGAAAAATAAACTTTTAAGCTCTTTGGTCCACACACTCACTTCATACAGGCTTAAAAGGCACCAGGCTGTGCTCACACTCTGCTTTCACAGCCACCTCCTCTTGATGACGTCACCCTCACGACGAATTCAAACTCCTCTGCTTTCAGACAGACCTCCACGATGAAACTCCCACCGACTGTTGACGACTGATGTCCAGCTGATTCCTCTCGGCCACGTAGCTTGACCTAGCATCCGATGATCTCTCTTTTTTTGCAAACTCCCACCTGTTCATAACAATTGTTTTCGGCCACTTTAACTTGGCCTTGCGAACCTGCACCACCGCTCTCTCCCACTAACACGTCCGTCTCCTCTGCACACAAATTATAATGATCTCTAAATTGTCCAACTGCCCTCTTATTTATATCCCGGCTACAGAATCTTCCCTTGTTTTGTTTTCACAGTTTTTTGCATTTCCACATTCGCCAAACAAACCCCATCTGTTGCCGTTCTCCCGCTCCTAGAGCCCTTCAATCAATTAAATTAAACGTTTCTTTTTAATATAATTACATCGTCCAACAACCTTCTGTCATTTATGTCATTAGGATTCCGTCGTCCAGAACCAATTAGCCCTAAGAGCTGCCCCAATTATTAGTCCTTCCCCTCTCTAAAAGTCACTTATCCGTCATTTTATCATTATTTTTTTATATGTACCAACCACTCAAGGATCCCCAGTCTGAGTTCGTAGACAAATCTGACAAAAGGTAATAAGAACAGAATTCCTGTCCTTCTGAGCTGGTTATTAAAATATGTATAATGTATCCCATGTTCAGTGAGAGACTCCGCTATTGGCGGCTGTCGTGCAAACACCAGAAACAATGTCGCGTCTTCAAACTTAAGCTTTATAAGGTTGGTACTTTTAGACACCACTTTTGTTTCTCAAAACAACAACCCGCCGCCATCCTGCACGTCAGACCTGGAATTCATGGGATGATCACCCTTGGATCCTTCACCTCACCACAAATTGGAGATTAACCGATGAAAGACTTTTACAGGTGTTGCCAAATTTAACATAACAAATGTCGTTGAGGTCGCAATGGTGAGAGCTTTGGGTTGAAGGTAACCAAGAAGTGCTAGAAAAAGTTATGGACAAATCCCTCGATTACGGGAGGCAACAGGGAGATACCTCCTACTACTATTAATAATAATTTTTTTGGTGCGGCCGACAGACAACATTTTGCGTCGCAGACTTCCTGCTACAACTACGCACAAGGCTGCTTCCCTGCACTCGTCTAAGAATATTAAATATCCGTGGAGGATTCGACACAATGCGTCGTTACATAATTTAGATATTTTTCCTCCAGGATCAGTTACAAGTAATAATGATCCTCTGATGCAGCCGACGGTCAACATGTCCCCTTCTGTACGGTTGGTATATTAACCCCTTTGCACTCGAGAGCACCGGAACGGAGCCATTTAAAATTGTCTTCAAGCTCCAGGACTCCGCTACGGAACCATGAGGGTGTGAACCCTCCGTACCTGACGCCGACGTCGAAGGCCACCAACATGGATCGTTACTTCTTCCTCGGTCCACGGACGTCACCGTCTCAAGGGTTTCCAGGAAAGTTGACCACGCTGCGGCGAGTCTATCCCGAACAACTCTCAATGAAACTGGTTCGTTGCCAGGCGACGAGAAAAAAAGGCAAACAAGGAGTCACTTTCCTCCACAAGGAAAATATTCTCATGCAAGAAAGTCAGGCCATAGGTCATCCATCTTAGCAGAGGACAGTTCTCGTACAAACACGTTTCAAACATGCTGAGGAAACGCTTGTCAAGACTTATGACGAAGAAGAAGAATTAACTTGCAAGAAAATAGAAATATATATAAAACACAAGCTGAGTGCCCGGCGTTGCCCGGGGTATTTATTTAAATTATCCCTGAGATGGATCTGATTCGCCACACTAACCTCTTGCTTAACATCTCATTGCACCAGTGCCAGTGTTTGGAACATTAACCCTCCATTTCCGTTCCCCCCCCCCACCTGGCCGACCTAACCCTTCGACAGCTAACTTCAAAATGAACCAGGATGACGACTGACGGTGCTTTAACAACTCTGGAATTCTCCTGCTACATAAGAAAAAAGAGAATTAAAGCAGGGAAAAATACTCGACGACTTAATAAAGTCAAAAACCACTCCCCGTACCTTAATGGAGGGAAAAAAAAAAAATAAAACAACCTTTAACTACACAGAGACCAAAGGACAGATGGCACCATAAGAAAATCTGGTAACTTTTTGTCCACCTCCACGACGAGGAACGTAAAAGTTCCTTAACCACTATATGCGAATGAAAACTCAGCGACTTCTATAACCCCGGAATCGACACCAGTCACTCTTCCTTACACCGTTTTCCATGTAAAATCCTTTCACTGTCACCCACGTCACCACGTTTCCTTTTAAAGTATAAATTAGACACTGGCCATATGCAAACAATTTTTTTTAGGGCACACACAGACAAGCATTCATTTATATATATATAGAAAGAGATTGATAATTATCTGACGTTAGGTGGTAAAGAAAATAAATAAATCAGTCGAAATAAAGTCAAAATAATATGAATTTAATGCAATTGAAACAAGAGAACAGTATTTCATGAACACACACACACAAAACGGGGGGGGGGGGGGGGGGTTGAATACAACGTTTCGACCCAACACTGGAGACATCTTCAGGCACCGTAATAATAAAACTGTAAAATAAGACCTACGTTCAAGATGTTTTTAAAATTAATAAACCATGAAGTGTCATTTTATTAACAATTTGTCTTAAAAATGATACCTGAAGAAGACACGAACACGTACCGAAACGTCGTAACGCTGTAAATAAAATAATAATAGTGTCTGTAACAGGGTCAGTAACTGATTGGTTCATTGTAAAATTTTGTTAATATATTTCGAACTTGCTGTCAAAATAATTTTTTATACCTCTTTGATTCCAACCTCGGCTTCAACAAGGGTCATGGAGAGGGTTTCCTTTCCCTCTTTTATTCCATGGATTTAAATTTGGTCTCGTTTTCAATTTTTCTGTTGTTGTTTTGTGATGAAATGTATTTTTATTGACTTTAATTATATTAATCCTAATTATTCCAAATATTTGTTTAATATTGATCTTGTCACGGTTGCTTTAGGGTGGGGGTTGTCGACTCACAATGAAGAAAAAGTGTTTTAAATAGTTTGTTTTAAAAAAACAAGAAATATGTTTCGACATTTTTAACTTCTTTGTTTTTTTCGGGTAGGAAAATAAAGAGTCAGAACCTGATGATGTGCACAAATACGTTCCGAAACGTTGTTATCTTCAACTGAATTTCTTTCGATTTATTAGTCGTAAACAACATTCCGTATCCTTCGACACTATTACATGAATTATGTCTTAGTTAGAAGATATTCTCCACCGCCACAGAAAAATAATTTATTTTTCAACCACTCACGTGAAGTTTGGCTTCTGTGTTCTTTTTAGCCCCCCCCCTCCTTCCCCGCAATTACAAAGTCTTTGACTTTTTTTTCTTTGCCACGTACCGCCGAGTCTGAGATATTAATTGCTCATTCTTTTCCCGCTTTCTCTTTTCTAAGAAGTAAACTGTGAGGCAAGAACAAAGTTTCACCAGTGAGTACGTCGGCTCCTTAAGATGTCGTCCACAGCCGACAGTAATAATTAATTCCGTACATATACAGATAATACTAACACGTTATTTTTAATATCAAACTGTTATTTAATTCTCATTTTTTTAAAAAATAAATATAGACATAATTTTATTTTTATTTTCCTTCTACACCTGAGGAAAGCATCAAGGGTCGCCGAAGCGTTGTGCGGTATGTAATTCGTTTACACGTCACCTAATTTATTTCACTATGTATCAGGAATACCAGTAACATGAAGTATAACATATAGGTTGCATTTATATATATATATATATATATATATATATATATATTAAAACAAAGAATAAATTTGTTCTGACTATTTGTAGCCATACATATATTGTAGTAATCAAATTTTTTAACAATTAAAAATATTTTACCCCACGTTGGGAGCCAAATGTAGTAATCAAAAGATTTTAACAATAATTAAAAGGATTTTGCGCCACGTTGGCACGCCAAAAATGTAATACACAAATAATTTTACGTAATAATTTGCTCACGTTGATTCGCCAAAAATGAAATAAACAAAATTTTAATTAATTAAGCGGATGAATTTATTATTAACTATTTAAGTGAAAGGATATTTAAAATGCTTATAGGATTTAAATCTCAGTAAGAATTGACTTATTTAAATTAATGGTAACAATATATATATATATATATATATATATATATATATATATATATAAAGATCTTACTCTATAAAGTATCAAAGAGTAAAATACGGATAAAAATAGTCAGAACAAATTTATTCTCTGGTTTAATTAAAAGATACATTGAATCTCACAGAACAACAAAATTTCGGCCAGCGAAGTTGTTTCTTAATTTATAAATTATACGTAAATACATCGATATTTTGCTATTTAATATATTTGGAATAATTTTTTTTTATTTACAACATGTAACACCTGAAGAAGTGCCAAATATTTAGGGAAGAAACGTAGATGTATTTGACTGTAATATTAACTTTTTTAATGTAACTTGTAAATAATTGCGTGAATAAATTTATTTACTGTTTTTTTGGCCGCATTTCATGGTTTTATACGTATATATATATATTGTAGCGCGATAGTTTTATTATTGGTATATATATATATATATATATATATATATTATTTTACTACAATTAGATATTAGCAAGGGTTGAGAGCTTGGAAAGTTGGAATTTGACCAGGCGCCGCCGTGGCGGATAGATAATCCATAAGGTCTGGTCTTAGGCACGTAGGCTGTTTACCCTCCTGAAGGCTACCTGGACTGTCGCACCGTGGGAAACGTCTAATCCAAAAATACCAGAAATTAAATTAACACGTGACTGCCTGAACCAATCACATTTCTTGGTTCATGAAAGATCGATCCAAAGATGGTCGAGACCATCTATATTTTCACATCCAGCGTAGGGGCTGTAAAACAAGTATAAAAGAAGACTCCTCGACGAACCGTCGCCAGGGACGGACGTGCATCATCCAGAGGACTCTTGAGAGATCGAGGGTGCCACATGACCACGGCCAGAGATCAACGCGAGGTAACTGCCAAGTGTCTCAATGCTTGACGCGCCTTGGGGGGAATTACCGTAAACCATGGTTTAACTTGGGATTAAGGGATCCGACTGTTTTGCCCGGCTAACTGAACACTTATGATTTGTATTAATTTTATTTTATTTTCCTCGTGTTCAGTTAAATGATTATTAATTTCTGGAAAATATCCCTTTACTTCAACATCTAATAAACCTACCACTACAATATATATATATAAATATATATATATATAGTTACTTTGGGAAATGTTTATCCAATTACATTTTTGATAATCACAGTTGTTGGGTTTTCACCCGCGTTAAAGCAAAGCTTAACCCACGACGTTTCAATGGCATACTCTGCCATCTTTCCCAAATGAGAGATATGACACACTACGCCATTTTTTATTTCTCTTTGAGGTTAAAGTCTCCAGTTCATCAAGTCATGAAAATAATGTAGACTGTGTTTCATTACATTTTTTTCGACACTAAGTTGATTGACAAATAATAATTTAAAATTGGATTGACTGACTTTGCTAAATCTTCCAACGGGGGAAATTAATAGATGAAATGAACCTCGGAGAGTGTCGAGGTTTACCCCGCTGACTGGTCCTCGGTCTTGACCACCAAAGTCACGGTTGTGCCACCAGGTTCGCCGATGTTGCGTGACGCGTCCAACCAGCTCCAAGTTTCCAGATGACCAAATCTCCAGCCGTGGTCTCTTCACGGTTACGTAAAACTCTCCCAGGGAAGGGAGAGAGAGAGAGAGAGAGAGAGAGAGAGAGAGAGAGAGAGAGAGAGAGAGAGAGAGAGAGAGAGAGAGAGAGAGAGAGAGATCAATTAACCACCACCGCGGTTCAGTTCTGCTCATCAAGGTTAGCACCACAAAGATCTTACGTAAATTATAAAAGACCAACAAAGATCGTCAGAATCATGGGCGGAATGAGTGATCACTAAAAGGCGGACAACAAAAGAAACCATAATAATCGCGTCGCTGCGTCAAGAAAATTCTAGAAGGCGTCTTTAACTCTATTCTCAGGCTTTCGTCGCGTCCGTACAGTCCCAAGTCAATTCAATTTGTGTTCTCGTCTATGGTCTTTGCATTTCCTGAAGAACATCAACAAAGATCAGATGCTTCCCTGGTGTAATTGCTGTAGAAAGAGCGTTCTCTGGGTTTCCATGACGACAGAATTAAAGAAACAAGTTGGAGAGATTTCGACCACGGATTGTACTTGCGACCTCCACATTGGTTCATCATGGTGGTCATGCCATCTGAGTGTTATATTCGAATTTCTCCTGGCCTCGGTGGTTAAGATCCCACCGCTGCCACCATGTAATAATATAATCCTTCTGGGCTCGCTATCACGTGATATTTAAGAGGAAATTGAAGCTTGGGTCCGGAGTGCGCGCTAAGTCGCCCTCTATAGTAGCTTAAAGGACTGAGGCTTTAGTCCATTACAATAAGAAATAAGTTTCATTAACCTTAGTCTACAGCCTACAGCTAAGATAATAACATGAAAACAGAAGACAGAGTGGCCTAGGCACCACGTTGAAGTCAGATACAGACACTTCCTTCCATCAGAGAAACCCGGCCTTTTTATACAAGCGTTCAACAATGGCATTCAAAGATCTCCTGCTCTGTGTAGGAGGCTGTACCTTCTTCACAGAGCTTCGTCATAAAAACGTGCCCCCTTACTCAGCATGACGCATGGGGCCTTGTTTATCTAGTATGTTGACTCGGAGATTTTTGAATGCTTACAAAGACATGTTGTTTCTGAAGCTTACTCAGATGTTCCTAAGCCTAGAGCGACACAACTGCACTCGTCACTTGAGATAACTCAAAAGCAGTATAGTTGTGTCGCTCTAGGCTCTTCTTAGGCACCTGACGAAAGGAACAAGGATCCCAGAAACGTCATTGTGTGGTATTTATATTACCCCTTCTTTTTTGTCTGTATTTGGCTATCTTTCTTATTCATTATTTTCAATCAGACGTATTAGAATTTCACTTAAAATTTTCATACATTGACAAAAAATTATTCCAGTAACATCGGCCCCAAAAATAATGACGTTTTAAAAGCAATTTTTGGGTAAACTTTTTAAAAATCTGTGTTTTTGTTGTACTAATTAAATTTTGTTTGAATATAATATTTGGATTTGGATTTTACTTGTTAATACAATGTGTACCTGACGATGTCCTACATTGCGGAACGAAACGTCCCTGTCAGTTGTTATGATGTCTTCATGGTTATTAAGAATACTTTCTGACAAATTTGACTGTTGTTCATTCATTTACAAAAATTACTAATCGATTAAACCGGCTTTTAGCATAATTGTGGATGAATCGATCAGCTGGCAGGGCCTTTCAAGAACAGGTTTCCGTCATAAGTTTCGACATGGCCCCCCTCCCCCTGCCCCCACTCGTTGTGGAGGCCGCGGAGAGGAACTACTAATTTGTCCAATCTAATTTGCGTGTCTCTCGTTTCGCCCGAAATGTGACAAGATAAGAGTTGGCTTTGGAAAGCACATCCTCATTAAGGCAGCTCTCAAGTCAACTTCTCCTTCCATCGCCTCTGATTTAAAGCCGATCAAAACATTGCACAAGGCACGTCAGCGTGTTACGCAACAGATAGACCCGCGGAATTATCATGAAAAAATAATACGACACTTTTTTTAGTGTAACAGGCTACATGAGGGTAATAAATGGTGGCAACACCACTTCAATAGCATAGGAAGGAAAGTGAAAGGGGGGATGCGGAAGGGTAGAGGAAGGTAGCAAGGGTTAACTAGGGGCCCCGGGCTATGGTTTAAGGATCCTACCCTTCATTCACCTAAAAGTAATGCAGGACAAACCCTAGAAAACCTGCATCAGGTAGGTCGGGCATTGTGGTACTTGTCCCACGCCCTTCCCCGGATGGCGGGAGAGGGGTTTGCTGTGGCGTCGCAGCGTTCTCCTTCGACGTGCCTTGACCTTTTTAGGAGGCAGCTGGCCGACTGTTGCAATGAGAACAGTGAACAACTCTTACCGTATGCCCAAGGTCTGTGATCCCGGAACATACACCTCTCAGAACAGACCGAGGTGCCTCGGCTTGTGGGAACCTTAGTTCAAAAAACCAAAGGTAGCCTCCGCCAGAGCTCAATGGAAAGGTTCACCTACGAGAGAACAACTCTCTCATCTTCCTTGTCCCGTCTATCAGAATACTTTCTAATATGGATAATAAATACCATATGTAAACTGTTGTCCTGAAACAGTGTTGAATGTGTTGCTAATAACAACTACTTATTTTATACCTTGCTCGGTCTCTGTTGGTCTTTCCTGCTCTTTTCTTTGTTTGTTTCATGTACGAGCGGCCTGGAGTTTGCAGATTCCTCTTCCCTCTGCTAAGTGACGTCACTTATCCTTTGTTTGTGTTTCCTCCTCCTCCTAGTGTGTGCGTGTGTCACGTTTTGTGTTTATAATTGTGTAATTACATATTTTATGATAGTTAATTCCCGAATCAGTAATTATTTACTCGTACATATTAAATATTTTTATTTGAACTGTAAATATTATATTACACCTTTAGCCTGGTTAAATAATTATTATTTTTGTTATTATCATCACAAAAAAGTTCTTTTACTTAATGTTGGACAGGGAAAATTTGTGTTCCCGAATTTTAGTATTTTTAATGTTAACGTCTAATTGTTTACAATTGTAGCATCTAATTATTATGTAATGACGTGTCCTGTTTCCTCGTACGGGGACTAGTGGAATTAAATAACTCAAATTAAAAAAACAATGTTAAAATAAGACGTGTTAGTGGAACATCTCTGCTCTCCCCTAGCGCTCACGCTTCCCGCTTAACGTGTCGGCCAGAGAGAGTATATACGCTGCTAAATTATTTTACGTGCATAGGGAATTCATCTTATTTTCTATTAGTATTTTTAATAATATCTTAGATTATTTGGGAATATGACAATATATATATATATATATGTATATGAATAAACAAATAAATTAAAATGAATTGGCCCACGTTGAGGCACCAAAATGTAATGATTGTCAGTGAAGATTAATTAAACAAAAGTTGGTCGAGAACTCAATGCTGGGTTTATGAATGAATTATATTTATTTTATTTAAAGAGAAGGATTGCAAAATAATTACGACATTCTTTAAAACTTTACAAGACGATTACTTTTAATCAGGTGAACTTAACAATATTTCTAAATGAGGTTATTTACATTTAAAGTCTTTCAATGTTCATAAACTTTACAACTCTTTCCTCAGGGTCTTTTATCTGCGCCTTCTAAGTAAAGAAACAACCTTTATATTTACGTTACACAATCAAATTCCTTTACAACCTTAGAAGTTAAACAATCAAACAAACAAGAAATCCAAATCTAACGCCTTTACCTTTACTTATCGTTTAGAAAACTATATCAAATGTGTTCGTACTTACAAAACATCTGCTGGTACCAGGCTTAACTCTCTTGGGCTCGGTCGCACCTCACACAACTCACACTAACAGGCCATGAGATCACTGAATTTACACTTGATTTAGAAACACTGTCGTAACTCTGGATCTCCTCTGAAAACTGGAAGCTGCAAACTCCTTCTGGATTAATGGTTGGACGGATTGTTACAAATTGTCTCGTTGTGAAATTCGTGCCAGTCACTGTACTTGTAGATTTTTAATGCGGCGTGACATATTAGGTTACTGTACAGATTCCTCCGGTGGCCTGATGTTCTCTCTCAGGCAGAACCTTGTAGGAGAAATACGAAGGGGCTACCTTTGGGGATACCTTTTCATATCCGTTTTTGAACTTAGGTTCCCACATGCCGAGGAATCTCGGCCTGTTCTAAGAGGTGTATGTTCCTGGGGGTCACAGACCTTGGGGAATACGGTAAGAGTTGTTCGCTTGTCTCATTGGAATAGTCGGCCAGCTGCCTCCTAAACTGGGTCGAGGCACGGATAAGGGAATGCTGCGTTCCCACAGCAAACTCCTCTCCCGCCATCCAGGGAAGGGCGTGGGTCAAGTACCCAATGGCCGACCTACCTGATCCAGTTTTTTCTAGGGTTTTCCCTGCATTACTTTTAGGGGAATTGCCGGGTAGGATCCTTAAACCATAGCCCGGCGGCCATAGTTAACCCTTGGCTACCTTCCTCTACCATTCCGCATCCCCTCTTTCAAATCCCTTCCTATGCTATTAAAGGGGACTTGCCCAACGTGGATTAACCTCATGTAGCCTGTTGCCCTAAAAAAAAATTAGGTTCCTGTTTGAAACTTTAGTCGATGACGTACAGGCTGAAAACCTTTTACTTGGTTTCAACCTGCAGCCTCTCTGGATAGACATCTGTCTGCCTGACTGCCACGCTGTTCGCCGTCCGACTATTCCTCTAAAACCCCGCGGTTCGGCAAGACGTAGCCCCGCCTGTACATTGTCGCCTTTGATATTTGGACCGATAACAATCCACTATAAATTTACAATTATCAAAATCACTAATGGCCTCTGACTAATATTACAATATATAAATATATTATCGTGGAGTCATATTACATAGATGGATATTAATGTACTTTTAATTCACGGTAAACAGTCTGCAGCTAATATGATAACTACCTGTAACCATCACAAAGCAGCTTTATTATAATATATATATATATATATATATATATATTATATAAGATTATTATAATAAATGACGTTATCGTAATAAGAGAGCTTAGGCATGTACTCTCTGATTGACCCTCGCGTTATTCTCATTGGCCTTGCTGGTATAAAGAACTACTGTATATGAAATAATATAAAAATAATTTTAATTTATTCTTGTAGTGATTTACGAAGGTCAAGACCGTCGTCCTTTCTCCGATCCAGAGATCACGTCACCGCCGCAGAAGTCTACAGGTGTCACGGCGACAGCGTAACGCTTCCGTGCCACGTGGCGGATGTTTCACGCAGCAGCCAGGTGTCCATTTTTTTTAAAAAAAATTTTTATTTAAGTGCATTACCGTACGTCATCTAGGGATATTCTAAAACGACAATTTGGAGTTTTACGAAACTTATTTCACAAGAATGTTTCAAATTAAAATACCCCCTTACATTGACTGGACCTACACAGTTTTCGGCAATTTATTTACTCTTTCAATATCGCAAATAGGCTTTGAGAGCTGTTCTCTCGCAGGTAGTACATTTCTGGAGAGACGGAAGGATAGGGGGCTACCTTTGGGGATGCCTTCTCCTCTCTCTGCATTTTTTAACTGAGGTTCCCACACCTCGGCCTGAAGCGTGTATGTTCCGGGGGTGGCAGACGATAACAGTTGTTCTCTGTTCCCATTGGAACAGTCGACCGGCTGTCTCCTAAACTGGTCAAGGCAGGGAAAAAGGGAATTCTGAGACCTCACAGCAAAACCTGTCTTCCACCGTAGGAATTGTTTAAAAAAAATAAAGTAATATTTTGTAAAGTTTCACCATTGCTTACACAAGTAAATAAATACATTTGAAATAAAACACAAACTGGATAATTAAAATGAAATAAAATAGTAAATGAGAAATTTAAAAATACAAAACAGATTGAAATTTAAATAAATTATTTACAGAGAGATAATTTATTAAAAAGAACATTTTACGAGGGCAGCTGGTCGACTGTTCCAATGGGAACAGCGAACAACTCTTTATGAGGTATATGTTCCCGGGGAAGGTAGGTTCCCAGACTTTGGGGGCATACGGTAAGACTTGTTCGCTGTTCCCATTGTGGAACAGTCGGGGCAGCTGCCCTCATAAATTGGTCTAGGTACGGATAAGGAAATTCTGCGACTCCACAGAAAACCCCAAAAACCGGCCATTTTGCTTCTAACAACATATTTATGCATTAAATGCAGGTTTTGTCCGCCATTATTATTGGAATACTCGGCCAGCTGCCTCCTAAACTCGTCGAGCCACGGCGAGCGGAAAGCTGCGAGCCCACAGCAAACCTCTTTTTCGCCATCCCGTGAATGGCGTGGGACAAGTATCCAAGGCCCGACCTACCTGATGCAGGTTTTCTAGGGTTTGTCCTGCATTACTTTAAGGCGAATGCCGGGTAGGATCCTTTAAATAATAGCCCGGGGGCCCTAGTTAACCCTTGGCTACCTACCTCTACCCTTCCTCATCCCCCCTTTTCAAATCCCTTCCTGTACTATTAAAGGGGAGTTGCCACCATGTGGATTAGCCTTATGTAGCCTGTTACCCTAAAAAACAATATCGCATCTAATTCCTTTCCAGGATGTGGAAGATCTGGTTCTCAGTTTTTCCTCCCAGGAAATGTTTTCTTTCCTTCATTAATTTTCCCCTGAAAGTTTCTTATTCCCTTCCAGAACCACATTTCAAAGGACTCAAGGCACATATGTACGTATTTTGATATTCAAATAGCTGATACATGACGGTACAATGACTGAATATATGTTAATTACTTAATTAAGCGACAAAATTGAGTGATAAGATATCAAAAAAACAGATACAAAGTTTCTTCAACCATTGTTGCTTTCGTCAGGTGATTTAAGTGAGTAATTCCGACCGCTGGTCACGTACAAATTAAAAAAAAATTTCTCTTTCAGGTACCAATAAAAAATAACTAACACCGTTGCTCACCAATCTATTATCTCTATCAAAGACTACGATCACCCATGTACCCCACTTATGATAATATAGAAACTATAACTCAGCAGAGATATTAATTGTGTGGGATCCACATCACTATTTACCAGTATTGTTGACGAGGTTGTGTGGTATTACTTTTGGATTGGCTTTGGTAAATCTGACGGTGCGTAGTTTTTTTAATAGAAGGCAGTGAATCAGTGAGGATCACATCACGTGATTTATGTCGTTGCTGGATGAATTAATACGTTCCATGGCCCTAAGCCGCGTTGATGGAGGATGTAGTTACTCTGTTGTGTGTGTGGGGGGGGGGGGGGGCACGGACATTCATTGTGGGTCATGGAGCGTCGACGCTATCGTACGTTGACACGAGAAGACAATTTAGTGCGTCTGAAACGTCGTGTCAGTGTCCGGATTTTGCCTTGCGTCACCGCTGCGTGTTTTCTTTATCTTGTGAATGTGTGTGTGTGTGTGTGTGTGTGTTGTGACGTAAGGAATGTGCAAGTGCAATTTCTGCACCGGTGGCCAAGTGGGTGGAGGGCAAGCAGGATGGCCAACTGCCAAGTGTGTCGGGCGTGGCTGCAGGGGAATTAGGGCCCAAAATGAGGAGCATCTCGGCAAAGACGCAAAAGAACACGATATTAATTTTTTTTAAAAAATAAAAGCGAGACCGAGAAATTCATTAATTTATTCCTCTCAAATCTGTTTTCGGGTGTTTGGTGACGTCAGCTGTTTTTCTTTCTCGCGCCATCGCGGTGAAGTTTGTCATCTCTGTACTACCTTAGGGGGCGAAGACTGGCATCTGTTACAGATCTTTGCTTCTCTACAAGTAAAGAAACCTCTTTGATTAACATAAACTGTTCCGTGTCAACACCACGGGCGAAATAACAACACACACACACGGTCTGACGTAGTGAGAGGCGGTCATTTTCAACCCTGTTTCCGTCAAGCAGAGATATTAACATTACAGTAACACTAGATAAGTGGGCCTTATAATTCATTATTCACTGCCCGCGGCGTTGCCACGTGTACTTATTTATATAAACACGAAACAGTATTTAATTCTATATCAATCTTTAGTGAAGGAGTGATTTAACCTAGATCTAACTGTTCCTAGTTCCGTACACACTTTCCACCACGATAGTGCATTAATTCAACGTCTGTTTTTTTTAGGGCAACAGGCTGAGGACTGAGCGACAATTATGTCCTGCAGTACTCAAGGCGTATATTTAAGAAGGAACTCGCAGGTGTGTTTGTTGGGACTGATTTGGGGATGCCTCCTCCACTCATCGTTTTTGAACTAAGGTTCCCACATACCGAGGCACTATGGCCTGTTCTGAGAGGTGTATGTTCCAGGGTCGCAGACCTTGGGCATACGGTAAGAGTTGTTTTCTGTTCCCATTGGAACAGTCGGCCAGCTGCCTCCTAAACTGGTCGAGACACGGAGAAGGGAATGCTACGTCGCCACAGAAAACTCCTCTCCCGCCATCCAGGGAAGGACGTGGGACCAGTACCCAATGCCCGACCTACCTGATGCAGGTTTCTCTAGGGTTTTCCCATGCATCACTTTTAGGCAAATTGCCGGGTAGGATCCTTAAACCACAGTCCGGGGGCCCCTAGTTAACCCTTGGCTATCTTCCTCAACCCTTCCGCATCCCCTCTTTCAAATCCCTTCCTATGCTATTAATGGGAGGGGGGGGGGGTTGCCACCATGTGGATTACCCTCATGTAGCCTGTTACCCTAAAAAACTATATATATATATATAATTTAATCAAAAAAGGCGACTGTAAACAACTATATGTTCCATAATGAAATGAAGCAGCCAAACAACAGATAAAATTAAGTCATAACACAAACACCACACAACTTTTATGGAAACTTTGCTCCTTTCCTCAGGTGATTAACGGACAAACTGATACTATGAAACTCAACAATAGCTACGGTCCCTTACTGTTACGCTGAACCCCCCCCCCCCCCCGCCTCTTAGTCTTCCCATTGTTGTTGCTTTTTCTCTTCGATTTCGAGATCGTCACCCGGATTTGAGCGGTTGTGTCACTCCCGGCTCACCTTGACGACGAAAGGAACGGATGTATCGCTAAATAAATTTTATCTGTCATTTTATCTAATTATTATTATATTTTTAAAACAGCCGTATTATATGTTTACTTCAGAGATAAACTACTCGTTAAGACTATAAATGGCGCCCGGGCGGTGCCTTGAAGGTTAAAATATATTTAAGGGTGGGGGAGGGGGGAATACCCTTGTTTAAACTCACTTCTCTCCATTTTTATTAGTAGAAATTCCTATTATAATTTACTAATAAATGCCTATTGTAAGTCGTTCATTTTCTTTTGAAAATTGTTTTCCTTTTAGGTCGATATCACATTTACAGACAGTCTGATCCAATCCCGAACTTATTTAGGAATTAAAATTTCTTGCTATTTAATTTTTTTTTAGAAATACAGTAAGTATGAAACGGTTTGAATAATAGGAAGAAAAAAATGCTAAAAAAATGAGGAAAAACGAAGAAAAGAAAAATTGACTGAAACAAGGAATATCTCCAATTAATAATTCTGCAGACATCGATAACAGAAAACAATAGAATAGCGAGTGGTTTAACTTATGGATGATCAAACTGGCCTCGGCGACTCTTTAGATGTTGCCTGAAGTTCTTCACGTTGACATTCAGAGCACTGGGGCAGAAATCAACACCCGCTAGGGCCATCGCAATGCTTGGTTTTAATTAGACAGTCGGGTTCCCGCAGTCCGTGCCAGTTCTGAGTTGATGGTTGAATGGCGGCCGAAGAGAATCCACGCCCTTGCGAGCGTGGTAAGGAAATACGCGGCCTCGCAGCAAGGAAGATCCGTGGGAGGCCAAGGCACGGGGCGCAAGAGCCGCGACAGTGGGGGCGCCTCCAGTCAGCCCCCCCCCCAAGAGGTGACCTGAGAGCAGACCCCGCCGCCGTACCCCCGAGGCACTCACTTCGCCCAAGCCCGGTTCGTCAGCGCTCCCGCACTTCCCGACCAAGCCCGACACGCCCCGATCCTCAGACCCAATCCTTATCCCGAAGTTACGGATCCGACTTCCCTTACCAACATTAGTCTATCGACTAGAGGCTCTTTACCTCTGAGACCTGCTGCGGGTATGGGTACGAACTGGCGCGACACCCCGGATTTTGAAGGTCCGAGGGGAAGATCGGGGGACACCGCCGCAACTGCGGTGGTCTTCGCGTTCCCAACCCTATCTCCCTGCTAGAGGATTCCAGGGAACTCGAACGCTCATCCAGAGAGGAAAAGTCTTCCTCAATCTTCCGACGGCGTCTCAGGGTACTTTTGGGTTACCCCGACGAGGTTCTCTTTCGAGGGGCCCGCCTTGTTTCGGTTCCGCTGCCGGGTTCGCCCAATGGGGACCTACCATCGACATCGGATTTCTCCTAGGGCTTGGGATCGCCTGACTCGTGTGCAACGACTGTTCACACGAAACCCTTCACAAATATATCGTAGTAAAATAAACCAGGGCTGAAATCAGGTGTTTTTATGTGTGTTTTCTGTCTCAACCAATCCGACCGTTTCGTTCAGTTCTTCAGTGTTCTGTGTGGAGGACCGTGTCTACCAATGGAGGTTTAACAATGAGAGAGAAGGTCTGTGATGGCGAGAACGAGAGCGAGTCTCCTCCGCTCGCAGAATACAAATTGCCTGGCCTGGCCACATTCCAGTGAATATGATGAATTAAGACGCGTAATAATAATAATAATAACAACAACAACAGCAGTAACATGATATCCTTGAACCGAGAAAAGGAAGGAAAAAATACTTCATAATAGAAATTATAATACGAAATAAGACGTAAGGAGTGTCACGCCTCCTCCTCCGTGATCGTCAGGTGTCACCTTGTGCTCGCTTCTCCGTCACACAACAATAAATCAGCCAGCCCCCGACGAGGGATTTCAAACCTCGCTAAAGAGTTTCATATGATGATGGCCGCCGTCTGAAGCTTCCCTTGCACAACACTTCGCAATACGAATATTATTATTGAAACATATATATTAGCACCGTATTAAATTCGCACAATGAAATATACAAAGTTAATAAATTAATTAACTGAACATAAATTTACAGAAGACAGAATACACGTGTTAGGAAAAGATGTAGATGTCTTCCACTGCTGTTTACGTAACCGACTCGGGGGAAGCTTAAAGATGAATGAGGGGTCGCTGTGTGTCTGTGTGGCTGAGTTAATGAATGAATGGTCGAAGGTAATTCAACCTCTTGAGGGACTGAAAGGTCTTTCGTAAATGGTTTGCCAGGATTGAAATGACACCTATTACCTCCGTGTGTGTGTGAGACATGGAATGGCGGAGACGAGGCCTTGATCTTTTCCACTCCAGGTGCTGAGAAGTAGGCGGTAAGATACGGACGTGCTCGGAGACACGTGTGCAAAACACTCGGTAATTAAAAGACATTAAATCCTTTATTACTCACACACACACAGAGGCAAAGTGTTCATTCCAGCGTTGCGACCGTCGAGGAAAGAATCCACCAAAACTTGTCTTTTTATTGTTTGTTTTAGGGTAACAGGCTACATGAGGCTAATCCACATAGTGGCAAGTCCCCTTTTAATAGCATAGGAAGGGATTTGAAAGGGGGGATTCAGAAGGGTAGAGGAAGGTAGAAAAAGGGTTAACTTGGGCCCCTGGGCTATGGTTTAAGGATCCTACCCAGCAATTTGCCAAAAAGTACCTGCATCAGGTAGGTCGGGCATTCGGTACTTGTCCCACGATCTTCCGATAGTGGGAAAAGAGTTAGCTGTGGGGACGCAGCATTACGTCTCCGTGCCTCGACCAGTTTAAGAGGCAGCTGGCCGACTGTTCCAATGGGAATAGCGAACAACTCTTACCGTATGCCCCAAGGTATCTGCGACCCCCGGAACATTCACCTCTCAAATCAGGCCGAGATGACTCGGCTTGTGGGAGCCTTAGTTCAAATACGGAGAGAGGAGGAGGCATCCCCAAAGATAGCCTAACCCATTTAAGGTTGAAGTACGAGAGAGACAAGTGCCACTTGGCAACGACGTATATCGAAAGGAAATTGAAAGCTATTATATTAACATTCGTTGGCATGCAGTGCAGAGATCTCTTTAAATAAAAACCTGAAGATGCCGTAATGCAAGGACGAAACGTCGAGTTTATCCAATGAAGAATTTGTAATTACTGTATTTAATACTTAATGTGTAATTTACGTCTGATTGAAAATTTATAACAACAAAGATAGTAGAATACAGACCAAAAGAAGTGATAATATAAATACCACACTGCAACGTTTCTGGGGATTCTTGTCCCCTTTCTTCAGGTGCTTAGAAGAGCCTAGAGCGACACAACTGCACTCCTTAGTTAGCAAACATCAAAATCTATTGTTACTGTAGTTGTAGTTCAACTTATTATTCATGTTATGTTGTTGACCTCCACACTACCATTAAAAATGGACGAGGAAGAAATTAAATGGTGTAAAACCATAATAAAATTCGCAAACAAAATAAATCTGGAAGGAACTAGACGGAATAAATATAGTTCGGGATTAATTGAAATTCTCTGCATGTCCTCCGTGTATAATTTAAACCCTTCTGGATTGGGATACTTTTATAATGGAAAATAGTTGGTACACAACAAAGAGAAAAATCAACAAACAAAACGGCAGTGAGAGAGATAAGTTATTAAACGAAGTTTATAAATCGTCCTGAAGAAGATCTGGATAACAAGGTAAATATTCAGAGTGTTACTAAAGATTATTTAAACGTTTCGAGTGTCAAGGAAACTCCGTTTGTCATCAGGGAAAGAATCCTTTACCTTGTTATCCACTTCTCCTTCAGCAGACGATTCAACAACTTGTGTTAATAAATTTGTCTGTCTGCCTTTCGGTTCTCTCCTCTCCCGCTATCGGAAGGACGTGGGACAAGTACCCAATGCCCGACCTACCTGATGCAGGTTTTTCTAGGGATTTCCCTGCATTACGTTTAGGCGAATGCCTGGTAGGATCCTTAACATATAGATCGCGGGCCCTAGTTAACCCTTGGCTACCTTCCTCCACCCTTCCGCATCCCCCCTTTCAAATCCCTTCCTATGTTATAAGAGGGAAGTTGCCACCTTGTGGATTACCCTCATGTAGGCTGTTACCCTAAAAATCGGTTCTGTCAATTCTTCTCTCTGTCAGTTGTAAAATTAGTGTTTCCATTATCTTCTTTTTCTCCTTTTGCAGTTTTTTCTCCACGTTTAATAACACTTTTTTCTTTCTTAATTTTTCTCCCTGTGTCTGTGGAGCCCACTGTGGACCTTGAGGGGCACCAGTGACGGCTGTCATCGTCAACGACACTTTACGGACGGTTTGGAGGAAGTGGCACGTGGTCAGCGTCGCGATTCTCCTTCAAGGCCGGATCCACAGCTTGCCGTGACCACGAGGAGGACAGGGATTCGACCTCTGGTCGGTTTTACTCATTGGAATACCCGAATAATATTTGTAACAATATAAAGTTCTGTGAAGTAGCGTCCTGACCACCAGGCGCCGTGTGTATTTCCTCGAGCAGGATGTGATGAAGTGGTGGGAGTCTGACACGAGGATCTGAGGATTGTGTCTGCGGAGTGTTTAAAGTGGGGCATGACGCATGATCTCATCCACATCCTCCTCTGGACAGGGGCAAGGTCTCTCAGGCAGACAGACGCGCGACGATCCATCACCTGGGCAACGAGACTACCTGCAGCGGCACAGTCAAGGATCCGCGCTTTTGTCCATAAAGTGGCCGAACTTTCACCTGGCGGATAAAATTCATTGACCGAGGAAAAGGTAATTAAGGCGGAGTTTGAGCCGCACAAAAGGCGAAACCGATCGTGGTAGGACAACGGAAATCACGAAATAACGTCTAATGCTTTTCTGGGGGGGGGGGGGTAAATTTTGCAAATGCTGGGCTCAGAGACGTCATAAGTTGGCACCTTATGAACCCAAATTATTTTTAAAGATTAATAAAAAATTAACTTAATTTACTGTTTCAAAATAACCAAAAAAAAGGGACGAATACAGAGAGCACAGAACAGAGAAGCTGTAATGTAGTAATTATAACTTTTTTTATTCGAACATTAATTTTACTAAAATAAATATAAAAGTTAGCTTTTATTATAATATGTTTACTGAATGATCCTTTTTCTTCCCCCTCCCTCCCTAGTGTCATGGTGACGTCATTTCTTTGGACAGTACAGAGGATTCAAAGATAACAAACTTCTCGTGTCACTTGTGATATGGCTCGCAGGAATATCGCCGGCAAGAGAAATACTGTCCCGCGGAACACACGTTTTGGTGGTTGATAGGATCCGCGGGTTAGCATAAAGAAGATTCACAAAGGTACAACACCAGACGAACACAAAGGTGTTGCTTAAGAATAATAACAATAATAAAAGAACGTGTAGCTTTTAATTAATTTGCTGATTTATTATGAGGCGTTAGTAAAAAAATAGTTGAGATGACAAAAGACCTTACTTTATTATAATGATATAAATAAATGATTGGCCTTGAGCCGAGAAAGTAATTACAATTACGTACAAAGATAATAATGGAGACCATAAATAAAAAGTTGTTTTCATAACTTGACGATTTTTATATATCACCGTAAATTGACAGATCTATTTAATAAGTACATTTAAGCAATTTAACAAACTTAATTTAGTTACTAATATAAAATTTATATTAAAGAAAAATATAATGCAATTGTACTGATTGCAGTGCCTGTTATATAGGCCGAACAAAGAGGTCGCTGAAAAAAATCGCATTAATTAACATAAAATAGGTATTTTAAATTAAATATAAAATTTATATTCAAGAGGAAACTTAATTTAACTTTTACAAAATTAATTGTACTGATTGCAGTGCCTGTTATATTGGCCAGACAAAGAGTTCGCTGAAAAAAATCGCAGTAATTAACATAAAATAGGTATTTTAAATGAAATATAAAATTTATATTCAAGAGGAAACTCAATGTAACTTGTACAAAATTAATTGTACTGATTGCAGTGCCTGTTATATAGGTCAAACAAAGAGATAGCTGAAAGAAATCGCATTAATTAACATAAAAAGGAATTTTAAATTAAATATAAATTTTATATTCAAGAAAAAACATAATGCAACTTGTACAAAATTAATTGTACTGATTGCAGTGCCTGTTATATAGGCCGTACAAGGATATCACTGAAAAAAAAACACATTAATTAACATTAAAAGGAATTTTAAGTTAAATATAATATTTATATTAAAAAAAACATAACGCAACTTGTACAAAATTAATTGTACTGATTACAAATGCCTGTTATATAGGCCGTACAAAGAGATCGCTAGAAGCCGTATTAATTAACATAAAAATAAATATATATAAAATAGTTAGAATTTCACAGTTGTGTCCAGACACACGGACATGCTTTAGTCACCATAGTTTAATATATATTTCGTACGGGAATACAACATTCGATGTATACCTTTATGCTGTACAATTTATTACTGAATATTCTTTTCAATGCTTCATGCTTTTGCTATTAGCGAAAAACTGGAAAGAGGTGCAAGATTTCGTGGTGTTTAGGCCTTTCGAATTGGGTAACTTGGTTTTTGAGGAACGGCCACGACCTGTACAAGGTGGGGGGACAAAATGAAACTCCTGGGCTGTCTGATCCTTGGAGGTCTCCTTCGTCAACCCACAGCTTGCAGCACGCGGCCACGTGGCCCTCATAAACCTTACTGTTGGTGACATTCCAAGGAACCAGCGGCGCCACTTCGTACACACTGAACCGTTTAAAAAGTTTCATTCACGACTTGCCCGCGCACGCGCGTTGCGACACCCGCACGGTGACGAGGTCGGGGGCGAACCCCAGGGACAGGCTCTCTATTAAAACGCACGGAAGTAATTAATTGCCCCCCCCCACCCCACCCCCCACCGAGTTTCCTGTTAACGTCGACCTGTTTTGTTGTGACGGCTTATATTTACGACCTAAATTTGACGGACCTGACACGTACGACTGTGGTCGAGCACGCTGCGTGACAAGGCTCTGGATTATTTACTGTTAGTCGCGGAATAAATGGGTCTTAAATCAGAAGGAAAAATATATATATTCAGAGCCAGACGGACGAAAATTTTGCAACGTCAAAACAAACCATTCTTTCAGTCAAGATCACCCTCTGAAAATGGTTGCAAATATATACCGAAACGTTGTACTGTTAAATATATATATATATATATATATATTATATACGATAAAAATATTATTTGCACCGAGGACAGTCTGCGAGGGCTATTCACTCGCAGGCAATACCTACGAGGGATGTTCTCTTGCAGGCAGAACCTTGTAGGAAAGATACGAAGGGGCTACCTTTGGGGATGCCTTTTCCTCTCCGTTTTTGAACTAAGGTTCCCACCAGCCGAGGCACCTCGGCCTGTTCTGAGAGGTGTATGTTCCGGGGTCACAGACCTTGGGCATACGGTAAGAGTTTTACGCTATTCCCATTGGAATAGTCGGCCAGCTGCCTCCTAAACTGGTCGAGGCACGGAGAAGGGAATGCTGCGTCCCCACAGCAATTTCCTCTCCCGCTATCGGAAGGGCGTGGGACAAGTACCCAATGCCCGACCTACCTGATGCAGGTTTTTCTAGGGTTTTCCCTGTATTTCTTTAGGCGAATGCCGGGTAGGATCCTTAAACTATAGCCCGGGAGCCCTAGTTAACCCTTGGCTACCTTCCTCTGCTCTTCCGCATCCCCCCTTCCAAATCCCTTCCTATGCTAGGGGAGTTGCCCAACGTGGATTACCCTCATGTTGCCTGTTACCCTAAATAAATATAAATATATATAAAAATTATTTAGGATTTCATCAGGTGTCCTTTTGACGTGGAGTAATAATAACTAATTTCTAAGTTCTTCCATTTTGGAAATATTACACAACATTGATGGAAGAACGTTTGAACGTACAAGTCCATTTTACACCTGATGAAGTCTTAAATTAATGATGAAACACGGTGATATTATATTTTTATTTATTGATAAATTCTTTCTGAGTTCAGATCAATTTATTTATTGTAAAATGTAAATTGTCAGACGATTATAATTATTAAATGCACACGGTGAAGATTCAAAAGGTAACAAACGTTCTGAATTTTATTTGTGCTCATATTGTGCTGGCCATGGATATCACTATCACAGAGATAGTTGTTATCTTTGGTTTACTTCGCCGACCGGTGTCGAGAATTGCATTATTCTGCGTTCCGACACTAGGCAAGAGACATGTAGTTGACTGAGGGCGTTGTTTATGATTTAATTTATTTTCTGCAAAGCAGTCGAGCAAATATTATATTGACTGAAACACTTGAATACATACTTAAAAAAATTTAATTGACGTTCGGACAACAATCACTACACATATTTTGACTGAGGGAGTCGTTTATGAATTAATTGATCGTCTTAAGAGCAACGACGCAGCATGATATTGACTGTGGGAGTTGCTTACGAGCTTCAATGTATATAATTGTCAGTCTGAGAGGGAAAACGACATATATTTTTTGACTGAGGGAGTCGTTTATAAATTAATTGATCGTCTGAAGAGCAACAACGAAGCATGATATTGACTGTGGGAGTTTCTTATGAGCTTCAATGAATGTAATTGTCAGTCTGAGAGGGAGTCGGTTGAATATATTTACTGGTTGCAGACTGAATAATAATTCGGTTTTCGTGGAGTTTGGAAGTGGCAGTTGTCGTTTGGAGAACAAGTTATCTCATTACAGATTTAGATGTTCGGAAGCCGGGCGGCAATTTGAGTTTTGTGGTTGTTATTTTCCTGCCATTTCAGCGCGCCACCGGTGACCGGAGGACCCCTCAATGATGCGATCCATACCGGGACAGACGGTTTTGTGAATTCGCAAACAGTTGTCGTTTTATCCATTTATTGCTGATATGACCCTGAGGTACGATCTGTGTTATTCAAATAAAAGAGGAGTTTTTATTATTTGTTCCGTTTATATCATTTTATTTTAAAATAAAGCAGGTCGCGGTGATTCGACGTTATGATATGGTTGAATATGGAAAACAATAGTTGTGAATTATAGACCAGATTGCACGAGGAATGAAAGGTATAGACGGGGTAGTAGAGGAAAGGGGTAGAGGGTACCAGAAACGAGAGGAAAAGGCCGTTGAGTGAGTCCTAGAGAGACGGCGGACGTGTGAAGCATGAATTGACTAAGGTTGAGTGTCTCATGACTGCCCTTGGCATTGCTCCGAAGGCACGGTTCGCTTCCAGCGGAATTTCTGATTACGCAGATCAATCGCTCAGCCCTGACCATTGCCAAAGGCTATCTGGAAATCACGGCTAATAGGCAGGCAGGGCGGCTATTATTAGCCTTGTGTCACGAAGGCCTTCCCTTTCACTTGCACGGACCCTGCAACGCACCTCGAAAAATCGAAAAGTCCGCGCGACCTTAACGAGGTCTCACACACGACGACGACACCGTAAATTATTCACAAGAAGTGCAACAGGCTCATCACAAGTAAACGGGCCCTGGGATCGTAAGGAGAAGGGCGAGGAAATTACGAACTGTAGTTGTTGCGACAGGACTCAGAACAGACGAACCAAATTGATTAAATGCTTTATTAAAACTTGAGGCCAACAACAAATACCCTCTTTCAAAGAACACTGTTCCCAATAACATAAAATTGACTATAATATTTAGGGTACATGTGCGGGGTTGCTGAACTGGAATTATTTTAAGTGATAGTAAATATAATTGAAAGATTTTCCTAACTTAAGGCCGCTACGAGACGCCTGTATAATGTATACTGGATTTGAAATTTGTTGGCAATGGTGAAATAGAATTATTATTTAAAATAGTCGGGTATACCGTTGTCTTTGGAGTAGGGATGTGAGAAAGGAAAAGTGAAATAAAGGTAAAAAAAAGAAAGAAGAAAAAGTAAAGAAAACAAGGAAAACTGAAAGAGGCAGCGTATAGATGTATGAGGTGAAAGATAGTCTAGAAGATCAGAAGAACAGATGTAGATATTTTCTCCAAGCGAAAATAACAACAAAAAACGAGAAAAACAGAAAAAAAGGGAGGCAGTGTGCGATAAACAGCTTAGGTTAATCAGGTATCTTGCATACTGCCTCTTTCTTTCTGTCTTTCTTTTGTTTTCCTTGCTCGGAGAGAATCTCTACATATTTTTTTCTGATCTTTTTAAACGTTCTTTCACGTCACCTCTTTGACCTGCCTCATTCTTTCAGTTTTTCTTGTTTTCTTTTCTTATCTTTCTTTACGTTTCATTGCCTTATTGCACTTATTCTTTCTCGCCTATCTGCTCCAAGTGAATGGAGTATAATCTCTCTATACATATTTTTCTGATCTTCTAGACGATCTTTCTCGTCATCTGTTTAACCTGCCTCTGTCTTTCTTTTGTTTTCTTTGCTAGGAGAAAATCTCTACATATTTTTTTCTGATCTTTTTAAACGTTGTTTCCCGTCATCTCTTTAACCTGCCTCTTTATTTTCGTTTTTCTTTTGTTTTCTTTGCTCGGAGAGAATCTCTACAAAAAAATTTCTGATCTGTTTAAATGTTCTTTCACGTCACCTTTTCGGCCTGCCTCATTCTTCCAGTTTTTCCAGGTTTTTTTTCTTATCTTTCTTTACGTTTCATTGCCTTATTTAACTTTCTCTTTCTCACTTATCTACTCCACGAGAATAGTCTCTCTATACATATTTTTCTGATGTACTAGATGATCTTTCTCGATATCCTCTTTAACCTGCCTCTTTCTTTCTGTATTTCTTTTGTTTTCTTTGCACGGAGAGAATCTCTTCAAAATTTGTTCTGATCTTTCTAAACGTTCTTTCACGTCTCCTCTTTGACCTGCCTCATTCTTTCAATTTTTACGTTCTAGCGAGATGATTTCTGATGATGGCCGCTTCGATCGATGGCGTCCGTTGTTGACGTCGACTCCAAGTTAGTCAGTTTCTTACTTTCTTTAATGACCAGTGGTGCCAACACTCACTCTGATATTTTCATATCATCTGAATTCTTCTTCTTATTCGGCTTTTCCCCCTTTTATAGGTTTACCGTCTTCAATTTCCGTTTTTTCTGTCTGTTGTTCCAATCTCCTGAATCTCTTCCAAATTCCTATTCTCCATTATTGGTTTTCACCTGGGTTTTCCCCCACTTTTAATATGGGTCTGCCCTGTTTCTTTTTTCTTCTAGGAGGTGTGACCATTGGTATAATATTTCTTTTGGCCATCTTGCATTTTTTCCATTCTTTGTACGTGACCACACACCATTTAAGGGGTTTGATTTTCAATCCTTTTTTAACGTCAGACGTCGTGGTTACGTTCATTTCTTACCAAAGGAGCTCATTTCTAATTTTATCCTGTATTGCTGTTTTCTTGAAGACTCCTCAGATAATCGAATTCTACTGTTGTAATTTTGTTCCGTCAGGGGCCAAGTTTCACTTCCGTAACATAGAATGTTCTTTTATTATGCTCTTATGAATTTTTATTTCTATGTTTCCTTTGTTAATTTTTTATTCCAAACTATTCCGTGTTTAAAATCTTTGGTAGAATGCTTTGCCTTTGCAAAATGTAGTTTGTATATCTCTGTATTCACACGTTCCTCTACATTTGTAATTATTGACCCCCCCAAGTATTTAAACAATTCACATGGTTTTTATTTTTCCTGTTTCGAGTGTCATGTCTCCTACATCTTCTCCTAAAACACATGTCTTCTGTAAATTTATGTTCAGTCCCGCATTTTATATATATTCTTCCATGAGCTTATTTATCATGTCCTCTACATCTCCTGGTCGTAGGCGAACAACAATGATCCTGTCTCCTATATGAACGCCCCAATTCCACAACCTTTTTTTATACCATAAATTAATTATAAAAACCAATTATCTGTCTGTGGCTTCTACTTACATCTACAATTCCTCATTACTCATCAGGCACTGTAACGGCTAACTGCCTTATTTTACACACCTACGAACCCATATTCTCCAGAACCTTATTATTATTCTTAAAATTAATTATTTTTCCGCACACCTACCCATTTCAAACTTATCCAATTAATTTGAGTCAGACAGCATAAATTTATTGACACTAATGAAACTGTTTAAAATATATGTATGCCTTCTAACAGGCTTCTTTTCACATGTAGAATGTTGGCAATGCCTCTATTTTCCAGTATGTCCTTTCCTTTTTTTAAAATTTATAGTTAGGATCGCATCTAAATGTTACCTAATATCATGATAAATAATTTTATTTACATTATTATAAAGGCACTCTGGTCAACCCGATTTGTGTCCCAGGTGAGATGATTTCTGATCTCAAAACACTATTTTTTTTTCTTACAATCTTTACAATTTATCATATAAGCGAAATCCTTAATCTTTATCACTACCTTTCACATTGTTCATCAACCTACCACTTTTATTTACAGGTTTCAGGTGTAGTTACTAGATTCTTAATGTTTTTTAAAATTGGACAGACAGAAGCGACTGAAACGGTTGCAAAATCTCCAATGAGACTGTCCGCAGACTTCTGGGAAATAAGGCAGGTGACGTCACTCACAGCAGTGTGTGTCACAATGTAGTGCAACGGATAGCAACACCGCCGCCACTCAATGAGCCAACATAATAATGGTAAAGAAAAAAAAACAACAACACAAAAAACCGAACAGCAGTGAGACGAGTAAATTTCCAGAAGACACGGGAAAATTGTGGCAACCACAAAAACGTCACTTCGTGGTTTTTCTGGAATCTGTCGCCCGTCAAAAAGAAAAAAAAGAAAAGAACAGAGAACACGGTTGAAATTTTCTTGGAAATGAGAAAAATAATAAATCCGACTGTTCAACACAAAGTCACAAAACTAACGTGTCATTCTTCGACCGGTGGTGAGGGGGGGGGGGGGTTGGAAGCGGGAAAGAGACAACTAAGGGCGATTACTGTCATGACGCAATACATGGAAGGATAATGTTTGCAAAACTGTTTTGAATAGGACATTTTTTAAGAACAACTTCACGGGTGAAATGAAGGAAAAATCAGCTGATAAACACACTGAATATGTTTCTATTAAAGGGATCGATGCAGAGAGACTATGAAAGGAAGACTTGGAAACATTGAACGGGGTTGAAGCGAATTTTACGAGACAAAATATAGAACAGGAAAGATGTCCTCTTACGTAGAAAAGACAAAAAAAAAAGAAAGTAAATTATTTTTATATTTTTATGAGGACTCTCGTGACAGGTTTTATGCGTCTCAGACTCATCGATCCCCAGTATTTCCTACTGTGGTGGATAAATAATAATTAATTAGTGAACGTCTCGAGAAAAATGCCAAGACAATATTTAGAACAAAATAAATCTCAATGTACAATATTAGTTACTACTTCAGCTAAGCAATGCCCCGCGACATCCACCAGTATTCACCTTTAAATCTCGTTTATAGAACAGGACGCGAAACTCTCGTATCATCAGAGCACACGCGTGGGTGTAACTTATCAGGGTTCACAACGTATAAAAAACCAAACAATAATTCACCACTTACATTGTTTACTTGTTTAACGACCCTCAAGACGCTGCAGCACTCATGGTTTCGGGGGTTGATCTCAGGAGATTTCGCCTGGGGGCTGCTGGTCGAGTTTCCTCAACTAGGCTCGACGTGACGTCACACTCTGACGTCATCAGATGGCGGACAATCTTGTCCCCGATAACGTAGGCGGGGGGCAAACATGCAGGGAACATGAAAGAATTAAAACAAATGTTATGCAAACAAACAATCAGTATTTTAATACTTAATAATAATATCAGAACATAAAAACATGAGATTCTTTAATAAAATGACCGTGTCAACCACTTATTATTGTCAATAACCTCTCATACAATCTCCTTGGCCCTTTTAACATAATTTAATCAACATTCAGACCATTTTATTTTTTCCAATGACTTACCGACATTTAAAAGACCTGCGTGAAAACTCTTGGACACTTTACAGTTATTATTTCTTTCGCCAAACACCAAAAAAACAGCCAGAAACTTTTCACTGATCGTCCATGTTTGTATTTCGATTCCTCTTTCGCAGCTAAACAATACGCCAGAGGTAACGCGTCAGAGATAATCCTCCAACACCTCTCACAATATCATCTTTCCTCGCATATTATAATGAACTATGGCCGCCACTTATTATTATTATTATCGCAACCAACCAAAGCTATTTTTCCAAACAGTGTGAAAGTACGTGATGTATTTAATTATTTTTAATTTTATAAAACAAATAGAAAATGGCGAAATCCCGTGTTGCATGGCAAAGACAATTTCTCGATCAGAGATACTGCACTTTGTCAGACGTGATCGTCTTTGACCACACTAGATTGCCTTTACGAAATAAACTACTTTACACATTTTAACCAACTTGTGTCTGGCCATGTCAGATTTTTAGTTGCACCCTTCTGGACGTCATATTTGCTTTAATTCATGTAACAGAGTCAACAAAAATTCATTACTCCATCAATAAATTCCTTTCGTCAGCTGCTTTCAATTTATACTGCAGGGATTCTTCCATCGTTACGAAGAACCACAAAATCAGGTTTTTCTTCATCTCCTTATCACGTACCAATGTTATTTACCTTTCGTAATAATTATTTGACAGATAGAAATTATATTTACCAATTTTTATGCATTCGAGTATTTAAAATTTAATTAAACACGATTATCAAACATTAGCACTGTGCAGTCATGCTCAACATTTCTATTCCTTGTAGCCTTATCCCGCACATAAATCCTGGTTATTTTAATGTTTACTAATGTTTTTTTTTGCATATTTACACACACACAATCTAGATTTAAATTTATTGACCATGGTCAAGTAATATTGTAGTAATTTTCGGGGTATTCCATTTTCCACTGAGTAATGAGGGGGGAAAAATATTAAAATGAAGAGGACGAACAAAGGGAAATAGGAGATATAAAACAGAAAAAAGCTTCAGGGATTAGAGGCCAAAAATAAAACAAGATTAAACCGGTTTTTTTTACAACAGAGAAAAGATCGAGGAAGAAGAAAGGAAAATAGAAAAACTGTAACCGAAGCGGCGTATAAAATCCCGAGTTTACCCGAAGTTTTCCGAACGCTCTCGAACAGTTGTATGACGTAACAGATGCCACTGTTTAGGTGCCCATGAATTATATATATAACTGTTGTAGGTATCTAAAGTATTTTGTGTGAATGTGAAGAATTATTATTTTTTTTAAAAATAAATAAATAAATTGTACCATTTAAAACATAACTTTTGCTCTATTTCTCTGTGGATTTCATTATTAGTTTATTATTATTTATTTTAAAAAAATATTGCTGATTTTCCCTAACCAAATTCCATTAATTATTATTAATATTAATAATTTGTTTATATAAAAATAGCTTTTAAGTAAAATAATTATTATTATTTGTGATTAAGTGTATACTATAGGAAGATAGAAATACGTAATCGATGTGGCGTATAAATTCCCGAGTTTGTCCGAAGTTTCCCGAACGCTCACGAACAGTGTATGACGTAACAGGTGCCATGGTTTAGGTGGCCATGAATTATAAGTAACTCTTGTAGATATGTAGAGTATTTTGTGTGAATGTGAAGAATTTTTTTGTTTTTTTTTTATAAAAATACCAAATAAATCATAACTTTTGCTGTATTTCTCTGTGGAGTTCATTATTAGTTTATTATTTTTTAAACAAAAATATTGCTCATTTTCCCTAACCAAATTCCATTAATTATTATTAGTATTAATAATTTGTTTATATAAAAGTGGCATTTAAGTAAAAAAAATATTATTATTTGTGATTAAGTCTATAATATAGGAAGGTAGAAGTACGTAATCGATGTGGCGTATAAATTCCCGAGGTTACCCGAAGTTTCCCGAACGCTCACGAACAGTTGTATGACGTAACAGGTGCCATGGTTTAGGTGGCCATGAATTCTCTTGAAGGTATGTAGAGTATTTTGTGTGAATGTGAAGATGAATTTTTTTTGGTATTTTTTTTTTAAAAAAACCGTACCAATTAAAACAGAACTTTTGCTCTATTACTCTGTGGAGTTCTCTCTCCGGTGTTACGAGCACAATGGCGTCCTGCTATCGCGATCCCTTTCCATTTAAACAATTCTTTGGTGGAGAGAAAATAAATGTAATAAAACAAGAGCGTAATGGACCCGACCCAGGCTGATCGGATCTGAGGGGCGGTTGCTGTCAAAGCCTGAAAGATTAATTACTCATTAGCGTCGTGAGGTTAATCAGCACGCGGTGAGGCGACCTTGGCCATGGAAGGAAGGACCCAAACCCGCCATCGGCAAGGAGAAAAAACGTCCGTCCACTTTGCAAATAAGTGTCCGTCCAGAGAGCACGAGGTAATCACACCCACGCTATGCTCCTCAGCAGCGACTATTCGAAAAACCGGTTTAAGTTAGAGAGCGGGAAAACTAGTTAACGGAATAGCGCAATAAACTTCAACCTGTACATGTGTAATTGAGATAACAAAATTTATCAATAAGGGTTTTACGAATACACGTTTACATGCACAAGTGGGAAGCAATTAAAAAGGTAATAAACGTTACGTCAACAAGGCATCTTCTGCCACACTACTGTCTCCTTTACGGTCGCAGACCTTGGGGTATACGGTAAGAGTTGTCCGCTATTCCTATTGGAACAGTCGGCCAGCTGCCTCCTAAACTGGTCGAGGCACGGTGAGGGGAAAGCTGCGACCCCACAGCTATCCCCTCTCCCGTCATCGGAAGTACCAAATCCCCGATCTGCCTGATGCAGGTTTTTCTAGGGTTTTCCCTGCATCACTTTGAGGCGAATTGCCGGCTAGGATCCTTAAACTCTAGCCCGGGGACGCCTAGTTAACCCTTGGCTACCTTCCTCCATCCTTCCGCAACCCCCCTTTCAAATCCCTTTCCTATGCTATAAGAGGGGAGTTGCCACCATGTGGATGACCCTATACATAGCCTGGCTACACCTTAAAAAAAGTCCAAAGTAGACATACAAGCAGATGCAGAGTGTCAACCATTGTAAAATCATCCTGAATTTCGAAATAATACTTTTGCTATAATAAGGAGACTGCTAGGGGTAAAGAGGATGGGTGACGTTTCCCCAGGTGGGGGGGCAGCGATGTATAAAACAAAAAGCTAGGCTGATGTGCAGCCCCTGCAGGAAAAGTCGAACTACCAGACTGGACCAACACAGAAAGATACAAAGAGAAGCCGTTTCCTATTTTCCAAGAAAACCAACGGAAACACGCCAGCAAAGTCGTCGCTCCCAAATCTGTAACGCCCCGTAATTGTTTCACATAATTACCAAATAAGCCGAGCCCTCAGTTTGTGAAAAAGAAAACTTTCCTTACCGTCCATAGTTAACTCTGTAGTTTTATATTTTTGGTGCCGGCTTAAATAATAATAATAATAATTCTTCTTCTTCCAAAGGTTTACGGCCCGATGTGGGCTTTGGCTGTCTTCACAATCTGCCTCCAATCTTTTCTCCTCTCGGCTTCTCTCCCACCATCTGACTGTCTTCATTTGCTTCAAGTCCTCTAATAACATCTTGTATCCATCTTTTCCTTGGTCTTCCCCTCCCCCTTTTTTTTGCAGTACCAAATATTTTCCCTTTATATAACTGTTTTGGCATTCTTTCAGTAGCCATTCTTTGTACGTGTCCCAACCATGAGATTCTACGTGATTTTATAAATCTAACTATGTCTTCTCCTTCTATGATGCTATTTATCTCTTCATTATATCTCAATCACCATCTTTTTCACCTTCTTTAACAGCTCCATAGATTTTTCTTTCAAATCTCCTTAGAGTCCCCATACCCTTTATTAGTCAGGGTCCGTGTCTCTGCCGCCAAACGTTACTAATGGGTCTAATTAACGTTTTATATTCCTTTATTCTACGTGACTTTATAAATATAACGACGTCTTCTCCTTCTGCGATGCTGTTTATCTCTTCATTGTATCTTAAAAAGTTCAAAGAAGTTTTAACAAGGTTCATAGAAATTTTAACAAAGTTCAAGGAAATTTTAACAAAGTTCAAAATTTGTTTAAAAAGTTCAAAGAATTTTAACAAGGTTCATAGAAATTTTAACAAAGTTCAAAGAAATATTATCTTTAATATTATATTAAAAGTTCAAAGAAATTGAGGGATCAGGATGCAAGAATCTCGACAGAACCGGGACCTGACCCCCGGCACTGCTCTCAACCATCTGAGTCGTTTCCCCCGTTCCGATCGAGATTTGTCCATCCTCATCCTCCAATTTAAGTTTCACAACCTTAAAACCCCCAACTTTCTTTAAGAAGCATTTCTTCTGTTCCTTGCATTGAGATACATTTTTAAGCTTATTTCTTTCCCACTCTGCCTCGTGATTATTTCATCTTGAGACTGTCCTACGGCACACAACTACTTGACCTTTACCTGGAATGCTCGAGGGGGGGGGGAACGTGTGTGGTTAACTACGAGTCGCATTCTTCCCTCCTCCTCCCTGACTGACAGCGAGCTACTTGCTATTCCACCTCCATGTCTTCTATTTGCGACCACTTCTCATGCATCTCGTCGCCTCCGCCATGCACTTATTATTTACAGTTAACGCAGCAGCCACGATCATCTACGAATGAAGCTTCATAAATTTATTTATCTTTGCTTTGCTCTGTCATTAACCTCGTAGCCTTTACTGTCGTCGGATCATTTGTCTTCTGCACCAGCGGCTTTGCTGATAAGATCTCGCTCTGCGTGTGGGTGTGCGTGGGTGTCGCAGCCTCCATAATTCAATTAGAGGTAATTAAAAAACTGTTAAAACAAAGTATAAAGTAATTTATTACTTGTTAATATTTTGTAAACCTCCTCCATTGCTTACACAAGGCAATAAATACAATTAAAATAAAATACAAACTGGACAATTAAATTTAAAAACATTCGTATATGAGAAATTTAAAATACATATTATTTACAGAGATAATTTATTAAAAAAAACAGTTTAGAAGGTAAGCTGGCCGAGTGTTCCAATGGAAACAGCTAACAACTCTTACGGTGTGTTCTTGAGACGTTTATGTTCCCGGGTGGGGGGTCACCGACCTCGGATTAGCCTATACGTAGCCTCTCTACACCTTCTTCTTCTTTTGCCGCAGGCAGAACCTGTTAGGAGATGCAGAGGGGTCTACCTTTGGGGATGCCTTCTCCTCTCCCTCCGTTATTGAAATAAAGCTCCTCGACCTGTTTAGAGAGGTGTATGTTGCGGGGGGGGGGGGTCACAGACCTTGGGGGCATACGGTAAGAGTTGTTCGCTGTTTCCCATTGTGGAACAGTCGGCCAGCTGCCCTCCTAAACTGATCGACGCAGGGGGAAGGGGAATGCTGCGTCCCCACAGCAAACTCCCTTCTTATGCCATCAAGGGAAGGGCGTGGGACAACTACCGAAATGCCCGACCTACCTGATGTAGGTTTTCTAGGGTTTTCCCTGCATCACCATTACGCTGATGCCGGGTAGGATTCTTAAACTACAACCCGGAAGCCCCTAGTTAACCTGTGGCTACCTTCCTCTACCCTTTATGCATCCCCGCTTTCACTCGCTTTCGACTGCTGCTCCCGTTAGAACAGTCGGCCAGCTGCACTCGTAACCTGTTCGAGGAACGAGGAAAGGAAATGCTGCGTTCGCACAGCAAACGCCCTTATCCCGTCATCCAGGGAAGGGCGTGGGACAAGTGCCATAATGCCAGACCTACCTGATGCAGGTTATTCTAGGAATTGTCCTGCATCACTTTTAGGCGAATTACCGAGTAGAATCCTTAAACCATAGCCCCGGGGCCCGTAGTTAACCCTTGGCAGCCTTCCTCTACCCTTCCACATGCCCCCTTTCAAATCCCTTCCCATGCTATTAAAGGGGAGTTGCCACCATGTGGTGGAAAATCTTATTCCTCTAAATTCGTCTTTGGCTTGTCTCGTTCATCTTATGTGTCCCTCTGTCCTTCACCTCCACTTAAATCCGATCGGGTAAGAATATAAATATTTTGGGACAGTTTACTGAGGCAAATAACGCCGCCATTTTATGTCTATGTCAATGTCTTTTTATTTTTGGGCGGGGGTGTAGACACTGCATGAGGGTAATCCACATAGTGGCTACTTCTCCCTTATAACATGGGAAAGGGATTTGAAAGGGGGGATGCGGAAGGGTAGAGGAAGGTAGGCAAGGGTTAACTAGGGCCCCCCTTTGCTATGGTTTGAGGATCCTACCCGGCAATTCGCCCAAAATGAAATGCAGGACGAACCCTAGAAAAACCTGCATCAGGTAGGTCGGGCATTGGCTACTTGTCCCACGCCCTTCCGATAGCGGGAAAGGAGTTTGCTTTGGGTTTGTAGCATTACCTTATCCGTACCTCGGCCAGGTTAGGAGGCAGCTGGCCGACTGTTGCAATGGGAACAGAAAACAACTCTTACCGTATGCCCAAGGTCAGCGACCGCCCCGGAACATACACCTCGCTAAACCGGCCGAGGTGCCTCGGCTTGTGGGGACCGTAGTTCAAAAACGGAGAGAGGAGGAGGCATCCCCAAAGGTAGCCCCTTCCTGTCTCTCCTACAAGGTTCTGCCTGCGAGAGAACATCCCTTGCAGGCCTTCTTGAGGATGTCTATGTCACTTATATTAACCTAATATCCCTGTATGTAACGTACAACAAATGAGAGTTCCATTACAATGGGCAGGAGCGACCAGTGAGAATAACCACGAGGCTCAACAGGTAAGGACTAGGATATTCCAAACAATAAAGACCCTGCCTTGGGGTTTTTATTTCTTCTTCTCTCCTCGTCCTTGCCGGAGGTGGATTCTAAGTGTTGCGACTGAAGCGACGAAGCTTGCATCATGCGGGAGGAATTAACATACAATCACACAACCAGACGGAAACCTGCCATCCTAATCCTCGCTGTAATCCGTCCCCTGGGTAATTAAAATAAATAAACACACACACACAGTCGCTGTCACACCTGAGGAAAGGCTGACGAAATCTCTTCAAGGCACCACTTGCCTTATTCCTGGCGTCAATAAGAATTGCGTGAATACAAATGGAGGATTAATTTTTCTCTGTTTGTGCGGCTCATCCACGAAGCAGGACCAAAACTCACGGCTTTGTTGGACATTTTTAATTATAATAAATCACGAACCTTAATAGCTATTAAAATAAAATAAATATTCTTCAACTATTTTAATAGGGTTTTTCAATTTTTTTATTGTTTTTTTTTCTAATTTCTTTTCAATTTTTTTGAAGAATTTTTTTCACTTTTTCTTTCAATCTTTTTAAATTTCAAAATTTTTGGATTTCTAAAAAATATTTGTTGAAATTAGTTAGTCTGTTAATTTTCATCAAATAATTTAAACTTTTTGTCGTATTTCTAATTTTTATCTTATTCTTCTTTCTTTAAAATCTTCTTTTTTAGTTTTTTTCAATTAATTTTGGTTTTATTTCAACCCTTGTTCAATTTTTTAGATTTTTTTCATTTTTTTACAAAAAAATAGGTTCATTTTCTTATGAATTCTCCAATATTTTTTTAAAAATTAATTCTTTTTCAAATTTCCCAAGTTTTTTATTTTTTTTTCAAATATTTCACTTTTTTTATAAATTTTTTCAAGTTTTTTCATGTTTTCAAATGTTATAGATTTTTATAAATAATTTCTTCAAATTTTCGTATTTTTTTTAAAAAATTTTTGTATTAACATTTACTATTTTTTTCTACGTATTTTTTATTTTTTCCCCAAATTTTAGGATTTTTTCATTCTTTTAATTTTTTTTCAATTTTTTTATAGTTTTTATTTTTTATTGTTCAATATTTTTCAAAATTTTTTGTTCAATTTCTTTATTTTTCTGTAGTTTTTCAATTTTTTTTAATCTAATTGAAAATTTTTTCCAATTTTTTATCTTATTCAATTTACTTTAAAACTTTTAAAATATTTTTTTTAAAAATTGTTTTTTTAAATTTTTTAAAGTATTTCTTTAATAGTTTTCCAATTTATTTTCAATTTTTTTTAAAGTTTTCTTAAAAATTTTCATTCAACTTTTTAAAGTATTTTTCAATTTTTTAATTAATGTTTTTAATTTTTAAACTGTTTTTAAATTTTTTGAAGATTATTTTTAATTTCTTTTTTTAAGTTTTTCCATGTTATTGTTTCATGTTTTTGATGTCTCTTCCTGTATATTTTCTAAGGTGCGGGCGTAGTTTCGTGTAATGACGTATTCAACCCAGGATTATCGTAATAAAAGAATACCCCTGAAATTTTTGTCCATTTGAAAGTTGAGCCTCACAGAGTAAACAAGGATCCAGCTACTTCGCGTCCAACTTCAGTGTTTGGTGAAGCCAACCAAGGTTAAGGACCCGAACCAAAGCCGTCAATTATGAGCCATTCCAACGGCCACCAGCGCAGATTACATCAGCACGAAGGACAAATATTTAAACAAACTGTAGCTGAGGATAAGTAAGGAAACGTGGTGTAGGGGAGGACGAGGAAGGGACGGACGGACGGTCATCGAGTTTGCAAGACCTTCGCAAAAAAAAAAAAAAACAGTCCTGGAAACCACAAACACACACACACACACACACACACATATATTCAAAAATAAGCAGGCAACTATGAGAAAGGAAAAATAAAGAAAACACACACACACAAGGATCATATAACACTAAAGGAAATTGTGGTCACATTATGAGCGTCGTAATTACACCAATGTTCGTTCCCACAAGGCCTTTGTTTTAAATGTCAGCAGTAACAAGGCTCACACACACACACACACACACACACACATGTGTGGAATGCAACTAATTTTCTGATATTTAATAAGTGAACAAAATAACAAATATAAATAATAATAATTATGAAGAAAAAGAAGCAGAATACAATTCAACGTTTCGCGCCCCAACATATGCTGGGACTTCTTCAAGTAGTGTAGCAAAATTTAAATATACAGTAAATTAGAAATGCTAATTGACAGTTTTGAATTAATTTCAATAAAATATAAATCATACAGATTTACAGTTATATATATATATATATATATATATATATATATATATATATATATATATATTGTAATACCTGCATAAAAATAACGGTACCAATTTAAACAAACAATTATTATTACCCAATTTACAATTACTCAAATAATGAAATAAAATTTTATTAAATCAAAACAATTTTATTTATCTTGAATACATTTGATAAATTAGACTCTGTACCCCTGGGTCTTTACTGGGTTGATAAGGAAACGGAAACACAATTTTTTTACAAATAAACAAAACAGTTAAAATAAATTAAAAAGGAAATGAAACGAAATTGAAACGAAATCTGTCACTTTTTACCCTTATTTAACAATTATTAATTCAGAAAAATAAGCTTACACGGTCTCTGTTCCACACACACTCACTTCATACACGCTTAACAGGCACCAGTCTCCGCTCACACTCTGCTTTCACCGCCTTCTCCTCTTGATGACGTCAGCCTCACGACGAATTCAAACACCACTGCTTTCAGACAGACCTCCACGATGAAACTCCCACCGACTGTTGACGACTGATGTCCAGCTGATTTACTCTCAGCCACGTAGCTTGGCCTAGCATCCGATGATCTCTCCTTAATGCAAACTCCCAACTGTTCATAACATTCTTCCGGCGACTTTCTTGGCCCTGCATCCGTCCCTGCGGACCTCCACCACCGCTCTCCCCCAGCAGTCTCCTGCTCCTGACTAACTCCTTATAATGCTTCTCCCTGATCCCTGATCCTCCCTGATCCCTGTGATCTCCCTGACTGACTCCTTCCTGACTGCTGCTCTCTTATATATATCCTGGCTCAAGAATATTCCCTTCTTTTCACAGCTGTTTTGAAATTCCATGTTCGCCAAAACAAACACCAGCTGTTGGCTGTATCTCCTGCTCCGAGAGCCACTTAATCAAATTAAAGTAAGCATCTCCTTTTAGTATAATTGCCTCGTCCATCTGTTATTATACCTTTTAGGGTTCCGTCGGTCACAACCATTTCGCCCTAAGAGCCGCAAAAATGCCCAAATTATAGTCCTCCCCTTCTCTAAAAGTCCACTTATCTATCATTTTATCATTATCTTTTATATGTACCAACTTCTCAAGGATTCCCAGTCAGAGTTGGTAAACAAATCTGATAAAAATAAGAACAGAATTCATGTCCTTCTTAGCTGGTTATTACAGTATATATATATATATATATATATATATATATATATATATTGTAATGAGTCCAAAATAAATGGCACCCAAATAGTTGTCTTGTATTTGACATAAGTGGCAAAGTAGAATTATTATTTTTTCAGTGAAATTAACCTTTTTCATAATAATAAGTATTTAATAATGGTATATATTGCAGTAATTACAGTTGAAGTAATCAATTAATTGACCGTGCCCCACGTTGGACGCCAAAATGTAGTAATAACAATGTAAATCTTCACTTTACAAACAGTGCCCCACGTTGGGCGCCAAAATATACTAATTACAATTAAAATCGTCAACTAATAAACGGTACCCCACGTTGGGCGCCAAAATGTAGTAATTACAATTAAAATCGTCAACTAATAAACGGTGCCCCACGTTGGGCGCCAAAATGTAGTAATTACAATTAAAATCGTCAACTAATGAACGGTGCCCCACGTCGGGCGCCAAAATGTAGTAATTACAATTAAAATCGTCAACTAATAAACGGTGCCCCACGTCGGGCGCCAAAATGTAGTAATTACAATTAAAATCGTCAACTAATAAACGGTACCCCACGTTGGGCGCCAAAATGTAGTAATTACAATTAAAATCGTCAACTAATAAACGGTGCCCCACGTTGGGCGCCAAAATGTAGTAATTACAATTAAAATCGTCAACTAATGAACGGTGCCCCACGTCGGGCGCCAAAATGTAGTAATTACAATTAAAATCGTCAACTAATAAACAGTGCCCCACGTTGGGCGCCAAAATGTAGTAATTACAATTAAAATCGTCAACTAATAAACGGTACCCCACGTTGGGCGCCAAAATGTAGTAATTACAATTAAAATCGTCAACTAATAAACGGTACCCCACGTTGGGCGCCAAAATGTAGTAATTACAATTAAAATCGTCAACTAATAAACGGTACCCCACGTTGGGCGCCAAAATGTAGTAATTACAATTAAAATCGTCAACTAATAAACGGTACCCCACGTTGGGCGCCAAAATGTAGTAATTACAATTAAAATCGTCAACTAATAAACGGTACCCCACGTTGGGCGCCAAAATGTAGTAATTACAATTAAAATAGTCAACTAATAAACAGTGCCCCACGTTGGGCGCCAAAATGTAGTAATTACAATTAAAATCGTCAACTAATAAACGGTACCCCACGTTGGGCGCCAAAATGTAGTAATTACAATTAAAATCGTCAACTAATAAACGGTACCCCACGTTGGGCGCCAAAATGTAGTAATTACAATTAAAATCGTCAACTAATAAACGGTACCCCACGTTGGGCGCCAAAATGTAGTAATTACAATTAAAATCGTCAACTAATAAACGGTACCCCACGTTGGGCGCCAAAATGTAGTAATTACAATTAAAATAGTCAACTAATAAACGATGCCCCACGTGTGGCGCCAAAATGTAGTAATTACAATTAAAATTGTCAACTAATAAACAGTGCCCCACGTTGGGCGTTAAAAATGTAATGATTTTTCATTCTTTTAAATAAACCTCTTAATTTCACACGCATAAATAAAATCGCAAAATATATTGCATGCACTTCCTATTAATATCATTTTGCACTAATATTTCGTCGACTACAGACATCGTTTTTTGTAAAAAAAAATATATTTGCCCATTCCTTATTTATAAAAAAACGTGCCCCACGTTGGGCGCCAAAGTGTAGTAATTACAATTGAAGTCATCAATTTATAGACAGTGCCCCACGCTGGTATTTATTCTTTGGAAAAGTAGTTATGTTTTTGTGTCTGTCCGCGCTCTGTTTTATTTTTACATTGTTGCAAGCTGCATTAATGACAGTCAATAATAAATCACTTCATAGCTTCACATACGCAACTTCCATTTTTTTTTTTGGTGAAAACTAATTGGAAACACAGTCCCTGATTTACATCACAGTATTAATTATAAATTCATTAATGACCCTGTCTTGATAAATTTACAACTTAAATGTTCCTATAAAAATACAGGAACCCTTGAAATTAAATTTTTAAGATCCTCGACCATGAAGAGGTAGCGTATCAAAAAAGATATAATTTAACCGCGAGCAAGGATTTTTTTTTGGAGGGTGGGGGGGGGGGGGTAACAGGCCACATGAGGGTAATCCACATAGTGGCAACTCCCATTTAATAGCATAGGAAAGGGATTTGAAAGGGGGGATGCGGAAGGGTAGAGCAAGGTAGCCAAGGGTTAACTAGGGTCCCCGGGCTATGGTCTAAGGATCCTACCCGGCATTCGCCTAAAGAAATGCAGGAAAAACCCAAGAAAAACCTGTATGACGTAGGTCGAGCATTGGGTACTTGTCCCACGCCCTTCCCTGGATAGCGGGAGAGGATATTTGCTGGTGGGACACAGAAATTCCCTTCTCCGTGCCTCGATCAGTTTAGGTGGCAGCTGGCCGACTTTTCCAATGGGAGCAGAGAACAACTCTTACCGTATGCCCCAAGAGGTCTGTGACCCCCGAAACATACACCTCTCGAAACAGGCCGAGGTGCTTATGGGGAACCTTAGTTCAAAAACGGAGAGAGTGTGGAGAAGGCATCCCCAAAGGTAGGCTCCTCCACAGCCGTCTGGGAAGGTTCTGCCTGCGAGAGAACATCCCTCGCAGACTCTCATCCCTCATGCGAGCAAGGATAATTTTCTATTAGTATTTAATTATTGATGCAGTGTTTATTACATTTATAAATACACAGAACTCTGGCACCACAACAACACTCAACTAATAGGAACCAAGGAATAAATGGAAATTATATTAATTTATTCCTTGAAGCTGTGAAGTTATTTTTACTCCTTGAGTTCCAAAGATTACACGTTTAGGCCTGACCATAATGTCTCTGGTGTCTCACGATGCATCATCATCTGTAATAACAGTTGTCGCGTTAATAGTGTGAAGCCGCTTCAATTATGTTATACCAAAGATGAGGCAAAAAAACAACATTTTAAATGTGTGTGTGTGTGTGTGGTTTTAGGTCCACCCATGTAATAATAATAATAATAAGAGTCAGGACCGTGAGTGACGTACGACGAGCGAGAGTAATAAATAAGTGTCACTCTACCTTGAGGAGGTCGCTGACTCCGCGCGGCGACTGTCATTGGGTGTGTCGCAATTAAATATGCGGAAGTCTGCGACCTCACTTCTCTCTCTCTCCCATATCGGATTTAAAATATAACAGACAACCTTAGAGAGTCGTGACTTTCAGATTCGATATCAACTGACGTAAACAAAAAAAAAATAATAATTCCGAAACGATACTTAAAATGTCACGCGGAACAGTTGTCAATTCAAAATGGCGCGCGGTCAAAGGAATTGTCTCAGTATGAAAGGAAAGGACAAACTGCCAGAACGTTATAGCGTAAGTCTTGTCTCTATCACTTTAAATGTTTGTTATTTTTTCCATTTATATATATATATATATATATATATATATATATATAAATAAATGAATTGCTGTTCGTTAGTCTCGCTAAAACTCGAGAACGGCTGAACGGATTTACCTTATCTTAGTCTTGAAATGTTCGTGGAGGTCTAGGGAAGGTTTAAAAGGCGAGAGAAAATCGAATAATTTCCGGGAAAACCCTAAAATCAGCCCTTTTCTATTTCCCATACAAACGTTTTCTAAATAAAATACAAATCTACACCAGTCGAGCAATTTTCACCAAATTTCGTACACGTGTGTCTTTGCGACCAGGAAACAAACACTGTCGGGGTGAGACGCGTCTTCCACCCCCAGAAGCGGGGGTGGAAATATTTAAACATACTAAAACAGCCGATATTTTTAGGGGTCAAAGATATTGATAGTGTTTCTACCAATGTTATCTGAATACAATTTTCATCCCCTACGCGCTGTGAAAAGGACACCCTTCGGGTTTGGGGTGGAGATGCTTTACAGTAAAATAACGCGAATACAACCGAGATTGGAGGCAAATCAAAGGTTATGGCAGTCACTGTGTTTAGTTACGACATTCAAATTGGGCATTTACCCCTCAGATGCAGGGGTAGCCGGGGTGCAAATTTTGGAACATGCAAACACTGCAGATATTTGCGTTGAAGAAATATTTTTCAGAGTTAATTATAAAGATTAGGGTTCGAGTAGCGTTACATAAAAAATGCGCAAAAGCAGCCGAAATTGGAGTCATATCGGGGGTTATAGATAAATGACATCTCGGGCAACGCCGGGCACCCAGCTAGTTATAATATATATATATATATATATACAGAGGGGCCCAAAAAAAATTTATCCACTGGTTAACCGTCCATAACTTGCAAACTAATTGACGGAGTTGTCTCAGTTTTGGTGAAACTGTAGCTCTTCAAGTCCAACTAAAAGACATCACTGTAGGTGTTCGAAATGGTCACCATTAACACATCCACACACAAACGATGTCGTCGAACTGCAGCACGAACTACTGACTGCAACGTGTTCATTAAAGTACGATGGATTCTCCAAGTTCATCCAATGTGCGTGGCTTTTGTCGATAAACGACGTCCTTTAGAGTTCCCCACAGGTAAAAGTCCAGAGGGAACGTGGTGGCTACCCTACAGCACCTCTACGGCCCTATCCATCTTCCTGGTAGATTTTCGTCGAGGTAAGCCCTAACACGATTGTGGTAGTGGACTGGGGCACCATCTTGTTGAAAGTAAAATCTTTCGTCTCCATACAAGTCTTGGATATCAGGTAAAAGAGATGTTTGAAGCTTCTGAAGGTACACCTCACCGGTATCTGTACCGTCAAAGAAGAATGGCTCCGGTACGACAACCCACACCACACATTTACTCCTGGCTTTGTCTACATGGACGTTTGGATTTTCGGCGGCCCAGTAGATGCAATTGCGGCGATTTACTGTACCATTGAGTTTGAACTGTGCCTCATCAGACCACACTATCATCTCCGCAAGCTCTTCATCGTTGCGCACCATGTTATTAGACCACTCGCTGTAGTCCATCTGAATCGTCCTCGTTCATTGCGTGTACCAATCTTGGGATGTAGCACTTCCACTTTGCTGAACACTTGAGCGACTTACTCCAGTTTCACGGACACACAGACTTCTGTGGTGAGCGGATGGGACTTGTTACTGTTAAGTGTCGTCCAGATAGTTGTTTGTGTACGTCTTTAACACAGCCTTCGGCTTCAAATTTGTCTCGAAAGCGACGAACCGTTAAACGTGTCGGTGGCTCTGTTTGATGCACATTTCGCCATTGCCGTTGAACCTCATTAATGGTTTCGTACTTAAAATACCACTTTCAAACAGACTTTCTTTCATCAAATGTAAGCCTTACGTCAGCCATGTTTACTCGAGTAACAGGGAACAACTAACAATGAAACACTAACTTCCTGGCGACTGCAATGCAACGTTTATGTGGTGATTGGCGGAACTACAAACTATTACACTACCAAAAATGAAACAACTTCGTCAATAACTTTCCAAGTTATGGACTGTTAACCAGTGGATACATTTTTTTGGGCCCCTCTGTATATATATATATATATATATATATATATATATATATATATATATATATATATATTGTAATAATTTAAAATAAAAGACTTATGGCTGTGGCTAAATAAAAATATTTATTTGAACAATTAAACAAAATTTATTAAAGTTTTAAATACAATATAAAAAATTACACAATAATATTTAGAATCTCAGGGTCTTTACTGGGTTTGATAAATGGGTGACTTGAATTTACAATAATTTATAATTACATTTAGCCTTTATTGAATTTAATTCGTCTAAACCTCGACGAATTTTGTTGCGGATGACAATAAGATTACAGATTGAATTTTAAATTAACTAACAAAACAATTAAAGAAATGAATAATTAAAGAAAAGAAATAATTGAAGAACGATCTGACGTATCTTAAAAAAATGGTTTACAAATAAATTTTAGAGTTTTTTACTTAAGGCCGACCAGGTTTCAATTTTGGGGTTTTCTGTGAACACGTTTTTGGGGATATCACTGAATTTAAATTGGTTACAAAACACTGTCGAAACTTTAGGTTCTCTCAGCTGGAAACGGCTACTCCTTCCGAATTAATGGTCAGTCAGATTATTACCAACTTTCTCTCGGTGACATTGGTGACGGTCTCTTTACTTATTGAGTTTTTACTGCGGCATGACTTATTAAGGTACTGTTTGTAGCAGCAACCTGCAGCGTCTCTAGATGTATATCTGCCCGCCGTCCGACTTCCAACTAACTCTTTCGCTTCTCCCCGTTGACTCACTCTTCGTCTCGTAGATTTTTGAATGCGTACCTCTTAACAATGTACTCTTTGTGTCGCGTGCCGCCTGTGTTGTGGTGTATGCTTTATATTACTCTAATAATGAGTCATTTACTTTGCAATTATAACAATGGATTAATTACTAATTACTACAATATATTGTAATAATCACCAACGTATCTAATGAAATAAATTTATAAATTAATAGTAGCGTAATTTGGAGGCCATTAAAGTAACACTCAGATTTTTATCTCTCCTAATTAAAAAAGGGGGTAATATAAATACCACACAACGTTGCTGGGATCCTTGTCCCCTTTCGTCAGGTGCTAAGAATTCATTTTTTTCATAATTTCATATTTTTTTTAAAAAAAAATACGTTATTGGCATCAGTGTTCGTGTTTTCTTTTTCAAGAACCCCGTAAGCCTGGATCCCGTTGTGCCTCAAGGAATATAACTGACCACGTTTCAAATTATCTTGGTTATGAAAGGGAATTCCCGTTGTTCTCAGAAGGCAACGACTGAAAAGATGCAACGGGAGAATGTTTTAGTGTTGGTCATGGTTCCTAATGAAATATCAACTCTGCATCTCTCTCTCTGGGAATGTTTGCTTGTGGTAGCTCTTTAAGTTGGCGGGAGGCATTGACTTCATCCTTGGAGGAGTAGTAGTAGTAGTAGTACCAGAAGGAAGAGGAATAAGGAAAAGCGACGCTGTAGGAGCGTGACCACTGCATCCGGGCTTTTCTCTCGTCCCAACAAAAGGCCGCCCTCCCTGCCTACTGCTTCAACAACAACAATATCCCGCAGAAGTGCTTCAAAGGAAATCGCAAGCTTCGTTGGTGTCACGATGGCCGACGACAAACAACTCCTCTCTTAACCTAAATGTCAAATTTCGTACATGATTGTTTTAAAAAAAAAAGACACAGCGAAGTTTGTATGTATTTCATAAAAGCTTGGAGTATATAAATTATAATTAACTTAAGTTACATACAAAATTTATAACGCAGCGTGAGACTAATATAATTTTTATAGGTTATTCATGAGCCGCCTTAAATAATTTTTGGTTGACAGTAGTAGCAGTAGTAGCAGTAGTAGTAGCAGCTGCAGCAGAATTAGTAGCAGCAGTAGTAGTAGTAGTAGCATAAGCATTAAAAGTAGTAGTAGAAGTAATAGCACCAGTAGCAGTAGCAGCAGCAGTAGCAGTAGCAGCAGCAGTAGTAGCAGCAGCAGTAGCGGTAGTAGTAGAAGTAGTAGCAGTAGCAGTAGTAGTAGCAGTAGAAGTAGTAGCATTAGCAGTAGTAGTAGGAGTAATAAATAGTAGCAGTAGCGGCAGTAGTAGCAGTAGAAGAAGAAGTAACAGTAGTAGTAGCAGCAGCAGTAGAAGTAGTAATAGGAGCAGTACTAGTAACAGTAGTAGTAGCAGGAGGAGTAACAGTAGTAGCAGTAGTAGGAGCAGTTGTAGTAGTTGCAGTAGTAGTAATAGTAGCAGTACTAGTAACAGTAGTAGTAGCAGGAGCAGTAGCAGTAGTAGCAGTAGTAGCAGCAGGTGTAGTAGTTGCAGTAGTAGTAGTAGGTAGTAGTAGTAGCAGGAGTGTTAGCAGTAGTAGCAGTACCACAATTAGTAGCAGTAGTAGTAGTATTAGAAGTAGTAGCAGTAGTAATAGTAGTAGCAGGAGTGGTAGTAGTAGCAGTAATACCAGTAGTTGCAGTAGTAGCAGTAGTAGTATTAGCAGCAGTAGTAGTAGGTAGTAGTATCAACAACAGCACGAGTGTTAGCAGTAGCAGCAGTAGTAGCAGTAGCAGAACTAGCAGCAGCAGTGGTAGTAGTAGTACTAGTAGTAGCAGGAGCAGTAACAGTAGTAGCAGTAGCAGCAGCGGCAGTAGTAGTAGCAGTAGTAGTATTAGCAGCAGTAGTAGTAACAGTAGCAGTAGTAGTAGTAGTTGTAGCACTATTAGCAACAGTAGTATATCCTTTCGTTGCGTCTGTGAAACATTTCTACCTAGCTCTATTCTTTCCAGGTCTTCGCCTTGTCCTCTTCCAGGCATGTTAAGGGTCTTCCTACTTTTCGTTCACCCTTGTGGCATTCCAGTCTAATTCTTCTTTCTTCTCACCTGACCCTTCATCCTTCCTCAAGACTATGTCCTATCCACCTCCATTTTTATCTGTTTCTCTATTTCTGTCTCTCACACCGCAGGCTTCCACACAATGCAGAGTTACTTATTATTTCCGGGCAAAATGTTTGTAATTTCTTTGTAATTTGATTTATTACTTTCCAGGTTTCCGCATCAACCGTAGAGCGGTGCTGATTTGACATTGCTGTTATTAAATACGCGAATCTTGGTTTCCTTTAACATATGTTTCTTCCTCCATTTGCCTTCTTAAAAGATTCAACAACAATTTGAACGCAGCCCAAAAAATGTTGTAGACAAAATTAACATTTTAGACAAACTTAACCAAATTGTTTACCAAATTAATCTTGTTATATCGGTCAAACTAAATGCGCTTTAAACAAACGCGTCTCACGGAACCTTTTTTTTAAAGAAAAAACAATTAATAGTTTTGCGCTTTTTTTTGTGTTTCTCTCAACATTTACGGTTATTTTATTGCGAAAGTCGTCGGCGTTTGTTTTCTTCTCTTTGTTTACATAAGAACAAGTGGATAATTATTCGGATTAGTTTTGTATTCATGAAGCTTGTGTAACATTATCTGTTATTCAAAGACTATTCTCTCTCTCTCTCTCTCTCTCTCTCTCTCTCTCTCTCTCTCTCTCTCTCTAGGGCAAATTAAAAACCTGTTTTATGCAAAGTAATGATTAGAAGAAACTTAAATGCCGGAGTTTTTTTTCTCCCCTCATAAACCCGCTTTTGATAATGACTCGGCCATTGCAAAATGAAACGAACCAACGGAGAGGCCATAAAATGCGTATATATATATATATATATATATATATATATATATTGTAATAATCACAATTAAATTTCATTTGAATTAAGCTTACGTTGAGGCAAAAAATGTAATAATACAGTTAAATGATTAATTATTCAATTTAAATATGTGTTTACAAATAAATATTATGCCTTTCGGCTAATTTCCTCTAATTACATTCCAAAGTGTTGTTGTGACACATAATTAGGGGTAAGTCCCCCCTGTGAGGATGGTTTAGTGACATCAGCGGCGGAAAGCAGGTATCGGACGGGAGCACAGTTGAGGTCGGCGCGGGTGAAAGTGAAAGTGGTCGCATCTTTCACTCTGTCCTCGTCTACTCTCTACATAATCCAGCTGATGCCTCACTTTCTACAGATCCTCGGATCTTAAGCAAACCCCTGAGATAGTTCGTGCGTCCTCTTACATACGTGTTTATACGTCAAAGTAAATTTCATTTATCAATGGATGCCCTTCAAAGGTTTCTTTCTCCACGCTGACTCAAAAACGTATAAAAAACTATTTAAAAAATAAATAGTATTTGTGAAAATATATTATTTTTCAATGCCTCACGGCCATTTTGCATCTAACAACATATTTATGCATTAAATGCAGGTTTTGTTCGCCATTACTATTGGAATAGTCGGCCAGCTGCCTCCTAAACTCGTCAAGGCACGACGAGGGGAATGCTGCGACACAACAGCAAACCCCTTCTCCCGCCATCCAAGGAAGGGCGTGGGACAAGTACCAAATGCCCGACCTATCTGATGAAGGTTTTTCTAGAGTTTTCCCTGCATTACTTTTAGGCGAATTGCCCGGTAGGATCCTTAAACTATAGCCCGAGGGCCCCTAGTTAACCCTTGACTACCCTCCTCTACCCTTTTCCGCATCCCCCCTTTCAAATCCCTTTCCTATGCTATAAGATGGGAGTTGCCACCATGTGGATTACCCGAATGTAGCCTGTCTACACCTTATTCTTCTTTTCTAGGGTAAATTGACTGGATCCTGCGAGGGATGTTCTCCCGTAGGCAGAACCTTCTAGGAGAAACGCAGGGGGCTACCTTTTGGGATGCCTTCACCTCTCTCCGTTTTTGAACTAAGGTTCCCACAAGCCGAAGCACCTCGGCCTGTTCTGAGAGGTGCATGTTCTGGGGTCACAGACCTTGGGGCATACGGTAAGAGTTGTTCGCTGTTCCCATTGGAATAGTCTGCCAGCTGCCTGCAAAACTGGTCGAGGCACGGAGAAGGGGAAAGCTGCGCCCCCACTGCAATTATTTCTCCCGCCATTCGGTGAATGGCGTGGACAAGTACCCAATGCCCGACCTACCTGATGCAGGTTTTCTAGGGTTCGTCCTGCATCACTTTTAGGGGAATTGCCGTGTAGGATCCTTAAAATCACAACCCCAGGGTCCTAGTTAACCCTTGACTACCTTCCTCTACTCTTCTGCATCCCCCTTTCAAATACCTTCCTATGCTATTGAAGGGGAGTTGCCACCATGTGGATTAGCCTCATGTAGCCTGTTACATTTAGACTAAAACAAATCTTATCCAAAATACACTTATAAAAAGGCATTAACATAATAAATAAATATAAATAGGAGACAAATGGCTTGTAGTGTCCGAATACGATAAGTAGTCGTCCAGTACCCTGTAATTGTAGAGGGGAGTTCACTTTAACAGTAACCCTTGTTACGACAACCACGTAGCTTAAAAACTATTTCGAAAAAAATTGACGCACTGAAATATATTGTGGCGGGTTCAGGACATGATCTATAAAAAGTTAAGAATCTTTGCCGCCGTCTGTACAACGCGTTCGTAAGAATTTCTTTAAGAAGGATGGTGGAGTTCCCACTTGACGGCAATCCTCCCCTCCGTCCCTTTTATCGTGACCTTTACGTAATGGAGATTACTTAAAATTCAGGGAATATTGAGAGCTTGTGATTGACTGTTATCTTAGAACTATTTTATTTTCAGTCCCTTCTGTTCTTTATGATACCGTCCTCCCTGTATAACTGGAGGAACTGTATTACGGCTGCCGCGGGACAATTTACCTCGCGGTCGCGTTCCCTTTGTGTGATCTAATCCCAGTGGCCGCACGTGATTCTCACGAGTCTTGCGTGGAACGGTTTCCTCTTCCTCGTAGAAACTGCACGGTGGAGAGTCCTTGAACTCTGAAGACAGGTTGTTACACACTGAAACTTCTAGAAGCTTCGACGACACCATTGGGTTTTTCCCGATCCGTCTGCTTCACCACGCTCTGTTGCAGATCTCATCGGAGGCATAAATTATCCTGTGGGACTACAGCAAACCGCCTGACTTTACGACGACCTCTGTCTTGCTCACCTTTGGGCGGCTGTTTTCTTCTCCCTGACGGAATCGTGAAAAATACGCCCGCTATTTTCCTCCGATGTCGAACTATGCACGTCTTAGCAGTGATCGTAATCCTCCTCATTCTTGGTATTTAAGGTTCTTGTTAATTAATATATTTCAGAACAGAAGGTTCACAATTCAGACCAGGAAAATCCTGACTCCCTCATGATCATTTATGTGTTACTGTTCTCATTACAGTTTTTGTCATATTAACTTCTTATTTTTTCATTCATCTGTAACATGATCTTGTTTTAACTTACACCATTCTCGAAAAACTGAACCTCTAAAAATGAATTAATTTCTACCAACGTTACAAAATTAAAAAAAAAAGGAATTTTAACAAATAAAATAATATATATACGTATCAAAAACTTGAAATGAAGCTAAATATAAAAAAAATTGTTGAGGAAAGACACCAAAATTTTTTATTATTTTCTTCTGCTGATCTTCTTAACATTCTTCTAACTCTTCTCATTTGTGTAGCCAGGCTATGTACAGGGTAATCCACGTGGTGTCAACTCCCCCTCTTATAGCATTGGAAAGGTAGTGAAAGGAGGGATGCGGAATGGGTAGACGAAGGTGGACAAGGGTTAACTAGGGCCCCCGGGCTATGGTTTAAGGATCCTATCCGGCAATTTGCCTCAAAATGATGCATGGAAAGCCCTAGCATCAGATAGGTCGGGCATTGGGTACTTGTCCCACGCCCTTCCCTGGATGGCAGGTGAAGGGTTTGCTGACTCTTCTCATTATTCTCGTTGTTTGTTATCCTTTCTAATAAATAAAATTCCCTGCAAGTTTGGGTTCCCATTTAAACAGTGGGCCAGCTGCCTCCTAAAATGGTCGACGTACGGAGAAGGGAATGCTGCGTCCCCACAGCAAACTCTTCTCCCGCTACCGGAATGGCCTGGGACAAGTACCCAATGCCCGACCTACCTGATGCAGGTTTTATAGGGTTTGTCCTGCATTACTTTTAGGCGAATGCCGGGTAGGATCCTTAAAATATAGTCCGGCGGCCCTAGGTAATCCTTAGCTACCTTCCTCTACCTTACCACATCCCCCTTTCACTCTCTTTCCTATGCTGTTAAAGGGGAGTTGCCCAACGTGGATTACCCTCATGTAGCCTGTTACCCTAAAAAAAAATTGTGTCGCTCTAGGCTCTTCATCGCACCTGAGGAAAGGAAACAAGCATCCCAGAAGCGTTGTGTGGTATTTATGTCATCACTTTTTTTTTGCCTGAGTTGGCCTATCTTCCTTATTAGTTATTTTCAATGAGACGTAAGTTAATTCATTTTTGAATGGGGAGGAGTTGAGAAACTGGGATTAAAATGTGGATCGAGGGAAGGAATAACTTTGGAAACGAAACGATTACAGGCAGATGACTAAGGATGCTGGACGAGGTAAGTGGTGAGGTTATTAGTCAGGAGGAAACCCCCCACCGCATGTTCTGTTTCTCACCACTCAAAAGAGGAACAAGAAAAAAAGGAGAGAGAAAAATTTTCTAGTTCGACGAGTCGTTTAATTTTATTCACTCGTCGTCCTCGGAGGAGTTTTACACCTCAGGGGGGGAAAAAATATGTGGTCCTCCTGCAGCAAGAATGTATTTATTTTGTCGGCCATTAAAGACCCTTTACTTGTGGTATTTACGAAGACCTCTGGAAGTTCACGCTACGCTGGTACTCGTGATGCAAGGAGCGATTGTCACTGCTCCTCTGCTGCTGAAGGACGGCTACCACCAGCGGGTTCGTCAATTAGTCTCGTCCGCATTATTCATGGTTTACTACACGACGCCCCTGCAGGCTCTGCATCCCGCCACCTTCTCTTCCCATACCTTCGTTACTCATTTCACATAATTAGAATCTTATAACACTTAATTATTCTTCTTCGCATAGAACAACTAATTTTTAATAGCAGCAGACGCGAAACGTGGTAATGTTTTTTTTTTAAAAAAAAAACCCTGTTAATGAAGTGTCATAAAGCTCAAGAACAGAATAAAGTAAACAATACGAGTAAATGGATGATGACTGAGAAACGTTTCGAGGAAATAACCAAAGTGCAAAGTAAGTGATCACCGCCAGACGGCGTCGTGAAGGTGCTTACTAGGACGAAACAGCCCAAGACAGACTCAGTTCAAGATGGCGGCCAAAATTGTACGTAATTGGTCATTGTAAGGGATCATTTCAATGGTCAGACGCCGTCTTTAAGGTACTTTACTAAGGAAAAACAACCCAAGATAGACACAGAACAAGATGGCGGCTAATCCTGTACGTAATTGGTCGTCGTAAGGGATCATTTGATACTCGAGACAGTTATTAAGGTGCTTAGTAGGAAGAAGCAGACCAAGATAGAGGCAAAACAACATGGCGGATAAAATTGTACGTAATTGGTCATTGTAAGGGAACATTTCATAGGTCAGGCGTCGTCTTTAAGGTACTTTACTAAGGAAAAACAGCCCAAGTCAGACGCAAAACAAGATGGCGACTAATATTGTACGTAATTGGTCATCGTAAGGGATCATTTGATACTCGAGACAGCTATTAAGGTGCTTAGTAGGACGAAATAGGCCAAGATAGACGCAAAACAAGATGGCGGCCAATATTGTACATAATTGATCATTGGACGGGATCATTTGATAGAGCAGGCGTCGTCTTTAAGGTACTTTACTACGGAAAAACAGCCCTTCATAGACGCAGAACAAGATGGCGGCCAATATTGTACTAATTGGTCATCGTAAGGGTCATTTGATACTAGAGACAGTTATTAAGGTGCTTACTAGGATGAAACAGGCCAAGATAGACGTAAAACAAGATGGCGGCCAATATTGTACGTAATTGATCATCGTAAGGGATCATTTGATAGAGCAGGCGTCGTCTTTATGGTACTTTACTAAGGAAAAACAGCCCAAGATAGACACAGAACAAGATGGCGGCCAATATTGTACGTAATTGATCATCGTAAGGGATCATTTCATAGGTCAGACGCCGTCTTTAAGGTACTTTACTAATGAAATACAGCCCTAGATAGATGCAAAACAAGATGGCGGCCAAAATTGTACGCAAGAGGCCATTGTAAGACATCATTTGAGAGTCGAGACAGTCATTAAGGTACTTAGTAGCAAGAAACAGGCCAAGATAGACACAAAACAAGATGGCGGCCAAAATTGTACGTAATTGGTCATCGTAAGTGATATTTCATACTCGAGACACTCAGTAAGGTACTTTAGGTAGGGGAAACAGGCCGAGATACTCATAAAACATGATGGCGGCCAATATTGTACGTAAGAGATCATCGTAAGCACTCAATTCGTACCTCAGGCAGCGTCTTTAAGTTCCTTTACTGTGTGTGTGTGTGGGGGGGGGGGGGTTAAAGGCCATGATAAACACAAAACAAGATGGCGGTCAACATTGTACGTAAAAGGTCAACGTAAGGGATTATTTGATGGTCGAGACAATCATTAAGGTACTTAGTAGGAATAAACAGGCCAAGATAAACACAAAACAAGATGGCGGACAATATTGTAGGCAAGAGGTCATCGTAAGGGATCACTTCATAGGTCAGACGGCGTCTAAGAGCGTAGTTTTTGACGTAATGTTCATTGCATCGTACAAATTAGCGTGGACACTTTCTGTTGTACGCTCATGGAGTGATGAACCTCAAGTGTAAGATTAGTTCAATTTCTTTCTTGAGCTTTCAGGGGCCACAATTTTCCTTAACCGCAGTTATTCCTTTTTTTTGTTTATATTTTATGTTTCCTGCTTGGTAACGATTATAATATTCCTCCCTACAGCCCACGAGACCTTCAGTGTGGTTCTTTCCTGGATTTCTACTACGTTACTCATCCTACAAGCTTCTGGATTACCTGAATAACAACTCCGTTACGCACGGACTTTCATCCACGACTTTCCAGGAAGATTTCCAACGTGAGTGCGTGCGGTTTATCCTTCGGCTGAAATTAATTCAATCTCTTAGTCACATACTCTTCATCCTCATCCTCCGAGTGTGTTTTGTAGTTTATTTGTCCACCAGCAGAACCACATAACCTAAAAGGCGAGGCAAGAACAATAAATAGGATAAAGTTGAGATCCAGTGATACATCCTTAATGTTGCTCTACCGATTTAATTTGATTAAATATTTTTATAATTGTGCCTGGGATCGACGCCATGTCAGCGGACGAATGAAAGTAACGAGTAAAGTCTGAATTAAGGGACGAGAATGGGAAAATGTCGACCGGACCAGGAATGAAAAGTTGGAGGTCCCGGGTTCGATTCCTGTCCCGGTCGACATTTTCCCATTCTCGTCCCTTAATTCATCTTACATTGCCTAGTCATTAATATTTTGAAAAATGTCGAGAACGTAAATGATTGGTTACAAAATTATATTTTTTTACAGATCGGAAAATCTTCATTAAATGAAATTGACTGACTGTCTCTTTGACGCCACGGTCCTTGTAGATCCTTGGCCTCCGCAACCATCTTCCAAAGCTCTCTCTTTCGATTGCCTTGGTTCTCCATCTCCCTGACCCCTTCCTCCACCTCTTCAATCCAACGCCTTCTTGGTCTACCTCTGTATCTCCTGCCACCTGGATGCCCCTCCAGAACTTTCTTTGATTCTCTTGTATTCTACTTCTTCCTGTCTGGAGTAGGCTTCTCACATTCCAAGTCGTTAATACCAATCTATAACCAGTTCCTCGCTTGGATCGGTTTTATCCATCCTGTTTATCCTTTTTTGCGGCTTCTCAACAATATCTCTTTTTTTTACGGGAAAGGGATGTCAGCCCTATGCCCAACCCCCAGGACCACAGTATCTCTTTTAGTCTGGGTCATCACCTTCGACCTGTACCGGCATTGGATGCCCCTACCAGTAGCTAAGCTACCGCCGGCACAGCTCTCAGGATCTTTTCACCACGCAAGCCTCACCACCACGACAAGGTAAAGGGACCATTGGTGAGGATTAAATGAAATTATACTTTCTTAATGAGGAATAAACGTAAAAAAATGCCAAAAAGTAGGGTTTTAAAGGTTCTGACACGTCACGTCTGACAGCGTCACTGGCCTGAGCACCAAAAATAAGCAGCCAATTCAACGAGTAGATTTACACGCAGTTTTTAGCTTCCCTTGAAGTCTACTTATTAAAAAAACTGTTTATTTACTTCCACTCCCGCTATCGGAAGGGCGTGGGACAAGTATCAAGAGCCCCGACCTACCTGATGCAGGTTTTTTCTAGGGTTTGTCCTACATCACTTTTAGCCGAATGCCGGGTAGGATCCTTAAACCATAGTCCGGGGGCTACCTTCTTCAACCATTCCGAATCCACCTTGTCAACAACCCTTGCTATGTTATTAAAGGGGGAGTTGCCACCACGTCAGTCTAAAAAATAATAATTATTAATCACTTCATTCTGTGTAATATGTAGATTTATTAATTTACAGTAAATAGTAAACGAGAAAATTACTGGGTCGTAATTATCACATTTGACCCCGCATATTTGCAGAATTGTGTTAAAAGGAAACGTACATTATCTAAAGATTATAAACCACTGTGATCAAAAAGTAAGGTGAAATTGTCATTTAACACTCCAGGGTATTAGGAAGGCAGGTAAATAAGGTTGGTAGGACTGTCTATAATATTTGCCAAGCGTCTGTCTGTTAAAAGGTTTAATTATCTCTGAGTCACACGTGTGTGTGTTTTTGTAAACAACCAAAAGTGAATTTTTGCAATGGGTGATTTTGTTGAGCAAAGAACTTGCATCAAAGTTTGTTTGCAGAAGGAATATTCTTGTGCGGACACGTTGAAGGCCTTTGGTGATCAAACTATGGCACAAAGAAACGTTTATAAGTGGTACAACGAGTTCAAAGACGCTCTGGACGACCATCAACGTCTACCGACGAGGGCCACGTCCAATAAGATCGTCGATGGACAATTAGAGATCTCGCTGATGGTGTTGGAACATCATTTGGCTCAGCCTGAACCCATTTTGAAGAATGTTTTGTGTCTCAGACGCGTCAAGTCTCGATTGGTGCGTGAAACTTTGCTGTCTGACTGTCAGGACCACTGGAAGTGCGTCATTACTGGAGACGAGACCCTGGAACCAGCGAATATCAAGGTCATGTTGACAGTCGTGGTGTGGTGCACTGTGAATTCCTCTTGGTTCCTCCATAACGATAATGCACCATGTCATATCGTTCCGCAACCACCGTATGCGACTTCTGGCTGTTCAGCAAACTCAAGAGGCCAATGCGGGGACGCCGTTGTGACACGATTGAGGAGATAAAAACCGAATCGAAGAAGGTCTTGAAGGCTATACCAGAAAAAAGACTATTCCGACTGTTTCGAGGACTGGGAAAAGTATTGGAAAAAGTGCGTTTTATCTGACGGGGATAACTTTGAAGGGGATGAAATTGATTTGGAAGAATAAATAAAGAATTTATATTTTATACATAAATTCACCTTACTGTTTGTTCACAGTGGTATATAATTATAACCGTTGATTAAATCTTGATTTCGTGCACAAACCAACTAAAACATTGCTCAAGGATCGTACAAGACACAAGAAGCTTCTTCTGCAAGGAATTAAACTTATGATAGAGTAATACAAATAGAAAATTTCTCGGGTTCCAGGAAACTGGTCTTCTTCTTCTTCTTCAACTCTCTTTTTTTGCCATATTTTTGTGTTGCTTGAACAACTTTATTATTTTTTTCCCCCTTCCTGTGATTCAAGGATAAAAACTCTTGACGCTCTCCTCTTGTTCTTCTTTTTTGTTGTTGTTGTCGAAGACGCTCCACCAAACCCCGAGGCCTTGCCAGTACCACGGATCAGAGGAGCCATCTCCTGGTGGTGATGGAGTTGGTGGTCGCAACGCACCGCTGGAGTCTGCACGGCGATGCTCCACTTGGCGCCTGTGCGAGCGCGACCACGACCAGGAAGGAACAAACAGACCTGTGCTTTCTATTCTTGCAATTAGTCCCGAGGTTGGTGAGAAGTTTCAGGCTCAACATCAGGACCGTCGTCAGGACTCTGATGCTTGCAGCGAGCCTTGTGAGGCACAGCTGTACTTTACCTCGTCGCCAGGTACTAGTTAAACGGCCAATTAATGTTCAAGATATCAACACTACCAACACTTACACATGTCCACGTAAAATGGAATCCATTCCTAAGACTTTAGACAAACCTCCTTCCAACAATACTTTGAACAGGGAGTCAACTGCAACGTCCAGTTTTAATTCATAGAAGTATTCTTTAAAGGTTCAATTAATATCATTTTCCTTCATTAAGCGGAAAAATTCTTTTTATAGATTTTTATTCATCAGTAAAAGTTTTCGTTAGACTTCTCAAAGAATCTTATTTCCTTCCTTACAGTTTTATCTGAATTGTTTTACTTTCATTTGTGCCTGTATTGGTCTGTTTCTTCCTACCAAGTACTTTAATGACTGTCTCGACTATCAACTGATCCCTTACGATGGCCTCTTACATACAATTTAAGCCGCCATCTTAATCTGTGCCTATCTTGGTCTATTCCCCCCCCCCTTCTCTCTCTAAAGTACCTTAAAGTCTGCGTCTGATCGATGAAATGCTCCCTTACGATGACCTGTTACGTACAATTTTGGACGCCATCTTGTTTTGTGTCTATCTTGGCTTGTTTCTTCCTACTAAGTACCTTAATGACTGTCTCGACTCTCAAATGATCCCTTACGATGACCTCTTGCGTACAATTTTGGCCGCCATCTTGTTTTGCGTCTATCTAGGGCTGTTTTTCCTTAGTAAAGTACCTTAAAGACGACGCGTGACCTATGAAATGATCCCTTACGATGATGAATTACGTAAAATATTGGCCGCCATCTTGTTTTGCGTCTATCTTGGGGCTGTTTTTCCTTAGTAAAGCACCTTAAAGACGACTAGTGACCTATGAAATGATCCCTTACGATGATCAATTACGTACAATATTGGCAGCCATCTTGTTTTACGTCTATCTTGGCCTGTTTCATCCTAGTAAACACCTTAATAACTGTCTCGAGTATCAAATGACCCTTACGATGACCAATTAGTACAATATTAGCCGCCATCTTGGTCTGCGTCTATCTAGGGCTGTTTTTCCTTAGTAAAATACCTTAAAGACGACGCCTGACCTATGAAATGATCCCTTACAATGATTAATTACGTACAATATTGGCCGCCATCTTGTTTTATGATTAACTCGGCCTGTTTCTTCCTACTAAATACCTTAATGAGTGTCTCGAATATCAAATGATCCCTTACGATGACCAATTACGTACAATTTTATCCGCCATGTTGTTTTGTGTCTATCTTGGTCTGTTTCTTCCTACCAAGTACTTTAAAGACTGTCTCGACTCTCAAATGATCCCTTACCATGACCTCTTGTGTACGATATTGGCGGCCATCTTGTTTTGCGTCTATTTTGGGCTGTTTTTCCTTAGTAAAGCACCTTAAAGACGACAAGTGACCTATGAAATGATTCCTTACGATTTTGAATTACGTAAAATATTGGCCGCCATCTTGTTTTGCGTCTATTTTGGACTGTTTTTCCTTAGTAAAGCACCTTAAAGACGACGAGTGACCTATGAAATGATCCCTTACGATGATGAATTACGTACAATATTAGCCGCCATCTTATTTTGCGTCTATCTTGGGCTGTTTTTCCTTAGTAAAGCACCTTAAAGACGACGAGTGACCTATGAAATTCTCCCTTACGATGGCCAATTACGTACAACTTAAGGCGCCATCTTGTTCTGCCTCTATCGTGGGCTGTTTCATCCTACTAAGCACCTTAATAACTGTCTCGAGTATCAAATGATCCCTTACGATTACGAATTACGTACAATATTAGCCGCCATCTTGTTCTGCGTCTATCTTGTTTTGTGTCTATATAGTTGAATACAGGAAAGGGAGTGAGCAAGGTAACCAAGAGGGTAACTAGGGCCCTCGAGCTATGGCTTAAGGATCCTACCCAACAATTCCCTTAACAGAGAAGCTGGGAAAACCCTAGAAAAACCTGCATCAGGTAGGTCGGGTTTTTCTACCCGCTGGTCAAAATTTTTTTTTTTCAAGAAACAAATTTTTTAGCGTCATTAACGTTGTATTATAATTACACTAAAATAATAAATATCAAATTATTAAGAATTTTTTGATAAATTAGACAATTATATTTATGTTGAATATGTTGCAACATCATAAGACTTTGGTCTTGTTTCATATTTTATTCTTAAAAAATGTAGTTTAATAAAATACAAAAAAATCGTACACTTAAGTGTTAAATTATTTTGAAACAAAATTTTATACCTCATTTGTTATTATTATCCTTATCTAAAACCTTCTGCCAGCCGTTTTCTAACAAGGAAAGCTTTCCTGCTCTTGATTATTCTCTCCCGTTTTATTGTGAATTATTTACAAAATTATTATATCCTATTTTATTTCAATGTGTACGGTTTACGGAACAACAGTTCTTTTTGTATCCTTCATCGGCTTTGAAATGTCCTCGGGGGTGGAAAGTAGTGAGTGAGTGCATTCATTGACCATTAGGCACATGATGGAGGATTATAAAGGTACAGTCTTTGACCAGAGAAATACGCTTGATATCCTCCTCGTGGTTGATGTTAAAGTTTCGCCCCTCTGGGTTCCTTTCCCTGGGCCCATTCTAATCCCCCCTTTGCCTTTCGACTTTATACCGCCATTGACATTCAAAGTTTCCCACTTTACTGGCTGGACCTTCAGATTCTAGTTTCCCTTTTTGTTTCGCAGCTACGTTTCCTCCGGCACGCACCAGAAACAAGCTGAAGGACCCCCCTTGCTCAAAATGATTTCTTCACGATCCACAGACTCAGGTTGGTTGGTTGGAAAGGAGATTAGGCGTTTTCCTTCCTCTCCCAAGGTGATGCCTGTTATCCGGAATCGATGGATATCTCACACGAGAAGAGAAAGGCGGGAACTGAATTGACCGGGGAGTAATTTGTTCTGCCGTTTCGGACCTGTGAAGTGAAACAATTAGTCAGGTCGTTGCCAGAAATATGGCGGACGTTGTGCGGCGGGCGCGTCTACGGCGCAGGGGACTGCGCATGCGCGGGTCTACAGCGCTTGAAGCCCCTGGAGTTCTGAGGACAGTCCAGTAACTGTCTTAACAAACATAACTGTAAATTTATTAATAAAAAATTTCAACTATACTGAAATAAGTAATTATAATATTTAATTTTACAATTTATATTAATAAAACAGTCACATAGTATTTTAAAACAGAATTACATTTACAATACGTTATCAATTTTTAAATAAATATATTTTAATTAACATTAATAATTCAGAAAATTCTCAATTTGTAAGGTGTAATTAACTCTACAATTCTCTTTACCGCAAACAGAGATATTTTAATTTAGGTTCTAGAAGAGGCCTTTAAAATTAAACTGATCAAGTGAGTCAGCAGAATCAATATCGTTATTAATTAACACTAAAGGGTTAACACTAATTGATATCCAATAATTTACAATTCAATTTTACATGTTTTTTACTTTACAGGATTAGAACTTAACCCTTTAGAGAATAGTGCAGCACATATGCAACTTTTATTATCACCGCCCCGCCCCCACAGAGCCATCTGTTGGTTTCTAAGAGAAGCTAAGTTCTGATGCAGATATGAACTCGAGTAAAACCGTGGCCAAGTTAAAAACATGCCTGTCCGAGCTTTCTGTGAGTCAACCCCTTGGGGACAGATTTTTCAACCCGCCGGTCAACTTTGAATTATTTATTTTCCGCGTTTTTTTTCATGTTTTTCTTAATAAAGAAAATTTAAGCGTCATCAGGGTATTCTAATTGCACTAATATCATAATTAGGCTATTAATATGATTTATTAATAAATCAGACTCATATTTATGTTGAATGGGTGCAACAACATAAGACAAATTGACTTTGGTCACGCTTCATATTTTTTTGGTTATTTTTTTGATATTATATTCACAAAAATACTTTAAAAAATTATTTAATAAATACAAAAAATTATGCACTAAAGGGTTAATAAAGCTTTCTCCCCCACCGCCTTCCTCATTCGGATTGTTGGTTTAATTTCGGCGCCATTCTTTTTGAACAATCAACAACAAAGAGTCCATTACGGCCAAAAGTGAGTTTTGCTGGCTTCTTACCTTCTCTAATAACAACAGGCTGTTAAAAACTAACCTATATATATATCTGCCTTTTCCTCTCCGTTTTTGAACTACGGTTCCCACAAGCCGAGGCACCTCGGCCTGTTTTGAGAGGTGTATGTTCCGGGGTCACAGACCTTGGGGCATACGGTAAGAGATGTTCTGTGTTCCCATTGGAATAGTCGGCCAGCTGCCTCCTAAACTGGTCGAGGCCCGGAGAAGGGAATGCTGCGTCCCCACAGAAAACCCGTCTCCAGTCATCCAGGGAAGGGCGTGGGACAAGTACCCAATGCCTGAACTATCTGATGGAGGTTTTTCTAGGGTTTTCCCTGCATTATTTTTAGGCGATTGCCGGATAGGATCCTTAACATATAGCCCGGGGGACCCTAGTTAACCCTTGGCTACCTTCCTCTACCCTTCCCCTTTTCCCCCTTTCAAATTCATTCCTATTCTATTAAAGGAGAGTTGCCACCATGTGAATTACCCTCATGTAGCCTGTTGCCTAAATATATATATTATTTAAAGGTTGTATGTTCCGGGGTCGCAGATTCTTGGGGCATACGGTAAGAGTTGTTCTCTGTTTCTATTGGAAAAACCGGCCAGCTTCTTCCTAAACCGGTCAAGACACGGCGAGGGGAAAGCTGCAACCCCACAGAAAAACTCCTCTCCCGCCATCCAGGGAAGGGCTTAGACAAGTACCAATGCCCGACCTACCTGATGCAGGTTTTTCTAAGGTTTTCCCTGCATCACATTAAGGCAAACTGCCGGGTAGGATCCTTAAACTACAGCCAGGGGGCCCCTAGTTAACCCTTGACTACCATCCTCTACCCTTCCGCATCCCCCCCTTTCATTGCCTTTCCTATGCTATTAGAAGGGAGTTGCCACCACGTGGATTATCCACAAGTAGCCTGTCTACACCTAAAAAAAGTAGACAGGCTATGTATAGGGTAATCCACATAGTGGCGACGCCCCTCTTATAGCATAGGAAAAGGAGTGAAAGAGGGGATGCGGAAAGATAGAGTAAAGTATCCAAGAAAATAAAATCTGTTACTTAAACTAAGTCCATTGGTGAAAGACCCTGCTGGAACGTTGTTAGAAATGGAGAAAAAGTTTGGCTTCTTACTAGCGAATATTTCACGCTAAAAAAACAAACCTTCAGAGCGCCAACATCCGACATTTTTGTTTGCGGACTTGTAGCAGGTGTCGTTTCGTTGCAATTACTGGTATTATATAAGGATGTCAGCTGTGAACTGCTTGCAACAGATGCTTTGTTATTACGTGAATGGTCAAAAAATATCCAGCCGATTCTTAGTCAAGGTGAAATTCTCCAGTGAGTGGCCGTGACGGAAACGTAGGCGCAATTACCAATACTTCGTGGACGAGGGAGGTTTAACAACACCTCGCATGGAGAGGAAGTAATGATTAAGTGTAAACGACAAAGAAAGTCGGTTGGCGTTAGTTATGGGATTTAAACAATAAATATAAAAGGTTAATGATTATACTTCGTTTGCAATTAGAAGACCGATGGCGGTTAGTTCCCACGAGGGGGTGTGAGCTTGAGTCACACAACGCGGGCAAAGCAGCGTTGCCAAACAACGGTGGTGTTATTCACATACTACTACAGGCTGTTGACTTCGATGGTTGTGACCTTGGTGCGGACACTCCTGGAGACTTCTAATTTTAGACGGAGTATAGTCAGTCATTTCTTGAAGTTATTGTAGGTTTTTTTTTCAGGTTTGCAGTTGTCTCTGACATATATATGGTAATGGTATTTAGCGGAAGGGTGGGTCTGAAATTATTTTACCACCCCTGTTCCAAGAAGTCACCAACAAAATTCACTTTAGACCGAATGCCGTAAAATTGATTAAACACGTTGTTAATTGTCCAAAAATATTAAGTTTCTTAAATGAACCTCTCTAGTTTTATTAATTTCTAATGTGAGCAGTTATTTTATAATTATTTATTAAACGTACAGGGTGGCAAAAACCAGATGGTAAAGACCACCAAGTACCGGGGTTCGATTTCCGCTCCGGTCGAGATCTTTCCCGTCCTGCTACTTCAATTAATTTCGTATTCTTCTTGATTGAACATTTTCTGTTCATGAATTATTTATAATTAAAACTTAATTAACGTTAAATTATTTGAAAAACAAAATTTCTGTAGGTCTCATTTTTATCAAGAGGACATCAGGAACGTAACAGAACATAAAAACACCAATCTGATATAAATAACGAATTAGCCAAAAAAAACAGACAAACGATAAAGTAAACTCCACCTTGTTGCTTGAATCAGGTTTAGAAAAAAAAATCGTAATATCCGTCCGTATTATGAGTGCGTCCACCTGTCGGAAGCAATCAAGGTTTACAAAAACGTGTTTACTTTATCACTTATTTAACTAATTACTATATTTATTAATTTCGGTCGTAGTTGATTTTCTTTCCGTCATCTTAATTCGTCATTCTTTTCCTTACACGCCAAAGTGAAACACCATTCCTCTTCGTCTTTCCTTTGATTTATACCTTCTTCCTGTTTCAGGAGTTATTAAACGAATTAATATTTATAATGAATCATATATCCATGTTTCTATTAATATCTTTGCTTTACATTTCTTCGCGTCGCGTCTGTGGTTGAGTGTGTGTGTCTTTATTAAGGCTCTTGGCGATTTTCCATCACTCTGTGGTGTCGTATTATTCTATATCACTTAATTCTGTCTCTTAAATCCCTATTTCCTACTTTCATGCGTAATTAGATAATTAGCACAAACCCTCGACGTCATCCTTTTAGAAAGGGATTGTGGGCAATGGTGGATTTAAGATTCGGTTAAGTGTTAAGAAAAATATAGGAAGCAACGAAAAATAAAAATAAGAAGTGAGTCGAGGATGAAGATGGTACCGAAAGAGGGAAGTAGGGAAAATAAATAGACAGTCTTGCCAACAAATCTATCCCAAAAAGAAAAAAAGAGAGAACGTCCTGCGTTTCTTGCTATTTATCTTATTTTGATAAGGAAGCAGCCAATTATCAGACAGAATTAAGTGATAATAATAAATACCAAACGACGTTTCCTTGTTGCTTTCCTCAGGTGATTAAAACATGAGTGTTCAGCCCAGGCCCAGCCCGGCCTCTCTCTTTTCCGTTTATTCGCAAATGTGTAAATGATTAAAGACTGACATTGACGTGTTGATATGGGTTAATTATCTTGGCTGACGGCCAGTTCCTAGACTGAAGGTGAGTAAATCAACTAAACTACCATTTGTTACGAGTTGAGCTTCGGAACTCCCGCAAACTGATAGCAATATTTAATAGGTGGTTTTTCATCCCCCCCCTGCTAATTTATTAATTCCGGCTTGGCATCCTACTGCACGGACTAGACCAGACCAACGTCTCAGCCTTGAAGGTCCATTACATGTAACTCAGGCTTCTCCTCGTCCGTGCTGCATTGTTCCTTCATCTTTGCTCCCAAGGTCTCTGTCACCTTTGACCGTCCTCCCTGACCACAACACTCAGCCTCGTGTCATCCACGACGACAATCCTCACTGTATTACCATAACCTGTAAACAAGATTACGTGACCGCAGCGGGGGAGGAAGAGGAGGAGGAGGAGGAGGAAGACGTTTCGATCGTTTTTCGCGTTCTGGGATAATTTCACAGTCTGTGTTTGATCTGTATTTGCACTTTAACTTGAGCGAATCAGCAGCAACCCCTCTAATTTGCCGCTCGTCAGCCGGAACCATGAGCCAGCAGACCGTGGTCCAAGTTCCCTGGACCAGTCACACCTCACACAGATCAACTAAATACGAAGCTGAAATTACGACCAAAGATAAAAGAAAGAGGATTAGTTCAAGGTCCCGTTCTTGTTTTTTTTTTCACGAAAGATAAAAATATTATCCAAAGACAAAACACACACACAACAGTCAAACACTGAAGTCAATTTAGATGTATATATAATTATTCACGGCAATTTATGTCGGAAAAACTTTATTAAATGATTGATTTAATAAATAAATAACTGATATACCTTGATGGTTTTTTTTTTTAATTTTTATTTTTTGGAGGGATACTGTAGAAATCTTCGAAAGCCGAGGAGGAGGGTGCAGCACTCCTCAACAGTGGCGGATTTTTACCGGCTAAAACCACAAACCCTTTGCTCCTGACATTTATCCACCCTGGAACTACTTGCGTATTACTTCAGGGTGGTGTCTATTTTGTTCTCCGATTATTAATGTAATATTAGTCTCTCTTTTTCCTTTAGCGTCCATTATTTCCTTTGCGTAATTTTCTATTCGTTTCCAACAGTCCTCTGATTTCAGAAGGAGTTTACCCAGGTTTTCTGGTCTTATTTCTTCCTTGAGATAGGAATTTAATTTTTCTCGTTGTGTATACTCCATGCGTCGCAGTGGAATACTCTGTATGTTCCACGTCGTCCTTCGGATTCTTGCAGTAATTGCATTTTTCGTCTTCGGTATCTGTATAAATATGATTTGAAACATCCGTGTCCGGTTAGCTCCTGGGTGAGGAAAAATGATACTTCACCGTGTTTCCTATTGACCCATGGTGCGACATTGCGTCCATCTGCCTGTCTCTTCCGAGCCCCACAAGCGTTGCCAGCGCTCCACGAGTTTCGCTCTGGCCTCGACCCTTTATTTTCTCCCGAGCCGTCTTGGAATCTTCTTTCGTATCCTTTATTTCGCGGTGTAGTTCTTGCCGTTCCCTAACTCGTACTCCGGCTGTGACAAGAACTGCACTTTCTGAGATCGTTTTATATGCCGATGTTATTCTGAGTGCAGCTTTTCTTTGGACAGATTTGAGCTTTTGTTTACCAGATCTGTTCCTTTTCATAGCTTCGGCCCAAACAGGAGATGCATCATATAGAATCTTTGAGTGGGTGACGCTCGTTATTAATTTTCTCTTCATTTCCCCCTGGTCCGCGCTGGTGCTGCTACTGTACTTTCGGCTGTTTGTGCCATGTGTGTGGTGGTGGTGGTGGGGGCTTGAGTGGTGAAATGATCCCGAGAGCGCTTTGCGGGTGGAACCATAGTTACTGGTAGAGGTCTCGCTTGCCGGACCTGGTCCTTCAGGTTGGGAGGGTTGAGCGTAGGCTTAACAGCCCTACCTCGTAAAAAAAAACAAATCATCAGCCTCGGATAACGGACGGATAGCCTTGGTGCTCGACCTCCGCAATTGTCATCTGAGAACGAAGGGAATAAGAGGATGGACGAATAGAGCGCAGGACCGACGACGATATTGTGGAAGAGGCCAAGGCCCACCGAGGTTTGTAGAGCCAAAAATAGATAGATAGGTAGATAGAATATATAACTGGATGTTCTACACCACTGTAGATAATTTGTTTTAGATTAAATTAAATTTATTCTTCGTTCCAATAGTCCTCATCCCGAGGAAATAGAATACGTCATAATAGGAGATTACATGAAAATAATAAATCATTACAACTACAAAGCTTAAAAAACAAACATTGTACTTTACAGTTTATATATATATATATATATATATATATATATATATATATATATTGTAATACAGTAAAATAAAACTTCCATCACAAATCTAATGAAATTTTATAAAGTCAAAACAATTTTATTTAACTTGAATACATTTAATAAATTAGACTCGGTACCCTCAAGGTCTTTACTTGGTTGATAAGGAAACGGAACAAAATGTTACAATTAAACAAATACAGTTACAATAAATGAAAAACGAAATGATTGAAACGAAAAGAAACGACACCTTTGAAACGAAATCTGACTTTTTACCTTTTTTTAACAATTTACAATTATGAATACAGAAAAATAAACTTACACGCTCTCTGGTCCATACACTCACTTCATACAGGCTTAAAAGGCACCAGGCTGCGCTCACACTCTGCTTTCACAGTCACCTCCTCTTGACGACGAATTCAAACAACTCTGCTTTCAGACAGACCTCCACGATGAAACTCCCACCGACTGTTGACGACTGATGTCCAGCTGATTTACTCTCGGCCACGTAGCTTGGCCTAGCATCCGATGATCTCTCCCCGCTGACACGTCCGTCTCCTCTCCCTACTGAATGCTAAAGATCCTTTTCTCGTACAACTGCCCTCTTATTTATATCCGGGCTCCAGAATCTTCCCTTGTTTTCACAGTTTTTTGCATTTCCACTTTCGCCAAACAAACACCATCTGTTGCCGTTCTCCCGCTCCGAGAGCCACTCAATCAATTGAATTAAACGTTTCCGTTTAATATAATTACATCGTCCAAACAACCTTCTGTCATTTATGTCATTATGATTCCGTCGTCCATATGTTGCCCACAACCAATTCGCCCTAAGAGCTGCAAAACGCCCCAATTATTAGTCCTTCCCCTCTCTAAAAGTCACTAATCCATCATTTTATCATTATTTTTTTATATGTACAGATCACTCAAGGATCCCCAGTCTGAGTTCGGAAACAAATCTGATAAAAATAAGAACAGAATTCCTGTCCTTCTTTACTGGTTATTGCAATATATTGTAACGATTAGACTTTATTACCATATATATTACATAAAAAATATAAAAAAAATTGATTGTGCGCCAGCAGCTAAAGTCTGCAAAAAATTAACAATAATTAGCTCCGGCTTGGTTAATGAAATCCTCCTCCTCCACAAGGTAATGTCGGCGGCTTGGTGGAAATTCATAACCAGAGCTTAGTTCCGTACTGTGTAAAAAAATCTTTAACGTCTGAAGGCACTTTACATTAATGGTGACCCTTACTTTATCTCGTAGCATCAGCAGAGGATCACTGGTCTTGTAGCAGTCCACGATCTCCTTCTACGGCCTCACCGCGATGGACGTCCACACTCTGAAAGTTTTGTTCCTTACAGCTCGCCAAATTTTGCACCTTATCGCCTCTAACACTTTACTTTCAGTCCTCCGGTCAGTCTCCCAGGTGCGGAGTATATACCCTTACTCCCCCCCCCCAAACGATGCTAAAAAAAAGAGACACGTACCCTCGGCTTCTTGGGGCCTCTCCGGCGCACGTGCACTTTAATTAATTCCCTCTCAGGGCCGCGGATAAAGGGCGGCCACTTACCGATGTTATTCACTACAATATATATATATATATATATAAAGCTCGCCAAATTTTGCAACCTCTCGTCTCTCTCTTCACTTTCAGTCCTCTCTCTCTGGTCAGTCTCCCAGGTGCTTATATACTTATACTTATATATATATAATTTAAAACTACGTTAAAGATATAATAACACTATTTATTAATTAAATTAATTAATTAATCATGAAAAATTAATTAATCATGAAAAAATTTACGTCTGATTGAAAATAATGACCAAGAAAAATAGCCGATTCAGACAAAAAAAAGGGGGTAATATAAATACCCCACTACAACGTTTCTGGGATCCTTGTTCCCTTTCGTCAGGTGCTAAAGAAGAGCCTAGAGCGACACAACTGCACTCGCTAGTTGACATTGCCTTGAAGATGTTCTTAAAACGTCGTCGTTTTTACAATAAATTTTTATACAGGGGCAAAAGTGTAAAATTTCATTACACATTAATTTTTTCGGCCTTATACGACTGTTATATTTTTAGACTGTCAGATAATTTTCTTATAATTTTCCCTTGTATGTTATTGATTTTTATAATTTCATTTCATTTAATTGAAATGTGGTTAATTTAATACTTCAATGTTTACATTAGATTTTAGAATAAAAATAAACCAGTAAAATATTACCCATATTATCTTTCTCTCTGTTTCGATTAGAGACTGACAAGATTCATGAGGATATCCTTTGATATTAATTGAGATTATTTGGGGATTCCATTGCCTGGGAATAGAAAAAATTGAGAAAAGGAAACTAAGGAAAAAAACAGAAAGAAAGAACGAAAGAAAGAGGCAGGTCAAAGAGATGACGAGAATGATCGTCTAGAACATCAGAAAGAAGATGTAGATATATACTCCAAGCGAAGAAAACAAAGGAAACAAGAAAGAGAGAGAGAGAGAGAGAGAGAGAGAGAGAGAGAGAGAGAGAGAGAGAGAGAGAGAGAGGCAGTGTGAAAGAAACAAGTTGGGTTAAAGAGAAGACGTGAAAAATCTCACTGTAGTCAAAAAATTTCAAATCCAGATCTCCTTTAATAGGATAGGAAGGAATGCGGAATAGACAGCAAGGAAGCTAATGGTTACTAAGATCCACCGAGCCGGAAATTCGCCTCAAAGTGGACAAACCTCTAAGGGAAACCTGCATCAGGTAGGCCTGTCTCTTGGTACTTGCCCCCCACACCCTTCCGAAGACTGGACTGATGTTTGCTGTGGGGACGCAGCATTCCCCTTCTCCGTGCCTCGGCGGCCAGTTTTAGGAGGCAGCTGACCGACCGTTCCAATGGTAACAGTGGGGCAACTCTTACAGTCTGCGAACCCTCGGGGACCAATACACTGACCGACGTGCCTCATTCGGTGGGGAACCACAGTTGAAAAGCCCCTCAGGAAGGTTCCACCTGAGAGAGCTGAGACCAGCTTCCACAGGCTTGAGGTTGCTCCTTAAAATTTAAGATCGTGAGAATGTTGTTCTACGTAATGTCGAGGATTCTGCACATAAAAGAAGAGTTATTGACAACCGTGGAAGGTGAGTGGACGTGATATTCCCCTCCCCCCTCCCCCCTCCCCCTCCCCGACCAGAACAAGTAGTTACATTAGCATCCATTAATAAATATGCCAGGGACTGCAGTAATGAAGAAATTACAGGTCATTTAAATACCCATTAAGGACTTTTTTTTATTGGGCATTCTTTGCAAATCGTCGGCCTTGGAAAAATCGACATGTTTTTCCATTCTTTAATATGGAAAAAAAATTCCTGTTATTCGCGATATTTTGTTTGAACGCAAATACAATAAAATTACACGTTACCAATATTACAGTAGGAAAAAACTTAATTTTATTTACAAGTTGTCAATACTTTGAAACTTTGTAAAGTGTGGATGACTTTCTTCAACCATATGTGAGCGCGCGCAGGAAGAGTCGCCGTTGACTGTAGACTTCCGCGTTAACCTTTAAAAATAATTAATAATGTACCTGTCAGTCAGTTCCAGAAGCCTTGCTCACTCAACTTCAACAGTCACTTAAAATTATAGCTAGGAAAATTATTCCCGAAAAGTTGTTATTAACATTTAAAGTAGTCGAAGGTGCTTCTGTGGTCAACCGGATTTTTACCATTACCCGAAGCAGCTACAGTGTGAATATATAAAAAATAACCTTTTAGTTGCGGCCTTATCCCAAATTATACGCGTATTTTATTTAAATGAACGACCAGGTGCTTGCTGGAGACTGGAGAGGACGGACGACTCCTCGCGGTACTCTTCCTATTAGGGGGTGAATCCCGAAACAGGAATTATGGAGGCCACCGTCAAAGAGCCAAGGCCACAAAGTTAAGAAATAAAGACAGTAAGGAAGGTGCGCTGAGGCGACGTGACTGGCAGAGATGAATTGCAGTCACGCGTCTCCAGGGGTCCGTGTAAGGGGACGAGAAGTGGGTTATTTTTTTAGGGGAACAGGCTACATGAGGGTAATCCACGTGGTGGCAAGTCCCCTTTAATAGCATAGGAAGGTATTTGAAAGGGGGGATGCGGAAGGGTAGAGGAAGGTAGCCAAGGGTTAACTAGGGGCCCCGGGCTACAGTTTAAGGATCCTACACGGCATTCGCCTAAAAGTAATCCAGGGAAACCCCTAAAAAACCTGCATCAGGCAGGTCGGGCATTGGGCACTTGTCCCACGCCCTTCCCTGGATAGCGGGAGAGGAGTTCGCTGTGGGGACGCAGCATTCCCTTCTCCATGCCTCGACCAGTTTAGGAGGCAGCTGGCCGACTGTTCCAATGGGAATATCAACTATTCTAAGTAACTCTAACTCCTTGGCTCGGCAGCCCCATGAAGGGCCTTGCCCCTACCGAGACGGCTGCCAGGCTGTCATCTTACATGACACATTCTGGATTAGGAATGACACCTGGTCAGAGTGTGGATTCTCCCACAGCCTTAACCCCAGTTTGCTTGACCAGATCAACTATTGTACTAAATATTAAATTTGTAAGTTGGTCTGGAAATTTATTCAAGGTGAACTTGAAAGACTGACTTAAAATCGTCTACATTTCAATGTCGCGCTGTAGAACATCCAGTTACATGTTGTATATGAAATATGTGTAATTGAAATAATGTCCCATCGTTGAGAAATATCAACAAAATAGATTCGATAGGTTGGAAAAACGTCGACCGGACCAGTAATCGGAGGAGCCGATCTCTGCGAACTGAGCTACCCGTGTCGACTCTCGACCCGGTACGTAATTCTTCCATCCATTACAGCTGATGCAGGCTCACGGAAAATCATTTTAATCCCGTGACTGACACGCAGGAGCCCCCAATGAAACGACTCCGCTGCTGTGGGTTACGATCACGACCTTGTCTCGTTCGTCTCCCTCGTACGTCTTGTTTCTAAATATATCTGCGGACGAACAGGCCTCACGCAACATCGCGTGCGTGCGTGCGTGTTCGACAGATTAACTGTTTCTGTGCCTGACCATCAACTCGAGTGACTGTAATTTGGATCGTTGCCTCTCATCATGAAAGCAAAATAAACTACGACTGGAAATTTTTTAAAACGCGGCTCGCGCTGTCAATACTTGTAGTTGTCGGACGTTCTCCTAACTTACTGCAGCACCTCTTTACTTAACACGCACTTAGTCAGAAGGCAACACTGACCAGATATCAAGCACGACGTCTGTGTAAGCTGCGTCCCCACAGCAAACTCCTCTTCCGTCATCGGAAGGGCGTGGGACAAGTACCAAATGCCCGACCTACCCGATGCAGGTTTTTCTAGGGTTTTCCCTGCATTTCTTTAGGCGAATGCCGGGTAGGATCCTTATACCATAGCCCGGGGGCCCTAGTTAACCCTTGGCTACCTTCCTCTATCCTTCCGCATCCCCCCTTTCTAATCCCTTTCTATGCTATTAAAGGGGAGTTGCCCAATGTGGATTACCCTCATGTAGCCTGTTGCCCTAAAGAAAAAAATAATAATCTTTGTATACCCTGATTTGTATCTCCACTGTGTCACCTGTGTATCGTCTCACAGCGTCTGTGGGACCCAGAAACTCAAGAGTGGATTATTACCACTTTACTTTCCTCAACAATCATCATCATCATCAGCAGCAGCATCAATAGCACGCCAGTCCTTTGTGGGCCTTGGCCTTCTGAAGAAGTTTTCGCCATTTCTCCTTCATTTAGCGTTGAATTTCTCCAATTTTTGATTCCGATTATCCTTACATCCTCTCTCTGACGTCGTCTTTTCCAACTCAGTCTTGGTCTTCCGGCTTTCTTTATTCCTTCTGGGGATGTCTTCAATATCCAGCCCATAGCCCGTAGCACATGTCCTGCCCATTATAGCCTTATTATCTCGATAAACCTCACGATGTCTGGTTTTTTTTGGGGTGTAGACAGGCTACATGAGGGTAATCCAAATGGTGGCAACTTTCCTCTTATAGCATAGGCAAGGGATTTCAAAGGGGGAATGCGAAAGGGTAGAGGAAGGTAGCCAAGGGTTAACTAGGGGCCCCCGGGCTATGGTTTATGGATCCTACCCGGCATTTGCCTAAAATTAATGCAGGGAAAACCCTAGAAAAACCTGCATCAGGTAGGTCGGGCATTTGGTACTTGTCCCACGCCCTTCCGATAGCGGGAGAGGAGTTTGCTGTGGGGACGCAGCATTCCCTTTGTTTTAATCACCTGAGGAAAGCAACAAGGAAACGTCGTTTGGTATTTATTATTATCACTTAATTCTGACTGATAATTCGCTGCTTCCTTATCAAAATAAGATAAATAGCAAGAAACGCAGGACGTTCTCTCTTTTTTCTTTTTGGGATAGATTTGTTGGCAAGACAGTCCGATGCGTCTATTTATTTTCCCTACTTCCCTCTTTCGGTGCCATCTTCATCCTCGACTCACTTCTTATTTTTATTTTTCGTTGCTTCCTATATTTTTCTTATTACTTGACCGAATCTTAAATCCACCATTGCCAACATCCCTTCTAAAAGGATGCCTCGACCAGTTTAGGAGGCAGCTGGCCGACTATTCCAATGGGAATAGTGGACAACTCTTACAGTATGCCCCAAGGTCTGCGACCTCGGAACATGCACCTCTCGCGGCTTGAGGGAACCTTAGTTCAAAAACGGAGAGAGAGGAGAAGGCAACCCCGAAGGTAGTCCCTTCCTGTCTCTCCTACAAGGTTCTGCCTGCGAGAGAATAGCTCTCGCAGACCATATAGTTAATAAAAGTAACTTTTTAAGGTTTATAAATAAACATTCTGGTTTGTTGACCAATTTCCAGTGATAACAGGCTTCTCTTCTGGTACAAAAAAGAAGTATCTTACTGGTAGACGTCTGTATCACTATTTATGATTTCTTGATTTTTTTAGGTGTTGCAAGAATAAAATAAGTAAATAAATATATTAAATTCTGCTCCGAAAATGTGAAGCCTGAAAGTTTAGTTTTTATTCGTACGTGGCGGCACACGTGTGTGTGTGTGTGTGTGTGTGTGTGTTAGTTTCTAACAAGATTAAGAGAACACTCGAAACTAAACCTCATTAACATAGCTTTCCACTGATATCGGGACAGTCTCACAGCAACTTTTAGTCGAACCGAATTAGACGTGACGAATAAATTATAAAGAACTTCTCTCCCTAAGTGGTTCCTTTACCTCACTCACTCTCGAACCCGGAAGAAAAAAAAAGCTCCGTGGACTTTCTAAAATTAAAAAATATAGGTTCGATGAACCTTCCACGACCAACTGCACACACACACACACACGTATACGAGTGTTACATCACTTACGTGCAGTAATGGTTATCTTGGTCCGAGTGTAGAGGAAACACGACCGCACTAGGTTCAAATATAACAAAATACATGCGAATAATTCGAAGAAAAAAAGAGAAGCCAGCACTGCGAGTCTCAAATAAAATCGTTGGTTATGTTGTGCATCTTTGGACTCCGTGAGTCACACTCGTACGACACACAACAATTCTGATCAAAGACATATATATATATATAAACAAACATAGACTGGACAAGTCGCCGCCATATTGGAAGCAAATTGGAAACATTCAGCCGCCATGTTTGATAAGGGCTGTTGCGCGTTCCCCTGTAGTCTGCTAGCCTTTACTATATTGTAATATAACTCAGCGACATCCATAACCACGCATTTAACTTCAATCTCGGTTATTTTCTGCGTTATTTTTATGTATCATCTCTCCACTTATTCCCAAAATGGTTGAAACTATACACAAAAATATCTGAAAAAACGCTATATATTTTATAAACCCGGAAAAATAATTTTTTCTCTAGGTCCCATTCGGTTTTTGCGTCTCTTTTGTATTTTAAACTTTTTGGTTGCCCGGGTTATTGTAATATAACTCAGCGACAACCATAACCTCGCATTAACTCCAATCTCGGTTATTTTTTGCGTTATTTTCATGTATCATATCTCCGCTTATGTCGAAAAAGGTTGATATTCTACACAAAAATATCTGAAAAAACGCCATCTATCTTATAAACCCCGAAAAATATTTTTTTTTGACGAAAACATCGGCCATTTTAACATAATTAAAAAGTTTCCCCCCCCCCGTTCACCTTCGCCCCTGGGAGGGGGAGTTAAACGGCAATTAGAATGCCCTTATTAAACTCAGCGACATCCATAACCTCGTATTCGACTCCAATATCAGTTGTTTTCGCGTTATTTATTTTAATGAAGGTTTCTTTCTCCACCACCACAACCACCCACCCTCCTTAAAGGTGCTTCTCACAACCCACGTCGAAAGGTGTTGAAATTATACGCGAAAATCATTGGAAGAAACACACTATCAATCTCATTGACGCCGAAAAATATTTTTTTGAACGGTAATCATGACCGTTTTAGAATTTTTCAAATAATCCATCCCCGCTTCTGTTTGTTTCCTGGTCACAAGGAACACGTTTACGAAAATTGGGGTCCACAAAAAACACTGTATATTTTATTTATTACATTTTTTTTCAACCTCCCCCAAATATAAGCTGGTTGGTCATCAAACACATCCTCTGGTTGCTACCCGTCTATAACTTAAACACTAACTAAGCCTATCTTTCTGGGTGCCTCTGGATGCCCCTCATCTGACTCTTGGTAAAAAGAAAAAATGGACGTCCGACGTGGGGCTCGAACTCCTCACGACCGATGAAGAGCCTCACTCTTCCAGCAGGCGCACTACTGTGTGTGTCTCCATGGCGACGAACGTCTAAGCAACGGCACAACTCATCGAAGCCTCAACAGTTGGGAAAGTCTCTCAAGCACATTCCTCCTCCTCCTCCTCATAATAATAATATTTCCTTCACTTTCTTGAGTCTCTTCGGGAAAAGGTGAAAACCGTTGGCCACGCAACAACAACAACAACGAGTATTTTATAATCTAAGCGTTTTATTATCAGCATCTCTCAATGTCACGACGACGGAACGGCACTTGAGTAATTTTCATGCTTGTTTTTAAAAGAATCAGATTGGAATGAGAAACGTTGTGCGAAGGTCAGCCTCGGGGAAAGAAGGTGGGAGAAGAAGAATTTTTATTTTCTCACGAAAAGATTCGGGCGGGCCTCGGAGGGAGGAGCGGATAATATATACATATATATATTGTAATGGCTAAAATATAACTACCAATTTAAAAAAACAATTATCATTTATTACAACACAATTTTCAATTACACAAATCTGATGAAATTTTATAAATCAAAACAATTTTATTCACCTAGAATACATTTTAAATAATTGGACTCGGTACCCTCAAGGTCTTTACTGGGTTGATAAGGAAAAGGAACAAACTACGTTACAATTAAACAAATACAGTTACAATAAATGAAAAACGAAATGAAATGATTCAAACGATTGAAACAAATGAAACGAAATGTTTGAAACGAAATCTGACACTTTTAACCCTTTATTAGCAATTAACAATTATTAATTCAGAAAAATAAACTTACACGCTCTCTGGTCCACACACTCACTTCATACAGGCTTAAACGGCACCAGGCTGCACTCACACTCTGCTGGCACAGCCACCTCATCCTCACGACGAACTCAAAAACCTCTGCATTCAGACAGACCTCCACGATGAAACTCCCACCGACTGTTGACGACTGATGTCCAGCTGATTACTCTGGGCCACCTACCTTGGCCTAGCATCCGATGATCTCACCTTTTGGCAAACTTCCAACTGTTCATAACAATTGTTTTCGGCCACTTCAACTTGGCCCCGCGTCCGTCCCTGCAGACCTGCACCACCGCTCTCCCACTAACACGTCCGCCTCCCGTCCACACGAAATGATAAAGAATGCCCCTTAACTGTCCAACTGCCCTCTTATTTATATCCCGGCTCCAGAATCTTCCCTTGTTTTCACAGTTTTTTGCATTTCCACGTTCGCCAAACAAACACCATCTGTTGCCGTTCTCCCGCTCGGAGAGCCACTAAATCAATTAAATTAAACGTTTCCTTTTAATATAATTACATCGTTCAAACAACCTTCTGTCATTTTATGCAATTAGAATTTCGTCGTCCAGATGTTGCTCACAACCAATTAGCCCTAAGAGCTGCAAAACGCCCCAATTATTAGTCCTTCCCCTCCCTAAAAGTCACTAATCCATCATTTCAAACCAATCAAGGATCCCCAGTCTGAATTTGTAAACACATCTGACAAAAATAAGAACAGAATTCCTGTCCTTCTTTACTGGTTATTACAATATATATATATATATATTAAAATACGTGAAAAGGTCCCAATGTTCTATAATAATGTTGTTTTTTTTAAAAAATAATTATTAACTCATATTAAATATTTCTAACTAAATAGGCTGACATATTTGATACAATACAAAGGTGATCAATTTTCCGAGGCTCATTGTCATCTTTTACAGTCCACAGATTCATCCGCCATTTTTAGTAAATAGTAAAATACTTGGAAGGAATAAATACATATATACAACTGATGGATCAAGTCATAATAAAACACGTATAAGACAAAATATAGTGCTGAAGAAGTACTAAAAAAAATTAGAAACAATATTAATCTGTCATTTTTAATTAAACGAGAAAATACACGTAGAAGGTAAAAATGTGTGTAACTGATGAAACACAAAGGAAGTGATATAAGAATAATGCGTCGTTTTATACAGAAGAGAAAAACAAATAGCACAATGATCCAATGAAGACGTTTGGTCAATTTAAAAACTTAATTTGTAAATATTGTATCTTGTGTCATTTTTTTGGGTGTAGATAGGCTATGTATAGGGTAATACACATAGTGGCAACTCCCCTCTTATAGTATAGGAAAGGGGTTTGAAAACGGGGATGTGGATAGTGCATTAATTCAACAGCTGTAAAATACATTGAATTTTACTGCATCAGTCGCAACAAACATAACCTCAGAATTTCTTCTTAAATATACTCCTTGAGTACTGCAGGACATAATTGTCCCTCAGTCCTCAGACATTACCAAAGATTAAATTCTTAGTTAGATTCACAATGTAAACAAACAGGCCGCCATATTGGAGTCACTAAACATGGCGACGAAAATTAACTTACATTTGCCTGCAAGGATCGTAAAGTATTTAGTTCTGTTTTTATTATCATTCGATGGAGTATCACTGGATAAAATCATACTTTTGATTCAATTAAAACATTTCTGATTTATTTCATTACCGGAAAAAGAGGAAGTATTTCCTGAGTTTGTTTCTCTCCCGCGCGTGACGTCACGGACTCTTGGCGCGCGCGCGCAGTGATTTAACACAAAAATTCTAACGTTTTTCAATTATAGTTCATTCCACCATTATACTAGCGGGTTTCTCCCCCCTCCCCCCCTCCCCCACCAGTAGTACCGTTTCTCGTATTTTTAAGAATATCTGTACCAAGTTTCGTTGCTCTCTCTCCACGCGTAAAAATTTGTTTAAAGATTACGTCACAGAGATAATATATTATTATAGGGCTATACACACCTAATTTTATTCCTTTTTTATTTTAGGGCAACAGGCTACATGAGCTACGTTGAGCGACTCCCCTTTAATAGCACAGGAAGGGATTTGAAAGAGGGGATGCGGAAGGGTAGAGGAAGGTAGCCAAGGGTTAACTAGGACCCCCGGGCTATATTGTAACGATCCTACCCGGCATTCGCCTAAAGTAATGCAGGTAAAAACCCTAGAAAAACCTGCATCAAGTAGGTCGGGCATTGGGTACTTGTCCCACGCCCTTCCGATAGCGGGAGAGGAGTTTGTTGTGAGGACACAGCATTCTTTTCCGTTCCTCGACCAGTATAGGAGGAAGCTGGCCGACTATTCCAACGGGAATAGCGGACAACTCTTACTGTATGCCCAAGGTCTGTGACCCCAGAACATACACCTCTGAGAACAGGGCCGAGGTGCCTGGGCTTGTGGGAACCTTAGTTCAAAAACGGAGAGAGGAAAAGGCATCCCCAAAGGTAGCCCCTTCGCGTCTCTCCTACAAGGTTCTGCCTGCGACAGAATAGCCCTCGCAGACAGCTTGTAATATGGTACCTTATGTTATATTGGCCAGGCTGAAAGGTCTCTGATTACAAGAATAAACTGACATTTTTATAAAATAAAGATATAAATTAACAAACATTAAAAGGTAAAAAAAAATCATAATCCTAAAAAGAATATTATTGGTATAATTGTTGTGTTTATTTGTGTTTATATTTAATTATTCACACTTAACTTGGAAGTTATTATCTTGACCTCATGCCACAAAGATTTAGTAATGAACATATTCACTTTTATTTACAGAAGTCAGATAAATGTGATTTTAAAAATATTATTAACTTAGTTGACAATTTTTAGCATAATTTATAAACCAATCACAATTGGAACAGGTTCCATCTTATAGTTACAGCTACAGATATTAATTATAAGTCCAGAGGAGTTTCTAACATCAAAATTAATGTAAAGACAAAGACAGATGATTATAATCCAGGGTTCATGGATCCTGTAGTTGTTTAATTTTGACACCTTATTTAATTCTACTTAAGTTAACAAACTGAAGTATCAGACTATTTTTTTTACAAATTAAATGTTAACAAACTCCAGCCTTTGTAGTCAGAAAAATTTAATACTTAAAAGACACAACGTTTCAACCCCCAAACGGGGACATCTTCAGGCGGAGAGTTTACAATTAAATTCAGTTATAATAATTTAGTATATGAAAATTTATTATCAAATTTTAAAAATATAATATTTAACAGACACAACGTTTCAACCCCGAATGTGGACATCTTCAGGTAGAAAATTTACAAATAAATTCAGTTATAATAATGTAGTATATGAAAATTTATTGTCAAATTTTAAAAATTTAATATTTAACAGACACAACGTTTCATCCCCCAAACGAGGACATCTTCATGTGGAGGGTTACAATTACATTCAGTTATAATAATTTAGTATATGAAAATTTATTATCAAATTTTAAAAATATAATATTTAACAGACACAACGTTTCAACCCCCAATCGGGGACATCTTCAGGTGGAGGGTTACAATTAAATTCAGTTTTAATAATTTAGTATATGAAAATTTATTATCAAATTTTAAAAATATAATATTTAAAAGACACAACGTTTCAACCCCCAAACGAGGACATCTTCAGTTGGAGGGTTACAATTACATTCAGTTATAATAATTTAGTATATTAAAATTTTTTATCAAATTTAAAAAATATAATATTTAACAGACACAACGTTTCAACCCCGAACGGGGACATCTTCAGGTGGAAAATTTACAATTAAATTCAGTTATAATTTAGTATATGTAAATTTAGAGTTTTTCGGCCGTGACTTGTATTAGAATTTTTTTATTCTATAGTTGTATTGGTACACCTGAAGAGGTCCCAGATGAGCGGGGAGGACGGGGTATGAAACGTTTGTATCTGTTAAATACTGTGTTTTAAATTTGATAATAATTTTTTTTCTCTGGTTGGTTTTTTAAACATTTATTCCACTTGAGTTGTTACCATCTGTGATAAATTTTTTGTTCTTATATCCATAAATGAAGAAGGTTTTTGTCTGCAGATGCCCTTGTTGAAGGTCCAATCCACATTAGCGCGGGGGGGGGGGAACCGAAAAAAAAGGGGTTGAATTTTTTTCTAATCCATTTCTCACAGCTTAATTTAATTTCTTATCTATGCCGAGGACGTCTATCAACCTATCAGCGGTCGGTAAGGGTCACCTGGACCGCTCACCGCACGGCCGCTCACAGCACGACACCGCGCGCTCTTCATACACCACCACTGGAATGTTGCTAGATAAATGAAGGAGATCGGTGGACCGTGAGGGAGCCTGTGCGCAAGTCCTCCAGACGTGTCTTTCGTCATTAACCCCCCCCACCACCACCACTACTCGTCGTCCATCCAGGCCACCGTGTGCGTGTGTATTAACCTGAGGGGACAAGGTCGGCTCCAGATGTCCGCCGCTGCTGCCACAGAGTAATTTGTTGTTAACGTAACCTTCACAGCAGACGTGTGCGAGTGTTCATGACCTACTTTGTGCTTGTGAGTCACGGACCCTTTTTACAGTTCCTCACCTTTTAGGACGCAGACCTAATAAACATTGCCGCCATTTTGCAGGTTTTAGAAACACACACACGTCGTACTGAAAGTCCGTAGAAAGATTTACTTGGATTCTCGCCAGGGTAACAAACCCCACCCCCCACCCCCCAACCCCATTCCCCTCTGGTTGGTTTATTTACTTTAATAAGGGGAGGAAAAAATCATAACCCAACCTGATGAAAGCAGGAACAAAAATAAGGTACAGAAACGTTGTTGTGATTAACTAAGTGTCTGTAATGTATAATTAATTATTTAAAAAACTAATTAATTAGTAATGACTGGGGAAAATTTTTTATCTTATGAATATTTAATTCCAATATGAAGACTGACACATTATTAATTTATATAAATGCGTAATTGTTTAACAACAACGGTAAAGGACTGTGTGTATTATGTTATTAATGTTATAACCCCCTTTTTTTTAATTACAGTCTTACTTAAATTTTTATTTCAATGTATGTTACATTAAAATGTCAGGACTGTAAGGGAGATTATGTCTATAGCTATAGTAGTATACTATCCTTGGTGCCGCGGCGTCGCCACGTGTACTTATTTATCTAAACCCCGAAAAAAGTATTTAATTCTGTATTAATCTCTGGTCAAGGAGTGACTTAACCTAGATCTAACTGTTCCTAGTTCCGTACACACTTTCCACAGATAATAGTGCATTAATTCAACAGCTGTAAAATACATTTAATTTCATTGCATCAGTCGCAACAAACATAACCTCAGAATCTCTTCTTAAATATACTCCTTGAGTACTGCAGGATATAATTGTCCCTCAGTCTTCAAACATTACCAAAGATTTAAATTCTCAGCTTGATTCACAATGTAAACAAATAGTCGGCCATATTGGAGTCACTAAACATGGCGACGAAAATTAACTTACATCATCCGCAAGGATCGTAAAGTGTTGCGTATTGCTTTTTAATTATCATTCGCTGGAGTATCTCTGGATGAAATTATACTTTTGATTCAATGAAACTATTTCTGCTTTATTTTACTGCCGGAAAAAGAGGAACTATTTCCTTTGTTTGTTTCTCTCTCGCGCGTGACGTCACGGTCTCTTGACGCGCGCGCGCGCAGTGATTTAACACAAAATTGTCACGTTTTTCAATTATAGTTCCTTCCACATTTATGCTAGGGGGGGTTCTCACCCCCCCCCCCACCCCCTCCCCACCAGTACCGTTTCTCGTATTTTTTAAGAATATCTGTACCAAGTTTCGTTGCTCTCAGTCCACACGTTAAAATTTGTATAAAGATTAACGTAAATACATACATCCATTTTTATTATTATAAAGCAGATTACGTCACAAAGATAATATATTAATATAGGGTTATCCAGATAATATTATTCCAATGATAATTTTTTTAGGGTAACAGGCTACACGAGGGTGATCCAAATGGTGGCAACTCCCCTTTAATAGCATAGGAAGGGATTTGAAAGGGGGGATGCGGAAGGATAGAGGAAGGTAGCCAAGGGTTAACTAGGGCCCCCGGGCTATATTTTAAGGATCCTACCCGGAATTCGCCTAAAAGTAATGCAGGGAAAACCCTAGAAAAACCTGCATCAGGTAGGTCGGACATTGGGTACTTGTTCCACGCCCTTCCCTGGATAGCGGGAGAAGGAGTTTGCTGTGGGGACGCAGCATTCCCCTTCTCCGTGCCTCGTCCAGTTTTGCAGGCAACTGGCAGACTATTCCAATGGGAACAGCGGACAACTCTTACCGTATGCCCCAAGGTCTGCGACCCCAGAACATACACTTCTCAGAACAGGCCGAGGTGCCTCGGCTTGTGGGAACCTTAGTTCAGAACGGAGAGAGAAGGAGGCATACCCAAAGGTAGCCCCTTCGTATCTCTCCTAAAAGGTTCTGCCTGCGAGAGAACATCCTTCGCCTCGGCATGTGGGAACCTTTAGAATATGAATTTTAAAGTAAAACACAGCGACTGCAAGTAAAAAAAAAAAAGACAATACAACCTACAAATAATTATAAATTCCCCGAGTAACACTTAAAAAAGAGTCTGCAAGAGAGAGAGAGAGAGAGAGAGAGAGAGAGAGAGAGAGAGAGAGAGAGAGAGAGAGAGAGAGAGAGAGAGAGAGACGGGGAGCGAAAAATGTTTTAAGGTCACTCGTTGCGAAACGGACACGAACAGAAGACTATTATTAGGATACTCAAAAATTAATCAATTTAAAATCGGCAACTGTGTAGTTTTTTGAGTAATTAAAAAAATCTTAACTTCGGTTTTAATTATTAATGCAGTTTGTGACCAAATAACAGGCAGTTTAATAATAAAAAAATTCGGTTTGAAATAGTAACGTTTCGGTGCCTATTCGTACCATCGTCATGGCTGAGACTTGGCAAAAAAGTTAAAGTTGTTAAGATCAGTGAAAAAAAAATCACAGTTTTCTTCATAAACAGACAGCGAGAGCTTTTAATAATTTCAAGTGTCACTAATTTTACATTTCACAACTTGAAGATGTTACCGAAACGTTGTTATTTTAAACGTATTTATTGTAATAAACTGTCTGTTAATGGTTATAAAGTAAATTTTTTTATATTTTATTAATCTTGCATTTGACTAGTATAGTTTTGTGAGTGCAATTTGTAGATGAAAGCCCACAGGGCCAGGTGAGTGTTGCCAACGTACAAACATGAAAGTCACTAGTCTGAGAATATAAAAGAAGAAATAGCTGTGTTACGAGCGTTCTCTGACTTGACGCGGTTCAGACTCGTAATTACGGTTGGCCTCTCTCATCGTCAATCATTTAATCGATTATTCTTTAAAATAATAAAATTTTTTTGTGTAATCTGTTATTGGACACAAAATTCCATGCTGACCATTTTTTAAACTTCCCCTTGACTTTATAAGTGGTATTTTAATTTACCAGGAAATCGATTCTTCTTTAATTAGCTAGTTTATTAACACACAATCCTTCACGTTTGGTGTTGAGAACCTGTGATTACCCGAATCCGGAATCTCCGTGGAAGCAATGCTGAGTGTTCAATGTCGCTTTTATAATGTGGTTCACCTACACTTAATGCCTTAGTAAGGGTTAACCAGTGTTTATGTAAGGTCCGCCGCAGCTGCTCCCCGCGTAGCCTTCCTTGGTCTACTTGCTTCTTTATCCTATGAACTGTTTTACCCAGAGTGTCCCGGAACTGAATAGAGTCTCCCTGTGTTACGAAGATGACACTGAAGAGTGATAAATACTTATATAACAACATTGTAGCAGGTTACGAGACCTTCACAGGGCTACAGATTGAAAATAAAGTAAACCGGTACCGCCATACTTGCGCTTAATTCCAGGTAATTAAGGAGACATAATTGACGCAGAACGTTTCTTATCACCTCGAAAATATTGCATAACTGATTTAGTGACGTTGAAATAACAAAAAAGGAGCTGTTATATCGGACCCAGCTCGTAGAGAAAGTTGACAGACTGATACTGACTCTACCCATCACGTCACCTATATGACTGGCCTATATGATCAGCCCTTCATTACTCTATCCACCTCAATACTGTGGGTGATTCTTCTTGGCATTGACTCCACAACATGTTGAAAAGTGATGCCACCATTACCAGATATCGATTTGTTGTGAGGTTGTGGATCCAGATGCCGAATGACTCAGTCAACTTTGTCCCAAAATGGATTATTTAGGTTAAGATCTGGTGATTCTTCTTGGCACCGACTCCAAAAGATGTTAACAGGTCCAGTAGGTGTAAGGTTTGGAGGTAGTGGATCCAGCTACCGGATGGAACATTAAACTTCGCCCAAAAAATGCTAATTTAGGTTAAGATCTGGTGATTAGTCTTGACACTGACTTCACGAGATGTTAAAAGGTGATGCCACCATGGCCTGATGTCGAGTTGTTCTGAGGTTGTGGATCCAGATGCCGAATGGCTCAGTCAACTTCTTCCCAAAATGGATCATTTGGGATAAGATCTGGTGATTCTTCTTGGCACCGACTCCACAACATGTTAAAAGCTGATGCCACCGTTGCCTGATGTCGAGTTGTTGTAAGGTTGCGGATCCAGATGCCGAATGACTCAGTAAACTTCGTCCCAAAATGGATCATTTGGGTTAAGATCTTGTGATTATTCTTAGCGCAGACTCCAGAAGATGTTAAAAGGTGATGCTACCATGGCCTGACGTCCAGTTGGTGTAAGGTTTGGAGGTAGTGGATCCAGCTACCGGATGGAACATTAAACTTCTTCCCAAAAATGCTTATTTAGGTTAAGATCTGGTAATTCGTCTTGGCACCGACTCCAGAAGATGTTAAAAAGTGATGCCACCATGGCATAACGTCCAGTTGGTGTAAGGTTTGGAGGTAGAGGATCCAGCTACCGGATGGAACATTAAACTTCCCCCCAAAAATGCTAATTTCGGTTAAGATCTGGTGATTCTTCTTGACACTGACTTAACGAAATGTTAAAAGGTGATGCCATCATTACCTGATGTCAAGTTATTGTGAGCTTGTGGATCCAGATGCCGAATGACTCAGTCACATTCGTCCCAGAATTGATCATTTGGGTTCAAATCTGCTGATTCTTCTTGGCACTGACTCCGCGACATGTTAAAAGGTGATGCCGACCATGACATGATGACGAGTTCGTTTGAGGTTTGATAGTTGTGGATCCAGTTGACAAATGGCTTAATTCATCGTCGATCCGAAACGGCCTCTTAGTGTTGAATTTTTCTGGCGATTATTCCTGGTACCGACTCCACGAGATTTTAAAATGTGACGTTACCATGACCTGATGAACATCAAATTCGTCTCAAAATTGCTCATTTTGGTAGAGAATTCTTGGTACTGACTCCACAAGATGTTAAACGGTAATGCTAACATGTCCTTATGTCCAGTTAGTGTGATCGTTGCAGATTGTGTCTGATGGCACACTAAGATTCGTCTTAAAATACTCATATGGTTTGATATCTGGTGATTCTTCTCGGTACTGACTCCACGAGATGTTAAAACAGCAATTACCCTGTTGGTGTTAGATTTTATGGTTGACGATTCAGCTGGATATAGCTTTCTTAACTTAGCTGCAAAGATGCTCATTTTGGTTTAAATCTGGTGATTATTCTTGGTACTGACTGCATGACATGAAACAAAGTGATGCCACCATGGGTTGAATTGTTGATTGTGGGTCCAGAAACAGATGGCTCATTCAACTTTGTCCCAAAAAAAATTTAATTTCGGTTCAGATCTTGTGATTCTTCCTGGTACTGAGTCCACGAGATGATAAAAGGTGATGCAGACATGGGCTGAGGTTCAGTGAGTGGTGAGGATCGATGGTTGTGGATCAAGCTGACAGGTGGCTCATTCAACTTCGTCACAAAAAAATTAATTTGGGTTGAGATCTTGTGGTTCTTCCTGGTACTGAGTCCACGAGATGATAAAAGGTGATGCAGCCATGGTCTGAGCTTCAGTGCGTGTGAGGATCGATGGTTTTGGAACAAGCTGCCGGATGGTTCACTCAACATCGTCACAAAAAAATTAATTTGGGTTGAGATCTTGTGAGTCTTCCTGGTACTGAGTCCACGAGATGATAAAAGGTGATGCAGCCATGGTCTGAGCTTCAGTGTGTGTGAGGATCGATGGTTTTGGAACAAGCTGCCGGATGGTTCACTCAACTTCGTTACAAAAAAATTAATTTGGGTTGAGATCTTGTGAGTCTTCCTGGTACTGAGTCCACGAGATGATAAAAGGTGATGCAAACATGGTCTGAGGTTCAGTGAGTGGCGAGGATCGATGGTTGTGGATCAAGCTGACAAGTGGCTCATTCAACTTCGTCCCAAAAAATTTAATTTGTGATCTGGTGATTCCTCTTGGCACTGACTCCACGAGATGTTAAAGTGTGACGCCACCCTGTCCTGAAGAATGACACTATCCAGGTGAAGGTTGTGGATCCACCTTGAGCCAACAATTGATGAATTGGGTTAAGATCTGGTGATTGTGAGGACAAAAGTCACATGCTACCGTTCCTGAAGCCCCTTGTAGCCATCACCAGCCGGATACTCCCATAAACATCATTGGATGAACTTGATCAACAACGATACTTTAGAGTTGTTTCCCACTCGGATTAAACGCCCCATACGGCAGTCTCGATTATCTAAAACGGTTGTATTCTGGCGCCTGGGATCCACGCTTACCCACTCTACCAACCTAGTTAATTAATACCTGAAGAGATCCTATTGTAAGTACGAAACGTCGTTTATAAAATTTGCTTATTAAACTTTACATTCCGCCTTATTGGCGCATTAACATTTATATTTCTATATTACTAGTTATTATACCCATATATATATATATATACGTGTGACGGATCCCTAGTTTCTCATTGGAGGACTAAAGAATAATAAATCTATAGACGTTTTGAACTGTGAAACGTAATTTGGGGCTTATCCTTGCGTCGTCCGCGTGACTACTACAGGGATGGCCGCACCGAGTCCTTGGAGGGCAGAGGACGGTGCAGCGCCGATGGTGGAGGCAGATTAAGGTAAGGAACGGCGTCCTTGCTTGAGCGTGCTGGACACGCATGATTCCCCACGTCCCACATATGCAAGGTTGGGAACCAGAGGCCTGCCTGTCACTCAACTGGGATCGACTTAACCCCAATACACACGTAACACTGGAAACGTCCTCCGCCATCCGCCTTATTCATTATACTCTCTCATTATCTACTAAACAGTCCTTGTGACTGCTAAGGCAAAGTGGCATCTAACAAGGCAATAATTCTCAATACGCCTATTTAATTAAAATATGTAGAAGACAAAATACATAATTGATGAAATACGAAGAAGTGAAAGAAGAAAAATACGCCATTTTAAGTAAATAATAAAAATACTTAGAAGGAATGATGAAATACAGAGAAAGTCAAAACGCACATTTTTTAATTACAAAATAAAGCACGTAGAAGATAAAAATAATATAGCTAATTAAAATACGAAAAAGAATATTAAGTGTCATTTTCTTAATAAAAATAAGAAAAAAACGCAGAATGGAAACTTAGGAAAATTAAGATAGAAAACCAAGGTCAACTTGCCACTTTATATAGTAAAACACGTAGAAGATAAAATAATATAGATAATTAAAATACGAAAAAGAATATCAAAAGACATTTTCTTAAAAAAAATAATAAAAATACGCAGAATGGAAACTTATGAAACTGAAAAAAGAAAAACAAGGGTCAATATGCCACTTTAAATAGGAAAACACATAGAAGATAAAATAATATAGATAATTAAAATACGAAAAAGAATATCAAAAGTCATTTTCTTAAAAAAAAAATAATAAAAATACGCAGAACGGAAACTTATGAAACTGAAGGAAGAAAAACAAGGGTCACTTTAAATAGTAAAATAAGTAGAAGAGAAACTGTGTAACTGATGAAACACAAAGAAGGGATACAAGATTAATGAGTCGTTTTATGAAGATAATAAAATACATAGAAGAGAAATTACTCAAATTTATAATGTACTGTAAGGATCCATAAAATATTTAACCCAAATTAGGAAATTACACAAAATATAAAACGTATTCTATGTAACAGGTAACAACGGACGACAATTCCTTGGTCTCTAATTTGAGTTGACCCTTAAATAAAGTATTTAAAACATCACATATGATCAAAATAACGTAATTTATAAACTTAATTGTAAATATTGTACCAAGTGTTACATTGACCGGATTAAACGATCCTGGATTACAAGATTAAAAGCAAATTTTATATATCTAGGTCTTGTACGTTGTAAATTAAATCAACAATAATAAATTTCTTTTAAAGCTTAGTAAATGTTGTTAATCATTATATTTTCGACGTCTTCAACGTGTGGCTAATTATTCAAATTTTTTTGTTAATTGATTCATTTAATTTAATGGCTTCACCAACGTGGGGCTAATTAATTGTTAATCCAGTAATTTATTACAATGTATATATATATATATTGTAGTGAATAACGACCTTAAGTGTCCGCCCTTGTGTCCACCGCGGGCCTGAGGAGGCCTGAGTATGAATACATTAGGCGTGCACGTGTTTCGGCCTGAGAAGGCCAAAAGAAATCGCGGGTTCGCGTCCCTTTTTTTTGCATCATTTGGGGGGGGGGGCGGAGTTCGAATAAATACTCCGAACCCGTGAGGCCAAAAGGGCAGACAGAGAGACGCAGGCAGACATGGAGACGCAGGGAGACGGAGACGCAGAGGTTTTGAGGGACGTCTATCGCGGGGAGGCCGTAGAAGGAGATCGTGTGCTGACGCCACAAGTAAAATAAGCATCACAATATATGTAAAGTACATTCAAAAGTGGAATTCTTTTACACAGTGCGGAAATAGGCTCTGTTCTTGAATAGCCACCGAACCGCCCACATTACCCTGTTGAGAAGGAGAACTTTTTAATCAAGCCGGAGCTAATTTTAATTTTATGCAGACCAATGCTGGCGCCCAACAATATTTTTTAATGTATTTTTTGTAGTTTCAATGTAATAAAGTTTATTTTTTTAATATTAAGTAATAAAAAGGACAATCATTACAATATATATATATATATGTGTGTGTGTGTGTGTGTGTGTGTATTTATTTATTTATAAATCATCCTTATCAGAGTAAACAAAATGTAATTCTCTATTTCCTATACCTGTTTCAATCGACAGCCGGATGACGTCACGCACTGACGTCATCAAAAAAAAGCGACGAGTCGCCTCCCAGAATTTAGAAAAAAAGTTCTTCAACAGAACGTTTTTAATAAATATTTATTTTTCTCGAAAATTTTCAAAGTACTTAAATAATCACAATTAATATTACTGATCCAAAAAAGAAAAAGCTTTTAATACTAATTGAGATCCCCAGAATTAAATATCGTCATCTTCAAAGTTATTTTCATACAAGAAGTCCTCTGGTCATTGGGTAAGTTTTCAGCATCCTCGTCGCACAACATTAATTCCAAAACGACGTTTTTTTAAGCATGGTCATGGAATTTAAAGGTCCGTGACCATAATTTATTGTTTACAATGTTATTTTATATATGAGTCACTACAATATGGCGCAGCAAAAGAAGGAAATTCAGCGACATTTTCCCTGAAACCCTCACTTTGTGTGTGGAGATTAACCTGATCCTGAAAACCAGTTGTAGAATGGCAAGGCAATCTTAAGGAGCAAGACACGGAGTTATTATTTACTAGGAAAATCCAAGAGGAAACAAATGGGAGCACTCTGAGAAAATGGGGAAAATTACGTTGAGGTAATGTACGTGTTTTTCTTGTGAGGAGAGAAAAAAAAATGAGGGGGGCATATGAGGACTTTCCGACGATAAATATTATTTTTAACTAGCTGGGGGTTGCCCGGCGTTGCTCGTGTACTTATTTATATAACTCGAAAAAGTATTTAATTGAATACTTAAATATATTCCTTGAGTATTTCAGGATATAATCGTCACTCAGTCTTCATACATTACGAAATATTACATTGATGAAATTGTTAGCTAGACTCACAACTAATTAACTTACATTTTCCCCAAGGATGGTAAAGTAATTCGTATTCTTCTTCTTTATTATCATTCGATGGAATATTGCTGTATAAAATTATACTTTTTATTTAAAGAACATGTTTCTGCTTTATTTCATTCCTAATAAAGGAGATATTTCCTTTGTTCGTTGCGTAGTAACGTCTTTCTCTCGCGTGACGTCATTGTCTCTTGGCGCGCAGTAAATTAATATTTAATGATCACGGTTTTCAATTATAATTCTTTCCACATGTATAGTTTATATTAAATAAAAATATTTCTGCTTTATTTCATTACGAAATACAGAACTATATTTAGGATGCGTCAATGTCTTGAAAACTTATGACGTCATCGTCTCGCGCAGTAATTTAACACTAATTCGTAACTTATTTCAATTATAATTATTTCCACGTTTATTCTAGGGGTTTCTCACCCCCACAGTACCGGTTCTAGATTTTGGCAGAATACGTTTACCAATTTTTGTTGCATTCTGTCCACGCGATAAAATTTGTATAAAGAACAACGTAAATACAAACATACATACATACAAATATACTACCTTTTTTATTATATAGATTGTAAAGAGGTTTCTTAGCAACGTTGGTGAAACTATGTGTAGCTCATATTTACTTAGAGCAGGGGTTATGAAACACTTCAATTATATTACTAACAAGGAAACACCATCTTCCCTCTTACAAGACTGAAACGTCCGATTCATGGTCCTCCATCTTCTTCACAAAATTGATTATTGCTGAAGGACCCTCCAAGGAAGCCTGTGAGGGTTGTTCTCTCGCAGGTGATTCCTCCCAGAGCGCTCTGGCGGAGGCTACCCTCTGGGGGGGGGGAGGTGATGCCTTCACATCTCTCTGGTTTTTTGAACTAAGGTTCCCACATGGTCCCCCCCCCCGCGCCACACCCCCCCCCCCCATAGCTGGTAAATTATAATAAGGCCACGCGGCGAGCTTCACGGCGGAAGTGACGTTATCATTCAGATTATTCGGATGAAGAAGAAAAAGTGAAAACAGGCAAAGAAAATTGAAAAAAAAAAGGTAAAGCAAAGCAAAGAAGAAAAACAAAGAAAACGGCGGGTTAAAAAATTTCTGACTCGGACCTTCATGTTGCGCGCGTCTGACTAATGACGAACAGAGTTGTTTTCAGTACTGTTCGAAACACGTTGGAGTTTCTACAGATTTTTTTTTTGCTGATCTTCTCGAAGATCTTTAACGCCATTTCCTTAACCCGCTTCTATCTTTCCGTTTGTCTTCTCTTTGACTTTTTCTCCTTTTTCTTACTCACCTTTGTACTCCCAAGACAACGGTTGCCACAAACCGAGGCACCTCGGCCTGTTCTGAGAGGTGTATGTTCCGGGGGTCGCTGACCTTGGGGCGTACGGTAAGAGTTGTTGGCTGGTCTCATTGGAACAGTCGGCCAGCTGCCTCCTAAACTGGTCGAGGCACGGAGAGGGGAAAGCTGCGTCCCCACAGCAAACCCCTCTCCCAGCATCCAGGGAAGGGCGTGGGACAAGTACCAAGTACCCGACCTACCTGATTCCTGGGTTTCTAGGGTTTGTCCTGCATCACTTTTAGGCGAATTGCCCCGTAGGATCCTTAAACTATAGTCCCATGGGCCCCTAGTCAACTCCTGCCTACCTTCCTCTACCATTCCGCATCCCCCCTTTCACTCCCTTTCCTATGCTATAAGAGGGGAGTTGTCACTATGTGGATTACCCTCATGTAGCCTGTTACCCTAAAAAAAACAAAGGACCCCACTCCTTGTGAGCGTTTTCATTTGTATTTAGAACACGCATAGATTAGGGGTTCCACATGGTACTGTTGTGGTTCTCATTTCTTTGTATAACTTGAATATTTTGGGATAACATGACAATACGTTGTAAATTAAATATATTTTTATACTAAACCATTTTGGGCCAACCCTTGTTTAAATATAATTTTTATTTACACAGATTGAGGACGAAACGTTGTTAAATTTTTGTTTTTTTTAAAAAAAAAAATTATTTCTGACTACTTTGGCTGCGTTCATCCATTTCTATATAATTTTTTTTATACTTAGCTACAAACATTGGCTCCAGTTTTTGAGGCTAAGGAAGTTTGCAGAGAGAGACACAAACAATTTTTTTAAAAAAAAATAAACAAGAAGCCTTGGAGGGACAAGTGGCCAATTATTGGTTTATAATTAGTTTAGAAAATATTTTTTTGTAATTTAAAAAAATATATTCTGGGGGATTAAGATAGGAATAATAATAATAATAAACCTGTAAATAATAATGGTCAGTACAGGTTTAACACCAAATATCAACTTCAGGGGCTGCCACAGACATTGGAATCAATACAAATAAAAACCACAGCAATTATAAAAATAGGTAAAAACATAAAAATAGGTAAAAACATTAGGATATTGGAAAATTTTTAATATTATTTTTTAGGTTAAGATTTATTGAATCCATTACTCCTGAATGAGGAATAAGTCAAGTAACTGTTTTCTAGAGTAAGAACAATTTCAAACTGCATTAGAGAATTTTATTCCTTAATGTGGGATAATTTTGTGTATGGGAGGGGGGATTTTTTTTTATTTATTAAATGAAGAGGGATGTTCTACTCATGTCTTAAAAGTGTCTCTAATATAATTTTTTATTTAATTTTATTTTATTTTAAAAAAAAACAAGGACATCTTATACTCACATGTCATCCTTAATGATAAGATATTGGCAAAAAAAAAAGCCTCAGATGTTCACAATTTTAAGTAAAATAATTAATAAAAAGACAAATAACATGGAGGAAGGAGTCTGTGACTCTGCCATTATTATGGTTAATCAAATCTATATAATAAAAAAGGGAGTATATTTGTATGTATGTATGTTTGTATTTACGTTGTTCTTTATACAAATTTTATCGCGTGGACAGAATGCAACAAAAATTGGTATACGTATTCTGCCAAAATCGAGAACCGGTACTGTGAGGGTGAGAAACCCCTAGAATAAACGTGGAAATAATTATAATTGAAATAAGTTACGAATTAGTGTTAAATTACTGCGCGAGACGATGACGTCATAAGTTTTCAAGACATTGACGCATCCTAAATATAGTTCTGTATTTCGTAATGAAATAAAACAGAAATATTTTTATTTAATATAAAGTATACATGTGGAAAGAATTATAATTAAAAACCGTGATCATTAAATATTAAATTACTGCGCGCCAAGAGACAATGACGTCACGCGAGAGAGAGACGTTACTAAGCAACGAACGAAGGAGATTATTAGGAATTAAATAAAGCAGAAATATTTTCTTTAAATAAAAAGTATAATTTTATGCAGCAATATTCCATCGAATGATAATAAAGAAGAATACGAATTACTTTACCATACTTGGGGGGAAAATGTAAGTTAATTTTCGCGCTGTATTAGTTGTGAGTCTAGCTAACAATTACATCAATGTAATATTTCGTAATGTATGAAGACTGAGTGACGATTATATCCTGAAGTACTCAAGGAATATATTTAAGTAATCAATTAAATACTTTTTCGAGTTTATATAAATAAGTACACGAGCAACGCCGGGCAACCCCCAGCTAGTAATATAATAAAAATCTAGTTCTTAAAAAAACAAAAACAATAGGTTAATAAATTGACAGAATTAGATTTATATTAAAATAATCCTTCTGTAATTAAGTTTAAAAGGAGGGAATTATTAATTAAAGGTATCTTTATAGAATTTCTTGTTCACATCATGAGCCAGATTCTAGGTTCTAGGGACTGTGGATGTTAAATAATTCTAAATCCTCAGTAATATTTTTTTATGATACGCCTATTTTTAATTACATATATAAATAAATGTATTTATGACCTGTAATTGGCAGTTTAATTTATTTTTAAGACGTTTCGGGACCCCATTTTTGTCCCTCCTTCAAGGTTGTTACTTGACCGAAAAAAAATGGTTATGTAGTTAAAGTTAATTCAATTTGTCGATGAAGAAAACTCTGAAGTTTTCTTTATAGCTACTAATTTTACTTCGTGACCATGAAGAAGGAGGGGGGAAAAAAGTAGGTAACGAAACGTCATTATATTTTTTAAAACATTGTTTATGCCGCTGTTTTAATTACAGTGTTGCTTTCAACTGTGCAGCAGGGAGGGATTATTTTTTCTTCGTTTGAAACTTCAATTTAAATGTTTAGGGATTTATAAAATATTTTATTAATAGTTTATAAGCAAAAATTTTCTTTTTTAATAATATTTTATATTTATAATTTTTTTTATAATAATTACCTATTTTTTTCACTGTATTAATCAATTGTAAACAGCAGGGATCTTTATTTCATTGCTTTTTTATTTTCGGTTAATTATATTGATCATTTAACAATTATGAACTGACCTTAATAAATATCAATCAATGTTCCAGCCGTTGTTAGGATTTTTTTTTTAAAAGAAAAAACCAGGTACGTGTAGATCCGGGATCCTTTCTCTCACCTTCCGTTTAAATAGTTGTAGGCGGTGCGGCGGCTAGAGAGAGAGAATATTAAGGTCGTTCACATCGTGGTTACGACGCCCTCTGCGTGGCCTCCACCTGCACAGACGGAAGAAGACAAGTAATATAATAATAATTTTTTTCTCTCCCCCTCCCCCGCCCCCCGCCCGGCCCCCAATGGCTGGTAAATTATAATAAGGCCACGCGGCGGGTTTTAAGACGGAAGTGACGTTATCATTTAGATTATTCGGATGAACAAAGGCGAAGAAAACAAAAAAAGATAAAGAAAAGAGAACAAGAAAAACAAATAAAAAGGCAGGTTAAAAATTTCTGACTCGGATCCTGTGAGTGTTGTTGTTCTCTCACTGATGACCAACAGAGTATTTTTCAGTACTGTTCCAAACACGTTGGAGTCTCTACACATTTGTTTTGCTGATCATCTCTTTAACCCGCCGCCTCTTTCTCTCTGTTTTTCTTCTCTTTCCCTTTTTTCCCCCTCTTTCTTACTCACCTTTCTACTCCTAAGACAACGATTCGCACATGCCAAGGCACCTCGGCCTCTTTTTAAGAGTTGTATGTTCCGGGGGGTCGTAGTTCTTTGGGCATACAGTAAGAGTTGTTGTCTGTTCCCATTGGAACAGTCGGCCAGCTGCCTCTCTTAAACTTGACGAGGCATGGACAAGTAAATGCTGCGTCCCCACAGGACTCTCCTCTCCCGCCATCCAGGGAAGGGCGTGGGACAAGTACCACAATGCCCGACCTACCTGATGTAGGTTTTTCTACTGTTTTCCGTGCATCACTTTGAGGAGAATTTCCAGGTAGGATCCTTAAACCATAGCCCGGGGGGTCCACTAGTTAACCCTTGGCTACCTTCCTCTACCTTTCCGCATCCCCCCCCCCTTTTCACTATCTTTCCTATGCTATAAGAGAGGAGTTGCCACTATGTGGAATATCCTATACATAGCCTGTCTACACGTTCTTCTTCTTCATTGGAACAGTCGGCCAGCTGCCTCCCAAACTGGGTGAGGATCGGATAAGGTAACGCTGCGTCTACACAGCAAAACTCCTCTCCCGCTATCGGAAGGGTGTGGGACAAGTACCCAATGCCCGACCTACCTGATGCAGGTTTTCTAGGGTTTGTCCTGCATCAATTTTAGACGAATGCCGGTTTGGATCCTTAAACCATAGTCCGGGGGCCCCTAGTTAACCCTTGGCTACCTTCCTCTGCCCTTCCACATCCCCCCTTTCAAATCCCTTTCCTATGCTATAAGAGGGGAGTTGCCACTATGTGGATTAACCCTAGACATAGGCTGTCTACACCTCAAAATAAAAACTCCAAGACAGTTGAATACCCGAATAATCTAAATAATATTGTCAACAAGTTTTCAAATCCAGATTAAGGCAGGAAGTGATTTCATAAGGTCCTGGGGCATGGGAGACTCCACTGACCATCCACAATGTCTGGTAACAATTTTTTTTTTGGTTGTTGTTGTCTCATAAGATCTACTGGATAAAAATTAGCACAGCAAAATGTCTGAAGCTGTATTCTTAAATTGTTGTTGTTATTATGGAAACTTGGGTCGGAGATTCGAATCGCTTCGGGAATTAAATCGAAAGACAATGGTGAGTTTTTATTAAATAATTTAATGTGATTGTTTTTTCATAAAAACAATGAAATACTGTCTTACAATAAGACAGGGCTTGAGAGACTTCCTAATAAACAGTATTTTCAACAACAATTTTAGATTTACTCGGGTAAAAGGGGACGTCGTTTCCCCCAGGTGAGGGAACGAGATATCAAAATCAAGCGACTCGCGTCTCATCTTCACAGGGGTTTTAGAATTGCTTCGCTTTCTTGGGGACTTGTGGGTTCTGACCCTGGGTAAAATTATTCGCAGCCCTACTACATTAAAATGGAAACCAATTCTGGAGAACTCACTCAACGTCAAGAAATTTCTTAGTGGAAGGAGACTGAAAACATTTTAAAAAACGCTCTGTATAAGGTACATTGAAGGTGGAAAAATGTCTAAAGGTGTTGAAAGATAAATTTATGTATAAAAAAAGACAATCTGGAGGGTCGACTTAAAGGGGATATTCTTTATTTGTAATCGTCCAAAAATGAATGATATATTTACCAAATTTGAATTATAAATTCATTTAAGATGTTAGTAATTTTTTATTTTATTTTGGGAAAGACTCGCCACCATCTTAAATATTTTTAAGGGAAACAAATATTCTTTAATATAGTTACAGCTCTTATTGACATTGTTTTTCATTGAGTCAGTATAGAATTTAAATTTTTAATTGCTCAGGAAGATATTTATACTTAACTTCGCACCGCCGCCAATGTTGACACTAGACTCCGTGGTTCCGGCTTTTTCAGGAAGTTTTTATTTTCTTGAGGGCCACGTGATCGTCTTCTTAACAACCTCTTTTTCTGAAACACGTAGAGGTTAACGTGTACTTGACATACAGAGAGATTCCAAGGATGGTCATCATCGGTGGTAACTCTTTTTAAACCTCACATAAAAGTGGCCAACAGCTTTCTCTTCTTCGAGCGCCGCACATGTCGGCCAGCCTCACGGTCCTTTCCTCCGTCTTGTTTGTTTTAATAAGAAAATGTTATATTATTGTTGAAGACATTATCCACTTTTTTTCTTTACAGAGTCTTTGTTCGGAGCAGACAGAACCTTTCTGGAGAGACGGAAAGAGCTACCTTTAGGGATGCCTCCTCCTCTCTCCGTTTAAGGTTTCCACAAGCCGAGGCACCACCGCCTGTTTGGTTCCTGGGGTGTGCAGATCTTGGGAATACGTTGTTCCTATTGGAATAGTCGGCCAGCTGCCTCCTAAACTGGTCGAGGCACGGAGAAGGAAATGCTGCGACACCACAGCAAACTCCTCTCCCGCCATCTAGGCAGTGGCGTGGGACAAGTACCCAATGCCCGACCTATCTCATGCAGGGTTTGTCCTCCATCACTTTTAGGCGAATTGCCGGGTAGGATCCTTAAGCCATAGCCCTGAAGCCCCTAGTTAAACCTTGGCTACCTTCCTCTACGCGTCCGCATCCCCCATTTTACTCCCTTTCCTATGCTACGGGAGATGCCTCCATGTGGATTTACCCTCATGTAGCCTGTTACCCTAAAAAGAAAATGATGACTTAGAAAGACAGCCAAAGCAGACAAAGAAAAAGGGTAAATAAACTCCACACAACGTTTCTGAGATCCTTGTTTCCTTTCCTCGGGTGCCGAGAAGAGCCTAGAGCGACAGAACTGCACTCGTCAGTTGAAAACACTCAATTTGGCTGTTGTTTGATGCAGGTTTTTCTAGGGTTTGTCCTGCATTACTTTTAGGCGAATGCCGGGTAGGATCCTTAAACCATAGCCCAGGGGGCACTAGTTAACCCTTGGCTACCATCCTCTACCCTTCCGCATCCCCCCTTTCAAATCCCTTCCAATGCTATTAAAGGGGAGTTGCCACCACGTGGATTACCCTCATGTAGCCTGTTAGGCTAAAATAAAAATATATACCGCAAGTACTTCCTTTTCTTTCTTTTTTCTCCCAGGGAATGTTCTGTTTCCATCATTAATTTTCCCCTGGCTGTACATTCATTTTTCTCCCCAATCTTCTTCCATCAGAACAATATTTTAAAGAATTTAAACCATATGATTGTATTTTTATCTTAAAATGGCTGATACATGACGCACAATAAGTGAATATATATATACTAATTAGTTTATGAAGAGACAAAATTCAGTGATAAATACCAGACAGCGCTTGTTGCTTGCGTCAGGTGATTTTATGCTGTGAAAATGGTGGTTGCCACCACGTGGAGCCTGTTACTCTGAAACCAAGTGACTGTTTTTGGGTTACGTTTCCGTTATATCCCTATAAAGTGATTTTATTTTTAATAATAATATTTCTGTAATATTTATTTCCTTCGCTTCACGTTTCAAGCCTCCCGGAGTTGTTCGTCTTCAGTAGTTGTCGAAGAAGAGAAGCGCAATGTTGCCGCCGCAGTGGGACGGAGGACGAACGAACATGAGCCTTGAAGGCTGCGGGAGACTTCGTGGAATCCTAAACCAGGTCTGGCGTAAGCGCAGAGATTAGCATAATCCATTCATCCGAGGGCCACTTTCACGTTCTATTTCCCTTTTATTTTTATTAGTTCCAGTTATCCGTCTAAATCTGTCCTGCGGCTCATCGGGGAAAATTCACTATCATTGTTACGTAATCAACAGATATATGCTCTTTGGAAAACAGTACAAGGATCGATTACGGCCGCCATGTTAAGGTATTTTATACGGGTCTTGAATTACGCGTGATGTTTTGCACGGTGCTACTACAATATATAACTCCCTCAGGTATCTATAGATATTTTTCATTCGTCTTCGTTAATTTTATATCGCAACTGCAGTGACGTCACAGCATTGGTATTCTTATAAAATATTATTAGATTATATATATTGTAGCCGCTCCGCTACCCTCCTTGCGTTTTTTCGTTGATTCTTCATGTTTGGACGCCAGGTAATTTTTGGGAGAAAATCACCAAAACAACTTTTTAATCTTTCATAAATTTATTTTATCGAACATGAGGCACAAGTTAACTTCAAGGCGTGGATTATCAAACTTTGTATTTAGTGGTAGCACGTCCATCCTTGGTCGAGTCCAGCCTGGAACTCACCATTACGCTTCTCCCCTTGGCCGGCCTAAAATAACATCGCATTTCCTGCACCTGCATAAACACCACCACTGCAGTCACCCCCGCCAAGGGCGCTCGACCGTACCTCGCAGCAATCATGTTACAATACATATATTGTAATGGTAGGTTTTTAAATGATGAAGTAAAGGATAGTTTATAGAATCTATTAATTATCTAACTGAACTTGGACAATTAAAATAAAAAAAATTCAGTGTTCAGTTATCCAGACAAAACAATCTGATCCCTTAATCTCAGTTAAACATGGTCGACGGTAATTCCCCCAGGCGCGTCAAGGATTCAGATACTTGGCAGTTACCTTCGTTGACGTATGGCCGTTTTCGTGTGGCACCCTCGATCTTTCCGGGTCCTCTCGAAACTGCGAGTTGGGGCAGCACGTCTGTCGCTGGCGATGGTTTGTCCTTCTGTGTCTCTACTTTTCTTTCAGTCCCCTCGCTGGATGTCAAAAATTGATCGTTTCGATCATCTTTGGATCGATCTTTCCTGAACCAAGAAATGTCATTGATTCAGACAGTCACGAGTTAATTCCACTTTCTGGGATTTTCAGCGAACGTTTCCCACGGTGCGACAGTCCAGGTAACTTCCGAGGGTCCACATCATACGTGTCCAATTCCAGGCTGAAGGGATTATCTCCACGTCTCGGCGGCGCCTACTCAAATTCCAACTTACCAAGCTCTAAACCCTTGCTATTATCTAATTATATTAAAATGGAACATATATATATCAATAATAAAACTATCGCGCTACAATATATATATATATATATATATATATATATATATATATATATATATATAAAGATTATATTCACATGAAACCATGGAGCTAGGCTTTCAGAATTTCGAGGTAATTCACGCTGAATGTTCCTTTCCCGTGTATTTGTTTTTATAACCTTTTCTTTATCTCTCTGTTTCTCTAATAATTCCCCACGTTGATTGTTGAATACCGTAGAAGAGGTATTTAGCTTTCCTATCCCAATTAAACTATTTAGTTTCTTTATCTATGTGAAGAGGACGACCTGTATGTAGTTATTGGGCGGACATTAACGTGGAATTCCCCCTTTTTTTCCAGTTCTGCAAAATCCTTTTAACCTAGAATTTATTGCTGGAATAAACTGAGCTGGGAAACGACTTCCCCGCCGTCTGCGGAGCCTTGAGAGCCTGAACCTTCAGCTGCGGGCGGGCTGTTCTCCGCACATGACACCTCGACAGCGAACGCCCAGTCCTAACTATCTGGTTCGCCATTGTCCGTCGAGCAATTTCGAAGGACGGAACGAACAGAGCGGCCACTGGCGCGACAACAATGGAACTGCAGCCACCACCTCTCTGCGGACCTGCGTAGGAATAACGGGTGTCAAGAGTCGATGCCCTCGGTCATGGAAATAACCTTGCAACGCGGACAAAAGTCTGCACTGTCTTATCTCCTTCCTGCTTTCTCTCGGTTACAGTGGAAAGTCTTCCACTTCTTGGACATCGTCTGGACATATTTCCCTTTAATTTGCCAAATGACCGAGCTTCCTGATGCACGTTTTGCTAGGGTTTGAACTGCGTCACTTTTAGGCGAATGTCTGGTAGGATCCTTAAACAATAGCCCGAGGGGGCCCTAGTTAACCCTTGGCTAACTTTCTCTACCTTTCCGCATCCCCCCTTTCACTGCCTCTCCTGTATTTAATTATATGGACACAAAACAAGATGGCGGCTAAAATTGTACGGAAGAAGTCATCGTAAGGGATCATTTCATCGGTCAGACGCCGTCTTTAAGGTACTTTAGTGGGGGGGAGAACTGTCAAAGATATGCACATTTCAAGATGGCGGCTAAAATAGTACATAAAAGACAACGAAAGGGATCATTTCATCGTTCGGACGCCTTTTTTAAGGAACTTTACTGAAGGGGGGGGGGGGAGACAGTCAAGATAGGCTCAGGTCAAGAGGGCGGCTAAAACTTTACGTAAAAGGTCATCGTAAGGGATCATTTGATAGACCAGACAGTCAATAAGGTACTTGGTAGGAAGAAACATACCAAGATATACACAAATGAAAGAAAAAGTATTCAGATAAAACTGTAAGGAAGGAAATCTTTGAAAATTCTAACTTTTACTGTGAAATAAAAATTTATATAGCCTACATAAAGATTAAACTAGCAGAAGCTGCGAGCTGAAAACGCCACGGTTAAATTGAATTAAAGGATCATCATGGAGGAATGACGATTCGGAAACTCCTGCTTACCGATGTGGACGCTCTTCCATCTGAGCCACCCCCAGAGCCTGGTTCATCTATAATTTTTTTACAAATCACGATACTTACCTTGGGGTAATTTTGAGTACGAAAAACGGATATTTTAAATAACACCTATAATAATATCACATACGAATTGTTAAATATTTGTATTGTAAACCATCAAGTTAACAAAATAACTCCTCTCCCGCCATCCACGGAAGGGCGGGCGACAAGTACCACAATGCCCGACCTACCTGATGCAGGTTTTTCTAGGGGTTTCCCTGCATCACTTTTAGGCGAATTGCCGGGTAGGACCCTTAAACCATAGCCCGGGGGCCTAGTTAACCTTGGCTACCTTCCTCTACCCTTCCACATCCCCCCTTTCAAATCCCTTCCTATGCTATTAAAGGGGAGTTGCCATCATGTGGATTACCCTCATGTAGCCTGTCTACACCTTATTCTTCTTTTCTAGGGTAAATTGAGTGGATCCTGCGAGGGATGTTCTCCCGTAGGCAGAACCTTCTAGGAGAGACGCAGGGGCCTACCTTGGGGATGCCTCCTCCTCTCTCGGTTTTTGAACTAAGGCTTCCACTAGCCGAGGCGCCTCGGCCTGTTCTGAGAGGTGTATGTTCCAGGGGGTCGCAGAACTTGGGCATACGGTAAGAGTTGTTCGCTGTTTCCATTGGAACAGTCGGCCAGCTGCCTCCTAAACTGGTCGAGGTTCGGAGAAGGGAATGCTGCGTACCCACAGCATTCCCTTCTCCCGCCATCGGAAGGGCATGGGACAAGTACCCAATGCCCGACGTACCTGATGCAGGTTTTTCTAGAGTTTTCCCTGCATCACTTTTAGGTTAATTGCGGGGTTGGATCCTTAAACTACAGCCCGGGGGCCCTAGTTAACCCTTGGCTACCTTCCTCTACCCTTCCGCATCCCCCCTTTCACATCCGTTCCTATGCTATAAGAGGGGAGTTGCCACCACGTGGGTCACCCTCACGTAGCCTGTTACGCTAAAACATATACATTTAAAACAGACTAATTAAGCAGACATGGATCCTGGTTGTTCTTGAACTTGTTGTTCGTAACCCAAATTTGATACCAGTTATTCAAATCGAGAAGTTTTACAGTTAAGTGTGGGAGGAAGGGAGGGAGGGGGGGAGGGAGTTATAGAGTTGTAAATGTAAATAAATGTACATGGCCTCGGACAAGGGTAATTTACATGATGCGCTCAACGACTGCAGTTGATGTATATTCATCGTCACACACACACACACACATAATAAACTGGAACGTTATATAACCATTTATGACTTTATATCAGTGTTTCCATTGTTGTTTCATCGTAGAGGAGGCAAAATCCAAAGACATTACGACATAGGGTTGATTCCGATTCCCTAATGCGACCACAACACCAGACCAACTGCTTTAAGACAGTCCCGCGGCTCACGACACAGCCCGCCGCCACATTGTCGTCTTTGAAGAATTGGAACCGCTAACAATCCAATTATTAAAATTATTACTGGCCTCTAATTAGTATTACATAATATATGTCAATATTAATTAACTTTAACTGTGTTTTGTGATAAAGTTTCTAAATTAGGAAGAAAGAGATAAAATCCTCATGAAGGCATAAAAAAAATGTGTTGGCGTTTCTGATTTTAAATTTAAATTTTTCTTAAATAAATGCATGTTATTGGACGAAAAATAATATATAGTAAATTAAAACAACTGTCGAAAAACTACTATATATTTTTTTTAAATGAAGAATAGCTTAAAAAACACTAAATCAGTTGTGACGTAGCACATCACTTTAAAAAGGATCACGAGCCACCACTGGTAAAACGGTTGGATTCTAAGTAAAAAAAAAAGAGGGAGGGGAGGATGGAAAGCACAGGTTAACTGACTACGTGAAAATTTTGTAACCTGAAACTTAGGGAGAAACTTTGATAAGCTCAAGCACGTAGTGGCCATGAATTAAAAGAGAATTAATAAATAAATAAACATCAACAAATCTTAAGAGAGAGAAAAAAATATTAATTAAATTAACAACGTTTTTAAAAAAAACTCAAAACAAAGACCCACGAAACCCAACGACATTACTCCATCAACCTAAGAGCCTTATTTACCGACTTATTATAAAATTTATTTATTACGCAAAAAGAAAACTCAAAACCAAATAACACCAAAGACCTGAGATTAAATTTTTTTTATAAATATTGTAGTGAATAGCAACCTTAAGTGGCCGCGGGCCTCTGAGGAGGCCTGAGTAGGAATAAATTAGGCGTGCACGTGTGCTGTCCCGAGAGAGGTCAAGAGAAATCACGGGTACATGTCCCTTTTTTTTGTTGCATCGTTTGAGGGAGCGGAGTATGATAAATACTCCGAATCCGGGCGGCAGAGAAACAGACGCTGGGAGAGACGCAGGCAGACGAGGAGACGCTGGGAGACGCTGGGAGAGACGCAGGCAGACGAGGAGACGCTGGGAGACGCTGGGAGAGACGCAGGCAGATGAGGAGACGCTGGGAGACGCTGGGAGAGACGCAGGCAGACGAGGAGACGCTGGGAGAGACGCAGAGGGACGAGCAGACGCTGGGGGAGACGCAGGCAGACGCAGGCAGAGCGGGCGAGTGGAAGAACAAAAGTTGAGGAGGCCGAAGAAGATGCGACGAGACCAAGTACCGTAATCATCACAATTTATGTAAAGTGCATCAAAAAGTAGACTCCATTACACAGTGCGGAATTAGACTCTGTCTTTGAATAACTACCGTACCCCCCACAATACCCTGGTGAGAAGGAGAACTTTTTTATTCAAGCCGGAGCTGATGTTAATTTTTGCAGACCAATGTATAGCTGCTGGCGCACAACAATATTTTTTTAAATGTAATTTTGTGTTTTTTTTTCTACTTTTCTTGTAATAAAGTTTAATTTTTTATATATTAAGTCATAAAGTACAGTAAGCATTACAATATAGGTTCGTCAACAATTAAACAAACGAAACGATTTTCCTCAATTAGATTACCGTATCTTCTGTGCCATCAATTATAAAAAATTTTTATCAATTTTTCTCAAGGTTTTCAAAGGAGATGCAAATTTTCAAATGATCACTAATTAGTCTAACGATCTGTTAAACAGTAGTTTCTAATTAGCCGCAGCAACTAACTTATTAGTAACCTTGAAAAGTACAACACAAAGTGCTCAGTAATTAACAGTGCAATTAGCGATTATCTGCCTGTAATAAAAGTTTTCTTTAATTGCGTTGGACGTCGTTAATAACATTTTCGGCTGTTCTTTGTTTCCTCTGCTTGATGTATTTTCTTTTTCCTCTTTGACTGACTAACTGACGAGGTACAAAGATATTCGTGTTAATTCAAGAAGAGAAGAAGAAGTGCGTTCAGTCAAGTTCAGCGGCGCCAAAGCCCATGAAACTTAATCAACTGATTAATTATTTTTGAAACTAATTAATTTAAAATTATCGTTCACTTTAAATATCAGTACGTTTATTTACTAAAATATTTTACATTTCTGTGATAAATCAATTTTATTATACGACTCTCGCTATTAACAAAGATACTGAAACAAAACAAAGATAAAATAAACCCAAAGATATACATATTCCTTATTATTATTATTATTATTATTATTATGGTTATCACCACTTATGAATGTAACAGGAGCGGGAATTGAAACCTAAATCACCGATTACTGAGATTTTTCTCATATAATTTTTTTCTTGCTTTGCAAACAAACCTCTGTGATCAAAAAGTAAGGTGACATTGTCATTTAAAACTCCCGGGTATTAGGAAGGCAGGTAAATAAGGTTGGTAGGACTGTCTATAATATTTGCCAAGCGTCTGTTTGTTAAAAGGTTTAATTATCTCAGAGTCACACGTGTGTGTGTTTTTTGTAAACAACCAAAAGTGAATTTTGCAATGGGGGTGATTTTGTTGAGCAAAGAACTTGCATCAAATTTTGTTTGCGAAACGAATATTCTTGTGCGGACACGTTGAAGGCCTTTGGTGATCAAACTATGGCACAAAGAAACGTTTATAAGTGGTGCAACGAGTTCAAAGACGAACCTCGCGCGCTCTGGACGACCATCAACGTCTACCGACGAGGGCCACGTCCAATAAGATCGTCGATGGACAATTAGAGATCTCGCTGATGGTGTTGGAATATCATTTGGCTCAGCCTGAACCCATTTTGAAGAATGTTTTGTGTCTCAGACGCGTCAAGTCTCGATTGGTGCGTGAAACTTTGCTGTCTGACTGTCAGGACCACTGGAAGTGCGTCATTACTGGAGACGAGACCCTGAAACCAGCGACCATCAAGGTCATGTTGACAGTCGTGGTGTGGTGCACTGCGAATTCCTCTTGGTTCCTTCACCACGATAATGCACCACGTCACACTGCATTCGACTCACGTCGTTCCGCAACCACCGTATGCGACTTCTGGCTGTTCAGCAAACTCAAGAGGTCAATGCGGGGACGCCGTTGTGACACGGTTGAGGAGATAAAAACCGAATCGAAGAAGGTCTTGAAAGATGCACCGGGAAAAGACTATTCCGACTGTTTCGAGGACTGGAAAAAGCGTTGGAAAAAGTGCGTTTTATAGGGACGGGGATGACTTTGAAGGGGATGAAATTGATCTGGAAGAATAAATAAAGTATTTATATTTTATAAATAAACTAGCTGGGTGCCCGGCGTTGCCCGAGATGTCATTTATCTATAACCATCCATAAGACTCCAATTTTGGTTACTTTTGCGCTATTTTTATGTAAAGCTCCTCGAACCCTATCCCTAAATGTGTTCACCTCCCCGCCCATGCCGAAGGGGGATGAAGTCATTGACTAAATATATCGGCCGTTTTTACATGTTAGAAGATGACCACCCCCACAAATATGCGATAATGAAAAACAATGTATTCCACGCAAAAATCGGCCGATTACATTGTCTGAAAATTTATTCCCCCGCCCAACACCTCCCAAACCCGTCGCGTTACCCAGGTTGTCACAATTAGATTCAGCGACATTCATAGTCTCTGAATTGATTCGAATCTCGATTGTTTTTGCGGGATTTTATTTAACGTACCTCCACCCCACCCCTAAGCTTGCTCCCCTCACAGGGGTTAAATTATACACAAACAACATCGGTATAAATACTTTCAAAGTAATTAACCCCAGGAAATAATTATCGACCGTTTAACATGTTTGAAATTTTTCACCCCCGACCACTCCCGCTTCGGGGACTTAAACGGTCAAGTTTAATGTCATAATTAAAATCAGTGACAATCCCGATAGTTTCTGGTTTCTTTTTATGTAATGCTACTTCACGCCCACCCTTAAGGGTGCACCCTTATGAGTCCGAAAGGGGTTGAAATTATTCACAGAGAACATGTAGGGAAATTTTATTAATCTAATTCATCCCGAAATATATTTAATCGACGCAAAAAACAGCCGGTCAACAAATCCCAACCCAGCCGATACCCGCGCGTTGTCCAGATTGTCATAAATAAATTCAGGGACATCCATTACCTTCGATTTGACTCGAATCTCGGTTGTTTTCCCGTTGTTTTCAAGGAAATCCCCTCCAGCCCCACCCCTATCATGCCTACAAACAACATCGGTAGAAATACTATCAACGTCAATGGTCCCGGCATTTATTTATTCCACGCTAATATCGATGATTTAATATGTTAGAAAATTTCCATCCCATCCACTCCCGCCTCTCGGGGCTAAATGGGAAATTTGATGCTATAATTGAACTGGACAACATCCATAACCTTGGATTTTACTCCAATCTCGGTTGTATTCGCGTTATTTTATTGCAGCTTTCCTCCACCCAACACCTAAAAATGCTCTACTGATAATCCCGACCCGCTTCTGGGGATGGTAGACGCGTCTCACCCCAACAGTGTTTGTTTCCTGGTCGCAAAGAACACGTGTACGAAATTTGGTGAAATTTTCTCCAGCGGTGTAGATTTGTATAACGAACATACAAATATACAAACATACAAATATACAAACATACAAATATACAAACATACAAACATACATACATACATACACTCATTTTTATTTATAAAATTAAACGTCGTTATTAATGGAAACAACATCGGTTAAAATAGTATGAACAACACCACCCCTTAATCTGCTACTTTCCCGTGGTGGAAAGGGTTGAATTTTTACTCATATCACATCGGTAGACACACTATAAATCTAGTTTACCCATAAACACATAACATTTTGGCAGTTTTAGAATAATAGACAATTCTCACCCCCAGCCCTAACCAAGCTCACCAGTAATGTCTCAAGGGATTTATCTTTATAACAACATCTGTTGAAATACTATTCACGTATTTCTCCTCCAAGAACGCGCAAGAACTGACTATTTATCTTCCCTTCCAACACCCACCCTTTCGGGTTAAATCGGCAATTAAAAATATTTATCCGAAGTAAACTCACTGACATCCATAACCTTCGATTTGACTCCAAACTCGGTTGTATTCGCGTTATTTTTCTGTAAAGCAACTCCACCCCAAACCCTAAGGGTGTCCTTTTCCCAGGGCGTAGGAGATGAATATTATATTCAGATAACATCGGTAGAAACACAATCAATATCTTTGACCCCGAAAATATTTATCCAAATCTAATATCTGCTGTTTTAGCATGTTTAAGTATTTCAATTCCCGTCCACCCCCGCTTCTGGGGTTGGTAGACGCGTCTCACCCCGACGGTGTTTGTTTCCTGGTCGTAAAGAACACGTGTACGAAATTTGGTGAAATTTGCTCCAGCGGTGTATATTTGTACTCTCCACCCCAAACGCTAGGGGTGCTCTTTCCCCAGGGTGTAGAGGTTGAAAATTATATTCAGATATCATTAGTGGAAAGACTATAAATACCTTTGACCCCTAAAAATATTTATCCGACTGAAATATCGACTGTTTTAGCATGTTCAAATATTTCCACCCCCGTCCACCCCCGCTTCTGGGGGTGGTAGGCGCGTCTCACCCCGACAGTGTTGTTTTCCTGGTCGCAAAGAACACGTGTACGAAATTTGGTGAAATTTGATCCACCGGTATAGATTTGTATTCTCCACCCCAAACTCTAAGGGTGCCCTTTTCCCAGGGTGTAGGGGATGAAAATTATATTCAGAAAACATCGGTAGAAACACCATCAATATCTTGGACCCCTAATATCTTGGACCCCTAAAAATTATTATCCGACTAAAATATCGGCTTTTTTAGCATGTTTAAATATTTCAACCCCCGTGCACCCCCGCTTAAGGGGGTGGTAGACATGTCTCACCCCGACAGTGTTTGTTTCCTGGTCGTAAAGAACACGTGTACGAAATTTGGTGAAATTTGCTCTAACGGTGTAGATTTGTATAACGAACATACAAATATACAAACATACAAACAAACAAACAAACATACAAACAAACATACAAACAAACATACAAACATACATACACTCTTTTTTATTTATAAGAAGATTCACCATACTTTTTGTTCACAGTATGTCGTACAATACGGTATAAGAATTTTTCAATGATGACTACAACAAACCAACCGCCATACTTTTAAAAATCATAAATATTTAAACTTACAATTTGTGAGGTTTTAGCGCAACTAATAAGTACTTTTCATCGATATTAATGTTAATAATAACAAAGATATCCGAATAGAGACAAAAGAAGTCATAACATAAATACCAAGCAACGTTTCTACGAACCCTTGTTCCTTTCCTCAGGTGCAGAATTTTTTAGATTTGTCAACTGACGAGTGCAATAGCTCTTACGATTTTTTATGCACCTGAAGAAAGGCACAAGGTTCGTTGAAACGTTGTGTGGTATCATCACTTCTTTTGTCTTTCTTTTTATTAATTTTCAATCAGACCTAAATTTTTCATTCCGATATTAATGTACCATCGGAAGATGCTTTGTGTTATTTTTTCTACCTATTTTTTCCTTAGAGCGTTATTGCGCACTGCGGTAGAACCCTCTCGCTGCTGCAAGCCGCTCCCGCCAACTCCTATCAGCCTTTGTTTCTCAATCACGTTCCTGAGGGTTAGCAGGGAAGTAAACCGAAAAATCAGATATATAAATAGTACGAGACAAAAAAAAAGTAAGAAGTTTGATGATAACTACAAAAGAAAGTTGTCAAGATAAACAACCGCATAGTAATAATTACAACACGGAGAAAATAAGAAATCAGGAAGATGAAATAGTAACAGACAGAAAAGCATGTTTGATAACAAAAGAAGGATGTTAATATGAGAAATAAAAATCCAAGAGTAGTAAGAGTTGGTAGACAGAGAAAAGGGATCTACGTCTAATAAAAATAACCCAATTTATTCCTGAAGGCACAAACATCAGGAGCATCACTCCAACCTTCTTCTAAAATGCGGTTCTTTGCTGCTTACTGTACTCAATTTTATTTCTTGATAATTTATTTCTTTGCCTCAAAGAACGTAATCTGTCTGATTTTATCCGTCTTGTTTTTTTTTATTTGCTTGTCACTTTTAATCTTCTGTTTACAACGTGAGTTCCATTTATTTTGTTAATCCTTCACTATCCTTGACGATCGTTGTTCTTTTTCTGTTTTAACCCAGATAATTAATACAAATATAGCCCATGTATCTACTTTTCCGAAAATAAAAGGAAAAATAATACACTTCAACATATTAATATTCTCTGCGCGCAAGACTGTGACGTCACTCCCACCCTCGGGCGCCATATTGGCGTACCCGGACCGGCGGTGCACAGCCAGCAAAAATGGCTGTATTTTCGGCCATTATCAATGGATGTTTAAAACCATGTAGTGCGTTGAAAAGAGAATTAAATTCTCTACAACCTTTACTCCATGACAAATTACTTTACTGCCGGCCATTTTGGAGATATCAGCGCTGGAACTACGACAAACTGCATTCATTCCGTAAGTGACGTAAAAAAGGTCGTAAATTCGACGACCGATTTCTACCACTTCTTTCGACCAAATTTCGTACTCAACTACAGCACTCGATGCAGAATTTTATTATGTCTGATTTATCGTTATTGCTTTTTCTATCTTTCTTTGATTGTCTCTTAATTTTAATCTTTTTGTCGACAGTGTGAGTACCATTTTATTTTGTTATTTCGTTGTTCTTCTGTTTTAACCCAGATAAATAATTAATAGTAATGTAGCCCAGTGGTTATTTTTCCAAAAAAAAGCCAAACAATACTCTTCAACATTTTGATATGCTCTGCACAAGTCAAGTTCCACCCTGACGTCACTTCCGTCCTCGGCGCCATATTGGCGTAACCGGACCGGCCGTATACATCCAGCAAAATGGCTGTACTTTCGGCTATTATCAATGGATTTTTTAAACAAAAACATGCTTTGGAAAGAGAATTAAATTCTCTACAACCTTTACTCCGTGACAAATTACTTTACAGCCGGCCATTTCGGAGATATCAGCCTCTGAAATATGTCAAACAGCATTCTCTTCGAAAATGATTTAAAATGTCGTAAAATCGACGAACGATTTCTACCACTTAGATTGACCAAACTTCGTACTCAAATACACCAGTCGATGCAGAATTTTGTCGTCTACAATTTATTACTGGACATTACTTTCAACATAATGCTTCATGTCTTCGCTATCAGCGAAAAACTGAAAAGAGGTGCAAAATGTCGTGGGGGGGTTTTTTTTTAGGTCTCAGAAACTTTTTCCCGGCATCCTTTAGAATTGGAAAACTTGTGTGTTTTTCACTAATGGCCACAATGTATACAAGTTGGAAAAATAAATTTCCCGTCATTTTGCGCGGTGATAGACCCTAGTTAACCCCTGGCTACCTTTTCGCATCCCCTCCCCCTTTATTTCGCTATAAAAGGGGACTTCCCTGTCTGCACCTTCTTCTTCCTATTAGCTACTGGGCCACGTTTCATTCAATTTTCTTCCTTCGAGTCTTAGACGATTTTCTGTCAGCCTTCTTCTTGTTGTAATCTCATTCTTCTTGGGGACCTTCTTAAAAAACAGAATTTTGTCCCTATTTTACTTCCCCTTTGTTTTCAAATCCTTATACGGGACTTTGAGAAAGTTTGTATTTTAAATTTAATTAAAAGATATAGGAGTTATTTTTCGGGACACCCTCCTCCACCCACGGTGGATCGTTTACGAGTGTCTGTTTAATTTAGAAGACGTGATGTTTACGGAACTGTCGCTGGAAGTCCTTGGTTCAAATCCGGGTCGGACCACTTGACGCGCTCTGGAATTCCTCCGCCGCCGCGACAGCGTTGTTCGATGTGGGCGTGGGCATAAGTGACGTAAGCGAGGTCAGTTACTGCTGCTGCTGCTGCTGCTGCTGCTGCGACGCCTTGCCTGAGAGACACTTAGGATTCGGCGGCGTTTAGTTATGAAGCCTGTGACGTCATCGGCCTAGACGCCGCGTCGGTGTTTCCGGGTTACGGTCGCGATTGGATTTATTAATTGGCCCGTCAATGTCGTTCGGAGGAAACGTGATTCATCACTCAGAACGGCCGGACAGTGGGCCACGAGGCATGCGGAATGCGCTACTTGCTACGTGACGTCATCAGCGTGCAGTCAACCTACTGGGTGGTGGTTGTGGCGTCTGATACACAAAAGGAAGGGTAGAAAAGGCAACGAGAGAAGTAACAGTCCAATAAAAAAATATCAGATACTTCAGGGCTGCCAGTTGTAAGGCGCAAAAATACCCAAATCAGTTGTTGCCACTGTGAAGAAGCTTGGAATTTTACTAATTAATAATAATTAATTAATAATATATTAAACTATATTTTTAAAAAAATTAATATCATTAATTATTAATCAGTAATATTAGTAATTTTAAATATTTTAGCAAAAATTTTTCATTTTAATTTAAAATTATAATATTATTTCGTTTTACATTTTAAGATTAGAAAATAAGAAGAAAGGACAAAATCTAGGACAAGATATGGAGAAGTGAAGGCTGCGTCCCCGCAGCAAACCCCCTCTTCCCGTCATTGGAACGGCGTGGGACAAGTACAAAGAGCCCGACTTATCTGATGCAGGTTTTCTAGGGTATTCCCCGCAAACTTTTATGCGAATTGCCGGGTATGAATCCTTAAACTACTACCCGGGGGCCCCTAGTTAACCCTTGGCTTCCCTTTGGCATCCCCCCTTTCTTTCGCTATTAGAGGGGACTTGCCTGTCTACACCTTCTTCTTCATCATGATGGGCCTAGCATTCTTTCAGACAGCTCTGAAGGAGGCTATCTATGGGGATGCCTTCCCCTCTCTACGGTTTTGAAATAAGGTTCCCCACAAGCCGAGTCACCCTGGCCTGTTCCGGGGTCGGAGACCTTGGGCATACGGTAAGAGTTGTTCGCTGTTCACATTGGAACAGTCGGCCAGCTGCCTGCTAAACTCGTCGAGATATGGAGAAGGGAATGCTGCGTCCCCACAGAAAAACTCTTCTCCAGCCATCGGAAGGGCGTGGGACAAGTACCCAATGCTCGACCTACCTGATGCATGTTTTTCTTGGGTTTGTCCTGCATCACTTTTACGCGAATGCCCGGTAGGATCCTTAAACCATAGCCCGGGGGCCCCTAGTTAACCCTTGCATACCTTCCTCTACCCTTCCGCATCCCCCTTTCAGTACCTTTCCGGTGCTATTAAAGGGGAGTTGCCACCATGTGGATTACCCTCATGTAGCCTGTTAGTCCAACAAAAAAAAACATTACTTCGATGGCCTTGATGGCTACCATTTATCATGTCATTCTTCCGAAGCGACGCTTCCGGGACACTTAATTGGTTCCGTCAAATATTTTTTAATGTCTCTGGTTGGTAGCTGACAGCAGCTATTACTGAAGATCCCAGACACGCACTCGTCAGTTACGCACAGAAGTCATTCTCCACGAACCGTGGAGCAAACGTCGGTTACTATTTTGTAACGAATTAATTAATCTTTTAGATTCTCCTCTGGCCGTGTGTGACCATCGATCAAAAGAGGAGTTTTCCAGCTTCCGGCTACTGCGTTACGTGGGAAAGTTGCGACTGACGTAACTCTGAATTTGCAATGTTAAACTAATCACCAATAAATAAAAGCAGGCTAGGATATTTTCCTTTCCTCTGGCAGCAGAGTCTCACCGCCTTGCGTCCGCGGGAATGATTTACCTCCTCGCGAGGATCCTAATCTCGTGGTAGGATCAGTGTTTAGTGCAAGAGATTACAGCCAAGGTCTCCTGGAGGTTGCGGTCTCGTATGTCGTCGTGAATTTATGCAAGGACGGGACAAGGGGGATTTGTCGCGATAACATCGTTACTTTGTTTTTTTCTCTTTTTCTCTAAACCACGTCTCTCCTTCGTCTCCGTCAAACATTTTCGCTATTTGCCGCGCGCTCCACTGTGCGCTCTCATCATACGCTCGCGCTAAGCAGTCAGGAAGTCAGGGGTGCGGTCAGGACGCTGTGTATCGGAATAAATCAGTTAATCGGATTCTCCTCTAGAGCACTAATAAGAAAACAAAATATATATTTTAAGATCATCAGCAAATAGCAATATATATATATATATATATATATATATATATATATATTTTCCATCTTCAGAAATTCCCTCTATTATAGACACTGAATACAACATTAACAGTTGTTCGTCAAGAATCTTCGCGACCAGAATTTTTCACTGCACTGTGATAAAAAAACACCCCAATTACCATAAAAACCACTGTGAACAAAATGTAAGGTGAATTTATTTATAATATATAAATTCTTTATTTATTCTTCCAGATCAATTTCATCCCCTTCAAAGCAATCCCCGTCCGATAAAACGCACTTTTTCCAGCGCTTTATTTCCGGTATAGCCTTCAAGACCTTCTTCGATTCTGTTTTTATCTCCTCAATCGTGTCACAACGGCGTCCCCGCATTGGTCTTTTGAGTTTGCTGAAGAGCCAGAAGTCGCATACGATGGTTGCGGAACGACGTGAGTCGAGTATTTGACAAGAACCAATGCAGTATGACATGGTGGATTATCGTGATGAAGGAACCAAGATTCCGGCCGTTTCAGACGCACAACGCCTCACATAATATTCTTTGCTGGCAGTTTGGCCCCGCGGAAGGAATTCACAGTGCACCACACCACGACGTTAACGTGACCTTGAATTCGGTGGATTGGTCGGTGGTTTCAGGGTCTCGTCTTCAGTAATGACGCACTTCCAGTGGTCCTGACAGTCAGACAGCAAAATTTCACGCACCAATCGAGACTTGACGCGTTTGAGACGCAAAACATTCTTCAAAATGGTTTGGGCCGAGCCAAATTATGTTCCAACACCATCAGCGAGATCTTTAATTGTCCATCGACGATCTTATTGGACGTGGCCCTCGTCGGTAGACGTTGATGGTCGTCCAGAGCGCGCGAGGTTCGTCTTTGAACTCGTTGTACCACTTATAAACGTTTCTTTGTGCCATAGTTTGATCACCAAAGGCCTTCAACGTGTCCGCACAAGAATATTCCTTCCGCAAACAAACTTTGATGCAAGTTCTTTGCTCAACAAAATCACCCATTGCAAAAATCACTTTTGGTTGTTTACAAAAACACACACACACACGTGTAACTCAGAGATAATTAAACCTTTTAACAAAGAGACGCTTGGCAAATATTATAGACAGTCCTACCAACCTTATTTACCTGCCTTCCCAATACCCGGGAGTTTTAAATGACAATTTCACCTTACTTTTTTATCAGAGTGGTATGATCTCCGTCCTTGTGTTTGTGTGTATATATTTATAGTTTGGGAAAAGAAGCGAGATTAAATTGACATTCCTGCCTTCTCCAGAGATTCTAGATCAAAGTTCTCACAAGCCTCGGCCATTTTATTCGAGTGTCACGTAGATCTAGTGATAAGGTCAAGGTGGACAAACGAGGGAGGGCAAATTTGGTCCCTCCTTGAATACTTGGCTCAAATGGCGACCGTTTCCTTTTCCGCCCGTGCATTAAAGTCACCACGCACGGCTTCTGGCAGGATTCCTTCAGAAAGGGCACATAAGGAAACGCATTCAATTATATATATAATTTTTTTAAGATGTTTGCGTACATATATATGTACTCCCCTTTGATAGCATACGAAGGAATCTGAAAGGCGAAATGCGAAAAGGGTAGAGGAAGGTAGCCAAGGGTTAACAAGGGCCCTGGGCTATAGTTTAAGGATCCTACCCGGCATTCGCCTAAAAGTAATGTAGCACAAACCCTAGAAAACCCGAATCAGGTAGGTCGGACATTGGGTACTTGTCCCACGCCCTTCCCTGGATGGCAGGAGAGGAGTTTGCTGTGGGGTCGCAGCATTCCCTTCTCCGTGCCCCTACCAGTTTAGGAGGCAGCTGGCCGACTGTTGCAATGGGAACACCGGATAACTCTTACCGTATGTCCAAGGTCTGTGACCCCGGAACATACACCTCTCAGAACAGACCGAGGTGCCTCGGTTTGTGGGAACCTTAGTTCAAAACCGGAGAGAGGAGAAGGCAACCCCAAATGTAGCCCCTTCCTGTCTCACCTGCAAGGTTCTGCCTGCGAGAGAATAGCCCTCGCAGACCTATCTTCTTTTACAACCTTTGATCTGATATTTTTTTATATAAATATACTTGTGAGGAAAAAACAGTAAGAGACAGCAAGGTTTTTTTGTCAAATTATTGACATGTCTTGAACTTTTAGCGAAGGTTAATAAAACTACTCATTTAAATAAAACCAATTTAGTCTTTATGTATTAAGTGTCTTCTAATCTTCGTCCTCAAATAAAAACGTAGTGTTCTGATTGTAAAGCACTTAATAAATTAAGACTGAATTGGTTTTATTTAGATAAACAACTTAACTGCAGTATTAAGATAACATCTAAAGAGAACCTAATAAAAAAATTTTAGGTTAGTTTCTTCACTCGATAACCCGAGTAACGTCCAGTAGGTGTTAAATCCACTTGTTTTTTTTTTGCTTTCACTTCATTCTCTCTCTTCCAGTATTCGTTCCCAACTGCCTGCCTTCAACATTTTTCCAATACGACTGTAAACAAACTGCCGTTATAAGAGGTGAAGATAACATCATAAATACATCATCACTGGTTCCCCCCCCCCCCCCCCACAACAATTATAAATGTAACGTTTAGCTTTTTTTGTGTATTTATGGAAACTGCATTTTTAATTGCATTTTTCTGTGAGAGAGAATAATAAAAGGACACAATGAGAGGAAACCGGTGTTTACTAATCAACACGACCTTGACGAACGTTTCTGCATCACGTGCATCGTAATGCAGAGAGAAAACGTGTGTCTTGTCTTATCTTTGTCCGTTCCCTCAAAGGTTTTACTTTTTCATGTATTTAAATGCAACTAAAATTTTTTTTTTATTTAGTATTGTTCAATCAATTGTATTAAACGGAAAGGTTCGATAAGTCTCGCAGATTTTTATGCACATTGTTGGTAAACGTGATCCTTTCAAAGATATTCCTAAAAGATTTAAATATATGCCAGTCAGACTAAAAATGGATTATTAAAACAAAACCATGCATTGGAAACAGAATTAAATTATCTAAAACCTTTATTCTTTGACAAATTACTTTACTGCCAGCCATTTTGGAGATATCAGCGCTAGAAATACGACCAACTGTGTATGTTCCGGGGTCGCAGACCTTGGGCATACGGTAAGAGTTGTTCGCTATTCCCATTGGAATAGTCGGCCAGCTGCCTCCTAAACTGGTCTAGGCACGGAGAAGGGAATGCTGCGTCCCCACAGCAAACTCCTCTCCCGCTATCAGAAGGGCGTGGGACAAGTACCCAATGCCCGACCTACCTGATGCAGGTTTTTCTAGGGTTTGTCCGGCATTTCTTTTAGGCGAATGCCGCGTAGGATCCTTAAAATATAGCCCGGGGCCCCTAGTTAACCCTTGGCTACCTTCCTCTACCCTTCCGCATCCACCCTTTAAAATCCCATCCTATGCTATTAAAGCGGAGTTGCCCATAGTGGATTACCCTCATGTAGCCTGTTGCCTTAAAAAAAAAACATTTCGTAAGGTAGCCTGCGAGAGGATTCTCTCGCAGGCAGTACCTGCGAGGGATGTTCTCTCGCAGGCAGAACGTTGCAGGAGAGACACGAAGGGGCTACCTTTGGGGATGCCTTTTCCTCTCTGTTTTTGAACTAAGGTTCCCACAAGCCGAGGCACCTCGGCCTGTTCTAAAAGGTCAATGTTCCGGGATCACAGACCTTGGGCATACGGTAAGAGTTGTCCGCTGTTCCCATTGCAACAGTCGGCCAGCTTCCTCCTAAACTGGTCGAGGCACGGTGAAGGGGAATGCTGCGTCCCCACAGGAAACTCTTCTCCCGCTATCCGAAGGTCGTGGTACAAGTACCCAATGCCCGACCTACCTGATGCAGGTTTTTCTCGGGTTTGTCCTGCATTTCTTTAGGCGAATGCCAGGTAGGATTCTTAAACCATAGCCCGAGGACCCAAGTTAACCCTCGGCTACCTTCCTTTACCCTTCCGCATCCCCCCTTTCAAATCCCTTCCTATGCTATTAAAGGGGAGTTGCCACCATGTGGATTACCCTCATGTAGCCTCTTACCCTAAAAAAATAATTTCATTTCGTAAGTGACGTAAAAATGTCGTAAATTCGACGACCGATTTCTACCACTTCTTTTGACCAAATTTCGTATTCAACTACACCACTCGATGCAGAATTTTATCCTCTACAATTTACTACCAAACATTATTTTCAACAGAATGCTTCATTCCTTCCCTGTTAGCGAAAAACTGGAGACCGGTACAAAAGTTCGTGGTTTTCAGGCGTCTGAAACTTCCCCCTCCCACTAGAACCGGAAAACTTGGGTTTTTCAACCTATAAAATACCCGACCTTCAGCAGGGTAAGACGTACATAGCTGCTGGGCTAAAAAGGAGAAACCAATTTTAGTGTCTTATTTATTGTACCACTTAATTTTGACTGTTAATTGGACGCTTTATATAATTTTATTTGATTATTAATTCCGTAATTCTTTGAATGAGGATAAAAACGATACGTCATTACATAATATTACATATTAATTATTAGAAGCCCCCAATTAGAAGTTTACATACCTTAAAAATCCGCTCACACAAGTTAGCATGTCTAATGTAAGGAAATTACAGTATATTATTTAATAGGGTACAAATGGTAAAGTTTAAATATATAAATATTGGAGAACTATAAAGGAACGTTTTCAGGTGAGAAACGCTGAGAGTTGGGGTTTATTGAAGTAGCTGGTGACGACGAACATGTAAGTGACTCTCCAACTCTTGCTGTATCCGTATCCAGTTCCTCCAAGTTATCGGTCATAAAAGACCCTGGTCGAAAAAAAAAATAATTGGAATTTAAGTGTCTCATAATTAAACTAAAAATGTCGTCGTGTTGAGTGAGCGTTGAATGAGTGGTGCGAGTCTGAGCGGACCAATGGCGCTCCTGAGGGACCAGCCACGCCTTCGCGCCTTCGTTACCGTTGGTCGGACTCAAGGACGACCGGACCAGGTGCGGGAAGGAAGGACTCGGGCAAGGCAGCAGCAGCAGCCACCAGCACGAGAAAAACCGGGCAACCCAATCCGTCAACCGAATTCGCAGAAGCGCGACCGTCCCAAGTCCCAGGAACGTTGGACGCTGGTGATTCAGACCACGGGGACGATTTATTTCTGGATATTTCCCTTCCTCGTTTCCTCGTAGTCATCAGAGGCTGACGCGGGGTGGGAGAAAAAAATATTTCCGTCCTGTTTCTTCTGAACAATCACGAAAAAATATAATTATATGTTATACTCAACTCTTCCCACATTCTATTTTACTGTTAAGTAACACTAGAACATCGAGTAACTAGTCTGACATTGTTGCCAAATCACCCTGAACGACACGTTTAATTAATAAATCAATTTTTTGACCTCCTGCAGACACTTTATATTATTTATACAGTAACACAGTTTCGATACATGTTCGAAACGAAAGGAAGCCTGCGACAGAATTCTCTCGCAGGTGAACCTTCCCAGAGAGCTCTGGAGGAGGCTACCTTTGGGGGATGCCTTCACATCTCTCTGGTTTTTTGAACTAAGGTTCCCACATGCCGAGGCATGAAAGGTGTATGTTCCGGGGTCCCAAGACCTTGGGCATACGGTAAGAGTTGTTCACTGTTCCTATTGGAATAGTCGGCCAGCTGCCTCCTAAACTAGTCAAGGCACGGAGAGGGGAAAGCTACGTCCCCACAGCAAACGCCCCTCTCCCGTCATCCAGGGAAGGCCGTGGTGACTCCACATCCCCCCTTTCAAATTCCTTCCTATGCTATTAAAGGGGAGTTGCCACCATGTGGATTACCCTCATGTAGCCTGTTACCCTAAAAAAAAAAGAGGAAAATTAATGGATGAATTAAGATAATGGAGGAACGGTGGACAAAGATGGTTGGGGGAACCCACATTCGGGCCTCAGTCATAACTAGTCCTTAGTTTATGAGAGGACGAAGGAAGGAACAGGGCTGTAATTACGCGGAAATCTAAGGGCAGAGTTCAAGTGGAAGTTTTATCCGTAACTCGAGGGGTGGGGTGGTGGGGGGGGGAATTCTTTCCAAAGGTAGTTTGTACCCTGAAAGGTCGCACTGCATCTGCAATCGTTCACTCGTATCAATTCCTCAAGGTCGTCGCCGTGCAAGGGAAATGGATGTGATTCGTGCTGATGTAACAGCGGCCTGGCTCCGTCTCTCTCTCTCTCATTCTGTGTGGGAAATGACGTTTCCGTCAAGGGCAATTTTAGAAGGCGGTGATGTAATTCATTTGCACAGAACCAGATATGATCCTCTTTTTTTTCCCTCCACCTCGCTACCTTGTTTCGTCGCGTGTTGTAACACAATAAACGTGTTTTATCACATTATGAAATTGCGTTACATCTTAATTTCAAGGAAGGTTAAGATCACATTGTCGGTGAATAAAAACGACTCACGGACTGTTACATATAATTTTTTTCTTTTTTTAAAAAAAACAACTATTGCAGTAGCTCAAAAGTGCATGAAACCTTCACGTTTAGGACGGCGGCTCGTCATGTTTTTGAAGTCACGTGACACGTGACCCCCAAGCAGCCATTTTTACTGTGATAACTATGTAAAATAATAAAAACTGCACCAGCGACAGTGTTGCCAACTCTCTGGCCCCGTACACGACGTAATATTCTACATTTCTAATTGTGCCTACCGTTTATAACCCGAAAGTATTTTACTCAGTAAATATTTTAAGCACTTATGACACCCGTAGTGATACACAGCTGTGACACGTGGACCCTTAATAATACTGATACGAACTTACTCAGAATATTTGAACGCAAGATACGGAGAAGGACCTGTATGTACCAATGGAGAATTAGAACAAACAGAGAACAAGGACATCAAGAGCAGAAGGTTGGCCTGGATGGAGACACGTACTTAGGATGGATGAAAGCAGAACAACCTAGACGGATTATGGACTGGAAGCCAATTGGGAGGAGGAAAAGGGGGAGACCCCGGATAAGATGGGTAGACGACATCGAGAAGGATATAACAAACCATGAAAGTAAGAGGATGGCGGAGACTTGACACAGGAGAGGGCGGAATGGAAGAAAATTGTTAATAAGGCCAAAACTCACATTGGGTCGTAGTGTCAATAAAAGAATAAATATTTTAAATAAAGTTAATTTTCGGAATAAGCAACTAACTGGTTTTGCATTCAGGATCGAGCGGGTTGATTTTTTATTTTCTTTAAAATAAACTTAGACTGTGAATTTTTTTATTCTACCAAAAAATCAACGATTATTATTTTTTTTTGAAAATGTAAAGTATTATAAAATAAGATTTATAATTAATGAATAGATGGAATTTATTTCGATTTCTTTGGCTATGTCGCCTGATGCTCTGTGTCACAGCACGGGGACGAGAGGCTGTTGTTTCCTTGTGCTCTCGGCATCGTAACACACACATGGCAAGCAGTTTGTCGAGCTTTACGTGTGGCGCAATGGAGGATGAAAGGGTAAAGTGCGCATGCGCTGTTGTGTCTAAATCGCCCGATCCGGTACTGTAACTGGAGTAGCTACTGACTGTCCAGCTCATGGCTGCTTTAGGAGCGAGGCGCCGCTAGGCCGGGGGAGTTTGAAGTCTTCGATACCGAATCAGAAGGTTCTTGAAAATTAATAAAACTTATTTCTCCCTAAATAAATTTCTGTGCGTTACACAAAGATTGACGTTGCAATCGTCGATAAAGAGAGCAACGATATATCCTGATTTGACTGAGGGAATCGTTTATATATTTTCATTTTGGATTGAATTTTCGTACGTAAAGCAAGGGAGAAGCGCTGGATTAAGCACATGAGGTGTTTGTTATGCTGTCAGTTGCGGGTCTGAACCGTTTTGGGAGCCTAATTTTTCAAGAGGCCAGGCTGTACTCTAAGAATTTTGCGGTTGTGAAGAGAGAGAACGAAATTTGCTTTGCCTCTTCACCAGGGAAAAACATCGTTTAGCTTTCATCGCGCAGTTTGAGTGTAACACAAACATACCATACACAGAGAGTAAGCTGGATAGAACAAAGAATATATATATATAAATTGTAATACCCAACTTATTGATAATTATTTTTAAATTTATTTTGAAACTTGAAAATTAATTAATTTGCTCCCATTCAATACACAAACTATAGATAATTCTGATTATAGGAATTTAAATTAAACAAGTTATTAAATTTTATTAAACAAAACAATTTTATTAATCTAGAATACAACTCAAGAAAATCTCTGTATATTTTTATATCCTTTTACCTCAACAAATAAATTACACTAATAATCCAGTTACATTTCTTAAATCAGCCTCTGTACCCCAGGATCTTTACTGGGTTGATAAGGAAACGGAAAACTAAAATTTACAATTTAAACAATGCAATAAAATAAAATGAAAACGAAATCTGACTGAATACCCTTATTAAACAATTTACAGAATTTATTCCTTACAATTTTATTTGGGTTTTTTCAGGAATGCTCTTTACTCTACAATGTCCTTCTGTGCACAGACTTTCACACCCACGCTTCACACACACATTCACTTTATCCTTTTTGATTTACCGACTCCTGAAAGCTTGCATGGACTAAAATGTTTATTTTATTTTTAGGCACGGCCACCGTTCACTTTGACCGAAAATTTATCACCGCCTCCACGTCCTCCTCCTTTGCGGTCTACATTTCAACTCCTATATCTTTCTCGTTCCAAGTCTGACACCACACTCCACGTCCATCTCATTTGAGGTCTCCTGTCCAACTCTGACACCACACTAACTTTCATCCACGTCCTCCTCCCTTGAGGTCTCCTGTCCAACTAACTTTTATCTGCTTCCCCCTCTCCAGAATATTCCTTGTTTCCACGTTCGCCAAACAAACACCAACTGTTGGCTTTCACACGCTCCGAGAGCCCCTCAATACAATTAAAATAAACATTTCCTTTTAATATCATTGGATGTCCATAAAACTTCTGTCATTATGAATTTAGGGTTTCGTCCCAATGTCTGTCAAAACCATTAGCTGTAAGAGCCGCTAAACGTCCAATTATAGTCCTCCCCTTGTCTAAGAGGCGCTTATCCATCATTTAATTATTATCTTTTTTTATATACAAACCACTCAAGAATCCCCAGTCTGAGTTGGTAAACAAATATGATGAAATAAGAACAAAATTAATGTCCTTCTTAACTGGGTATTACAATATATATATATATATATATATATATATATATATATATATATATATATATATATTGTGGTAATCACAAATGAATGAAAGTTAAAGCCTCACGTTAATGCGTCAATTTGTAGTAATTTAAATATTAAAATGATAGGACGATATAAGAATCAAGATTTTAAAATAAGCAAACAAATTAGTTTATTAACGCACAAACAATTAAATTTACACACGTTATTTAGGCAAATAAATTTTAATTTACATTATCAATTGATCTTTGACAATAAAATAACTATTTCTCAGGTTCGTTTACTGGGTCTTTAATAAAGAAAATACTTGTTAACTATGAACGAAATTCGAAATATGACGACAATATCTTTACTTACGAGTTTACAGATAGTAACTCTGAGGAATTTTACCTTACTGTCTCTGGTACTCCAGGAAATTGTCTCGTTCGTGCATCTGGTTCAATAAACTAATTCCTACACTTCACAATTGTATCTTTTCCTCCAGAAATCCTTTTCCTTCACCGCTCCCAATATTATGCTTCTCAGGATTCTCCTTTTACAAAGATGCCAAGTGTTTTTTTTCATCAGACAGACTGCACCCAAGTTTCGGGTGCATATGTTAATACAGGTCTCACTAGTACTTTCTATAACACTATTGTTCCCTAAGACCATAAAAAAAATAGCCTTGTTTGCAACTATAACACTATCTTTGGATCTCAGCAGTTACATTATTTTTGCAATTAACTTGAGATCCCAGATATACAAAACTTTTAACAGTTTCAAATTTGATAAGGCCCAATCTCTACGATCTTCTTTAGTTACTGGTATGTAATTTACTTTTATGTTATTTGCAGCCTCTTCCAGGCTCCCTTCATGGCCCCCAGTGCCATAATATAAAATTTCTTAACTTCATAAGTTATGTTAAGATGTTTTTACCCTAGTTAATTCCTATATTATAATTATTACACACCGTGAACCAACATTCTTAAAATGTCTGGAAACTGGACGACATTTTGCTCCTCAGAACAAAATATTTTAATCCTTTTACAATTTTTCACGCGCTGTTTCTCATATTGTATAATTTTATCTTATTTGTCGGACTTGTGGGTCCTCTTGTGATCCACCGGGATACGTCAGTTTCTCAAGGATCACAAACTTGAGCACTATATGCATTTCACTTAACCGATGTTAGCGCCGCCGGTCAATAAGAGCTGTGAGATGACGTCACACAACGATTCTGGCCTTCGCCACAGCACGTAATTCATCTGCTGTTATAATCTTTGACTATCAGCTAATATCTTTCCAACATTTACGTCTATAATTCAACGTATTTATTTATAAAACCGGTTGCTGGTTCCAAATTAGGGATTGAAACATGTTTATAAGTTAATTAAATTATAATTTAAATGTCCCGTTTTTTTCACCTAATTATTTCTTTTATTATTTCCCCCCCGAAGGCTGACAGTCTCAATGTCCTTGTGGAATGCTGCACTTCCAGCGCATTAAGACAACTGGAACACAATGTATAAATTGTAAATGTGCTTCAGTTATAAATGTAAAATAGATTCAAGGAGTTCTTGCATAAACCCTTGTTTGTGGTTCTTAAGGTCGTTACTTTTATCATATGTACCAGCCATGTGTAGCAGCCAATTCTATTATATTGTGATTTTATGTATTGACGAGTCCTCATACGAGGACCAATGGAATACATTAAATAAAATCTAATATAGTGATATACCACTGTGATCAAAAAGTAAGGTGGAATTGTCATTTAAAACTCCCGGGTATTAGGAAGGCAGGTAAATAAGGTTGGCAGGACTGTCTATGATATTTGACAAGCGTCTGTTTGTTAAAAGGTTTAATTATCTCTGAGTTACACGTGTTTTTGGAAACAACTAAAAGTAAATTTTTCCATTTTTGCAATGAGTGGTTTTGTTGATCAAAGAACTAGCATAAAATTTTGTTTGTGGGACGAATATTCTTGTGCGGACACGTTGAAGGCTTTTGGTGATCAAACTATGGCACAAAGAAACGTTTATAAGTGGTACAACGAGTTCAAAGACGAACCTCGTGCGCTCTGGACGACCATCAACGTCTACCGACGAGGGCCACGTCCAATAAGATCGTCGATGGACAATTAGAGATCTCGCTGATGGTGTTGGAATATCATTTGGCTCAGCCCAAACCCATTTTGAAGAATGTTTTGTGTCTCAAACGCGTCATGTCTCGATTGGTGCGTGAAACTTTGCTGTCTGACTGTCAGGACCACTGGAAGTGCGTCATTACTGGAGACGAGACCCTGGAACCAGCGAATATCAAGGTCATGTTGACAGTCGTGGTGTGGTGCACTGTGAATTCCTCTTGGTTCCTTCACCATGATAATGCACCACGTCACACTGCGTTCGACTCACGTCGTTCCGCAACCACCGTATGCGACTTCTGGCTAAACTCAAGAGGCCAATGCGGGGACGCCGTTGTGACACCATTGAGGAGATAAAAACCGAATCGAAGAAGGTCTTGAAGGCTGTACCGGAAAAAGACTATTCCGACTGTTTCGAGGACTGGAAAAAGCGTTGGAAAAAGTGCGTTTTATCGGACGGACGGGGATTACTTTGAAGGGGATGAAATTGATTTGGAAGAATAAATAAAGAATTAATATTTTATATATTCACCTTATATAAATTCACCTTACTGTTTGATCACAGCGTGGACTGACGATATCGGAAAATAATATTTTAAAGCTCATAAATGAGGCATTTATTGTAATAAATATTTGTTATTTTCGCCTGTTTTATTAATATTGTAACTTGAAGACCCTATTGAAACATTTTAAAAATATATTTATTTAATACTTTAACGTCGTCACACAAAGTTTTCATCAGGTTTAAATAAGGTGATAACATATATCACGGTAACAATTTTTGTGTCACGCAGTATTTATAATCACAAATGTGTGGTATATATCTCTTATTGATCTTCTAACATAAAATTAAATCAATCAGATAATTTTTCAACCATCTTGTAATTTCAAAATAATAAATGTTACCAATTAGAAAGAAAAAAAATAGGAACCTATTTTTTTTTTAAAAAAAAATTAAAATATACTACATTGTAAATATTAATTATATTCTACTAAATTACGTCAAAAGTTATACAAGAGGAAATCAGTACTGTAATTGTAATAAGTGTATTATCGACTCAAATTTTTATAATAATAAACGTGAACCAAACAGTAACTCAAGAAATTAATTTTGAACAAAATAATTTGAAGAATTTCTAGACGTTTCGATGAACCGTTGTGATCCTTGTCAATGTCGAATGTGTACAGACGAAGTTACTGCACATTACAAAGATATTAATTAACAGAGATGATTTAATAAACTATCATATATACAGTTTAAATGTCTTGTTTGACATTTAAAGAAAATTTGTTGGTCTTAATATGGAACATTCCTGAAATTAACCTTTTATTAAAATTATAATATCTTTATAGAGTAATAGTGTAATTAAAATTGAAAAAATGATTAAACTACGAACATGTAATCGGAGAATGTTAATAAGGTGGAAATTTTTAAAGTTCTTTAATTCTACTTAAGAAAAATCGTTTGGTCTGGCCGATATAACAAGATAATCCTTGACAGGATCACAACAGTTGCTCGAAACGTCTACAAATTTTTAAAATTATTTTCTTTTATTTTGTCTGTTAAACGGGGTCGTTCATTTCTCAATGGTTGAAGAATGATTAAGCTACGAACATGTAATAGGAAAATGTTAATAAGGTGGAAATTTTTACAGTACCTTAATTCTAGTTAAAGAACATCGTTTGGTCTGGCCGATATAACAAAATGATCCTTGACAGGATCGAAACGTCTACAATTTTTTTTAAAATTTATATTTTCCAAAATTAATTTCCATTTTTTTTGTCTGTTATACGGGGGTTGTTCATTTCTCGTTTTATTGTCTTACAGACGGTAATTTTATTTCTTTTACGAGAATTAAAATCCTGTTCGATGCACCTTATGCATTATTCGTGTGTGTGTGTGTGTGTGTGTGTACCCTCTTTACATTCGTTGTGCAATCAGTCTTTGATACATCACCTGTTTTCCCAGGTCTGTTACATAACAGCTGCATATAAATGAAGGAAATAATCTGAGATTTAACGTGTTTGGGAAAATTATGGTAAGAGTAGGAGGGTGGGGGGTAGAATGAATTCACCCAAAGGAAAGGGAAAAACGAAAAGTTACAATTGTAGTTGTGTGACGCGGCGGCATTTTCAGCCAGTTTGTTAAAATGTGTAAATTTAATTCATAAGGCAAAGCGAGGGATCAAGGACAATCACGTCTGATAAGTGCAGTATCTCTGATCAGGGAATTATCTTTGCTTGCCTCGCGGGATTTGAATAACTTAGGCTATTTTTTTTAAAAAATATATATAAAATCACATTACAGTAACGTCACGTACGTTACTGAAACTGATTTAGAAATATAGTTTTAGTTGCTTGCGTTAATATTGAGTGTGTGCGATAATTCAATGTATACGCGACGTTAAGATCGTATTCTGAAGCGGGTGCATGGGTCACCTCTGACAGCTGTGTATTTTGGTTTAGTTTTGCTTTGTCTTCGCAAGTGATGTTTGCTGTGGCTTGGAGAATTCGAGATCGTGCACGTGCGTGGGGGTGGAGGAGATAAATATTTCCATCCAAGTAATTTTTCGTGTCCTGTCTCGATTGTTGGCCTCAACATGACAGAATAGTTGGCCATTGTTGACTACGGAACTGCAGCTGCATGCTATAACTCTTGTAACGATGGAAGAATCAATGACACTGACATTTCGACCAAGTTTTCTAATAATGAAAAAAAAAGTAAAAGAATGGGAGGCTATAATAAGATAAGCTTCTGAAACTGGGGGGCAGTTGTTCTGCGCTCACCGCAGCTGGTGGATGTCATTAAGAGAGGCTCCATATTGCGTTACGTTTTAAGTGTCACCCATCTACAAATCTCACGAGCTCTGATGTAAACTTTTCCAAGTTTACATCTCTGATATAGTCCGAGGCAGAATCGTGTTGAGAAAGGGGCCACAATTTGTTAGTGAAGAGTTCATCGAAGCCACACACTTTACTACGACGGCTTGCCAGCAATCAACCCCTGAGTCGACGCCTTAGACAGTGGTCAACCCCTGAGTCGACGCCTTGCAGTGGTCCTGACTAAAGTCATCACTGCACTTAACCCGTTCTGCCGGCTGTGAGATACGGAGACGTCGGTACGAGAGCTACAGCAGGCAACACAACACAGAATAGCAGCACGTGTTTGGTACGGGCAGCAGATCTCTTCTATGTGGTGCCTGAGATAAGAGTTTTTCATGCTTAACTGTAATAAACTTATATAAAAATTTCTTTAAATGGTCAATAATTTTTTGATTTAACGTAAAAACCCAGCCCACAAAAATAATTCTCTACAGTGTGTTATCTTTAGAGAGAGGCAAAGAGAATAATCGTGCATGGAGGATTAGCAGCGTAGAAAAATAGTTTTAAATAATTATAAAGGCACGAAAATCTTTTCACGGAGGCAGCTGAAAATATCGAGGCGAGTATTTGGTAAGTGTGAAAGATGTCGACTACTCGTAGTAAAGAAAGGAGAAGTCTCAATATTGTTGATTATATTTATTAAAACATGCAAGGATATTTAAGTAAATTATTTGAATTGTCAACGATAAAAATAAATATTAAATCTTTTGTGAATATTGTTACTTATTTAATCGTTAAGTAATTGTTCTTTTGACTAATATTTGTGTGTTCATTATAATTTTATGTAAATTCCGCGGACTCTGTTCTGGGAGAATGGTCGCACGCCGGATGACGTCAGAGTGAAGTATGCTGAATCTGTTCTGAAGTTCGTCAAGGCAGATCTACTGGACGCGGCCAGGACTACGATAAAAATTGGGGGTATCGGAACATAAAATTAAATAATTCAAATTTTTTATAAAGAGTTCTCGGGTTACTGGTCGGGTAACGACACCGCCATCTTAAAATATGTAGATGGCGGTACCAGCCATAAAAACGTTGTGTTTAACTAATCACGTTACCCGACAGGAAACCCGAGAACTCTTTACACAGAATATGCGTCGGGAAAAATTACGCTCTCTATTAATTTAAATTTTGTTTTAATCAGTTTGCGGGCACAGGTAAATGGCGCATCCTCAGACAGGTGCATTGCTGTTTTATAAACTGAACTTAAGTATCGTATTCAGAACTGTCCAACAGTATAACCTTTTATGAAATAACCGGGAAAATTATATAAGCTGAAGACGGAACTAAGGAATATATTTATGTTGATTATAATGTGTGTAATTCACGAGTTTTTTTATTATTATTATTAGGTGTAGCCAGGTTATGTATAGGGTAATCCACATAGTGGCAACTCCCATCTTATAGCATAGGAAAGGGATTTGAAAGGGGGGATGCGGAAGGGTAGACGAAGGTAGCCAAGGGTTAACTAGGGCCCCCGGGCTAAGGTTTAAGTACCCTACCCCGCAATTCGCCTAAAAGTGATACAGGGAAAAACCTAGAAAAACCTGCATCAGGTAGGTCGGGCATTGGGTACTTGTCCCACGCCCTTACCTGGATGGCGGGAGAGGGGTTTGCTGTTGGGTCGCAGCTATCCCCTCGCCGTGCCTTGACCGGTTTAGGAGGCAGCTGGCCGACTATTCCAACAGGAACAGTGAACATCTCTTACCGTATGCCCCAAGGTCTGCGACCCCGGAACATACACCTCGCAAAAAAAAGGCCGAGGTGCCTCGGCATGAGCGAACCTCAGTTCAAAAAAAAACCAGAGAGATGTGAAGGCATCCCCAAAGGTAGCCTCCGCCAGAGCTCTCTGAAAAGGTTCTCCTGTGAGAGAATTCTCCCGAAGTCTTCCTTGAAATCACGAGTCTGACAATTTTATTAATAAATTTGACATAGTGACTGGAAAACTGCAATAAATTTTTTTTATGCAGTAAAAAAAGGTGTTGAGTCCGATCTACGGAAAAGATACTCGCATCATGACAAAGGGTAATTTACCTACACATGAATTTAAAATAAGTAGATGTATGTGTTTCCAGGAAAGGAAATACCGGGTGGGTGGTGAAGGAGGCTATTTCTAGGCTATGACTTCAGACGTCGCAGTGAAAGGTGTCGGCTGCAATTAAAACCTCTCTCTATTAACCACTCTTTGTCCTCTGCATACTCTAGATATAAATACAGACGTATTTGTATCAGATAAGATTATGGCATACACCATAAGAAAAAACAATCATTTAACCGAAAGAATTGAAAAGAACGAAAAAAAAATATTTTTTTCGGTGCAGGATTAAATGACACGAGTTCTTGTAATTTTTTAGAGGAAATTAAATCCAAACAAAACTTAAAAAAGTAATTATATAGAATAATACCGGTAAAACATCATTTATATTTTAAAATTATTAAATAATAAATTAACTAAGTCAGCCAGAGAGAAAAATAAATAGCACTATGAGAAATATAGCCAAATACAGACAAAAGAAGCGACGAAATAAACACCACACAACGTTTCTGGAAACCTTGTTCCTTCACGGGGCTAAGAAAACTAAAAAAAAAAAGACCCTAGAGCGACACAACTGCACAAGTCAGTTGCACCTGAAGAAAGGTCTCCGTAATTGTTGAGTGGTATTTACATCATCACTCCTTTTGTCCGTGTTTCGCTAATCTTTCTCGTAATTAATTTGAAAAACATATGTAAATTTAATTTTAAAAATAAATACCACAAGACGTTTCAACAGCCTTTGTCTCTTTCTTCAGGTTACAACGAAATTATTGAATACTCAACACAGTACATTTCAAGCGTCGTAAACGTAAATATCTTGTCGTAGTTGTTTCAGACACCAGCCATTGTCTGATTTCGGTTATCTTGTTATTTAATAAACAAGAATTTGAAACTAAGAGGATGGTAAGAAGGGATTGTACATACTGACTGCTGAATAAAATAAACGTAATCATATTTTTAATTTGTCGCGTGGTTATATGAAAATATATATATATATATGTAGTGCGATTATTCAGAACGCTTAAAAATGAACGTGGCGGGACAAGTAGCGTTGCCGAACAATCGTAGTGAGTGAGCACGTGAGTTATGTTCCTCGTCATAAACATCTGGGAACGCCATTACACCCCAATGTCCGGACTACAGATTCTAATTAAATTATAATATTAAATATTGTAAAGCTTGAAATAAAAGAAATATCTCATCCTTCCTTATAATAAAATAATATGGTATTAATTGAGGTTGCTCCTTTGTCCTTTGCAGCCGCGCTACCCTCGAGTGATCTATAAAAGCACAGGATCGGCGATTACCAAACAGGCTTTCGGCCAGGTCGATCAACAACAGAAAAATAAAGAAGAGGCTGTGAGACATATACTGAGAAGATCAGTATTGGTAAGAAGGATCCTAAGAAGCAGTAGTTAATTTGATGTAAGAATAACCACTATACAAAAAGGGTGACAAATTAAAATCAGGTCGATCAACAACAGGAAACAAATTTACACTGGGACAAATAACTGGAAAATGCTGGGAATATAACATAGATATTTATAGATATCAACACAAGCCTTTAATAGCATAATAAGGAAAAATTTAGTGTGTTTCTGAAATTTTTGAAGATACCAATTAAAATGGTAAGACTAATTAAACAAACGAGAATATTAAGAACAAATCAAGTCAAAATTCAGAAGCAACTAACAGAAAATTTCGAGAGTAACCAAGGATTAAAGCAAGGGGACGGACTGGCTCCGATATTATTTAATTTGGCTCTAGAGGACGCCATTAGACAATCAATCAGAACTATGGCATACAAGTCATCACAAATAATGGCACATGCCGATGACGTGGTGATAATATCAAGAACGACTAAAGTAGCACAGGAGGCATGTAAAGACATAAAGAAACACGCCAAAACGGTTGGTCTAGAAATAAACTTAAAAATAAAAATGATGATTCAGTCGCGGAGGCAATTTGGGAGGAAAACAAAAGGATGGATGGACATAGATGGTGATGTTATAGAAATAAGGGATCCAAATTCCACAAAGACGGAGATGAACGGCGTGAAATCAGGAGAAGAATAACAAACATGAGGATATGTAAAACCTTGATGAGGCCAATAATATTATGGACGTGAGGGGCTGGACTCTAAACAAGAAAGAGGAGACAGCGATTAACATCTTTGAAATAAACATCCTATGAAGGCCCAAAAAATAAAAATGGCCTATGGAGACACAGAGATATAATAAGGAAATATATGACGTGTATATGGAACCAAGCATCGCAACAGCTATTACATTAAAGAGAATGGAATGGGACAGGACATGTGCAACGCATAGGAAAGGAAAGGATGCATAATACAATGTTATGGGAGGTAAAACCTAGGACAGATGGATAGACGAAGTAGAGAAGGACATCAAAAATAGGATGATGGAACTGGAGGAGAATAGCTTTAGACAGAGAAGTTTGGAGGAAGCTACTACTGGAGGTCGATATCGGGCTGTGGAACCATAGAAAAAGAAGAAGACTTCAGCTAGACCAGTAATCTCTTTTCATAATAAATTTGTGGCACAATTACTAAGCCTTGATACTTTATTGAATTGGAGTAGAATGAGAACCACATCTCAACGCTCCTTGAGTTTTTAGAAGGAGTAGAAACACAAATGCAACTCGTGTAGTGTCCATCACGTGCTACTGTCTCTGCGCCTTGTAATTTTAACCCCCCACCGTAGATACTGAGCCTTCTTCGTACGTGAGATGTGACGGCCAATTAATTCATCTTGACATTCACCTTCGGGGCCATTCCTCTCGGCTGTACACGACCACGTTCCCTTTCCCTTTCGAATCGACGCGGAATGTGACATTTGCCCGGAGTAACGGCACACACACACACACACACACACACACTCGGGGGAATGCGATTGCGTGTAGTTTGTCCTTCCTTCTGGTGGAGTGAGTGCTCTCGCTGCCTTGGCCGTGGCCCGCAGCAAAGCCAAGTTCGCGTGGCGAGGAAGACAGAGAATCTCCTCTGACTCATCCTCGAGGCTGCAAAGTCTGGCGGGATCATCGCACTGACAAAGTGAAACGATCCACACAGAGAGCGCTCGCTAAGTGCTGATGCACTTCCATGGTGGTTGAGACATCGCTGCTGAGATAAACATGTTACATGTTGGTTTATTTGTGGTTTGTCATCAACCCGGGACGGATTTTGGACTTTCTTCGTAGATATCGCGTGTTTAAATAGTTGCAGTTTTTAATTAAAAATTTACGACTATAAAAGACAGACCAAAGAAGAGCAGAAACGTTGTGTGCTATTTATATCATCACTTCTCCTTGTCTGTATGTAGCTGTCTTTCCTATTATTAATTGACAGATACGTTCACAATGTAAACAAACGGTCGCCATATTGAAGCCACTTAAGATAGCACGAAAATAAACTTACATTTGCGGCAAGGATTGTGAAGTCTTTCGTTTCGTTTTTTATTATCATTCGATGGAGTATTGCTGGATGTAATCATATATTTTATTCAATCAAAATATTTCTGCTTTATTTTATTACAAAATAAGTAACTTTTTTTTGCGCAGTAACGTCTCTCTCTCTCTCTCTCTCTCTCTCTCTCTCGCGCGCGCGCGTAACGTCACTGTCTCTTAGCGCGCAGTAATTTAACACAAAATGATCACATTTTTTAATTACAATTCTTTCCACATTTATGCTAAGGGTTTCTCACCCCCACAGTACCGTTTCTCGTCGTTTGAAGGATATCTGTACACAAATTTTGTTGCAATCTGTCCACGCCTTTAAATTTGTACACAAATTAACATAAATACATACAAATTTGCATCCTTTTTTATTATATTTATTTAATTTATGTATCGTTATAATTTTTATTTTTTTTTCCACTGTGATAAGCACTCAAAAATTTAAAGGAATTTTTACTGGCAGTTGTTAAAAATTTTGCATTTCGGCCACAACGAAAAACGACTCCTGACTAGCAAAATTAATTTTGTTAACCGTCATACCTGATGAGGTCGCAAATTAGCGACGAAACGTTGTGGAATTTCTATTAAATATATTTTTCTGGCTTGAAAACGACTTATTTATTTATAAATTATCTCAAATAGTCATTATATATATGTATATATATATATATATATATATATATATATATATATATATATATATATTGTAATACTAATTAGATGCCACTTATGATTTTAGTAATTGGACAGTTATAATTAGCCGTACCAATCTTCAAAAGGCTAGCTTTGTCGTGAGCCGCGAGCACTTTCTGGAACGCAGTCTGTCTGGTGTTGTAGTCGGGTGAAGAAGTCGTAATTTAATAGCAAACAACAAACAGCGTGGCAGGCATATAAATCCAACTGAGAAGGTTACCAGTTTTAGAATTTGAGTATAAAGTTTGGACAGCGAGATACTTGATAATACCGCAAAGAGTAACCTACCACCATCAGTTTCCACATAGAGACAATCTTGCAACAATCTGTCTAACTAATAATCCGGAGGAAGAAGCAGTTTCCACTTCCCGAAAGCTACGACCGTGTTTTGTCGAATCAAGTGTAGAGTCAGTGATTCATGGCCTTTTTAGTGTAAATTGTGTGCGCGAGCGCAGGAGATCTAAGTCTGGTACCAGAAAAATAATTTGTAAGTAGAAACCAATTTAATTAAGCTTTTTGTAAACGATAACTAAAGGTATTCGTCAGATTTCGCTTTCTCGTTTAGTTTTGATTGTTTAACTTTTAGTTTGTAAATTCTATGATTGTGTAACGTAAATATAAAGGTTTTTGTTTTACTTAGAAGGCCCAACTAAATTCTATATAATATTGTGTGTTAATTTTGATTTAATTATTAAATTTTGGCGTCACCAACGAAGGGCAAATTCACTGTAACATTAATTAAATAAATTTTGTTTGTTAATTAAATGTAATCGTTACAATATATAATTATGCGTAGGTCTTGAGAAATCAACCGAAGTTATCCGATGTTTGCCGAAGGTGACCGAAGGTTCATTCTGCTAATTTGTTACTGTTAATACAATTATGTAGGAAAAAAGCCGAGGTAGCGACTCAGAAAAATGTATTTATAGTTAGTTACCGTATTTATGGTGTTTAGCTCAGATGGGGTGCTTAAATGTAAGGGAGAAATTAACATTAATACGAAACAGAAGCAAGGAAGCGTCGCCAACTGTGATTACAAGATTAAATGCACAACGAAATTATTTTCGCACGCTATTTTTCGTCACAAAAAAAATAAAATTCTGTTATTATGAGACAAGTAAAAGTCGCTCCGTGGACACAGTAAGACGCAGCCTGCGGGCTTCATCTCTGTCTGTTTTTTTTAACGAATAATAATAATAAAAATAAGGCACGAAACCTCGGTAACTTTTTGAGAGGTGTATGTCTCGGACTCGCAGACGTTAGCGAAATTTTGCCGCCGTTCCCTTACGAACCAGTCGTGAAATAGTCTCTTAAACTGGGCCGAGGCATGGAGACGGGAATGCTGCAGTCTCCAGACATCGGAAAGCCGTGAGATGAGTACCAATGAGTACGGGTCCCACTAGGGATTTTTTTTTCACCGTATTTCAGATAGTCCAATGTCAGGGGACAGTTCCTTAATCGCTATTAAAGTGATGAGGCCACAACAGCAGTTTGTTAGAACAGCCCCCCCCCCCTCCCAATTTTTTTTTTTAGTTTTCTAAGCAATTCTAAATATTTATCGACAAATAAAGTGTGTTGTGCATACATTCATTTATTTTACCACGCACGATTCCTGAAGCTTTAACCTGACGAATATTATTATAATTTTTTTAGGAACTTGAGGGCTTCTTCCAGGGGCAATTAAACAGCTTACGGGAGGTCGACGACGGGAGGAAGCGTTGTACTTCCCAAAGTGTCCGATGGCTCTCGACGGGAAGGAACCTCCCGCGCTGTACAACGAGCTCCCGACAGACCGCATCAATGGGCAACAGGTGTTGTATTGAAGGTCGCTACGGTTATTAATTGATCATATCCGGTCGTGTTAGCCATACTGTGTGTGTGTGTGTGTGTGTGATGGTGGGGGACAAGCAATGCCATGTGCTATTTATTTGCCCTCTGGGAAGGTCGCCAGCAACAATGACGCACAATTCCGCGTGGAGGAAAAAAAATTGCATCAGGACTACGGTAATGATGGAAGACACACACTAGAAACACTCTCATAAACGATTGGTTTGCTACGCTGGTTGGAAATATTACCGGATTTTGCACACTGCGACGTTTTCTTTCATTTATTGACGTACCACACAGAGCGAACACACACACACCAGACGTTTATTCTTATAAATACGAATTTTATAAACATTTATTACAGAACACTTAAGCTAAACTATGCCGCACGAAATTCAACATACACGAATATGTACTTTTAAATCTCGTTTACAGAACAGAACACGAAGCTCTCTTTACGGCTGTAAAAAGAGTTATTTTACCTTGCACTTTTGGTTCGGGCAAGGTCTGGAATAATTTAAATTTATGTAAAGCGTCTATTTTTATTTACAAAGTCTCCATATTGTGGTGGATAAATAATAATTAATTAGTGAATATCTCGAGAAAAATACTAACTTTATAATATTTAGAACAAAAAGTCTCAATTTACAATATTAGTTACTACTTCAGCTAAGCAATGCCCCGCGACATCCACCAGTATTCACCTTTAAACGTCGTTTATGGAACAGAACACGAAACTCTCGTATCATCAGAGCACACGCGTGGGTGTAACTTCTCAGGGTTCACAACGTATAAAAAAACCAAACAATAATTCACCACTTACATTGTTTACTTGTTTAACGACCTCCAAGACGCTGCAGCACTCACGGTTTCGGGGGTTGATCTCAGGAGATTTCGACTAGGGGCTGCTGGTCGAGTTTCCCCCAACTAGGCTCCACGTGACGTCACACTCTGACGTAATCAGCTGGCGGACAATCTTGTCCCCGATACACGTAGGCGGGGGCAAACATGCAGGGAACATGAGAGAGTTTAAACAAATATTATGCAAACAAACAATCAGTATTTTAATACTAAATAATAATATCAGAACATAAAACATAAATTCTTTTAAACAAATAAGAGTCTCAACCAGTTTTTATGGTCAATAACCTCTCATGCAATCTCCTTGGCGCTTTTAACTTAATTTAATCAACATACAGACCATTTTATATTTCTCCAATGACTTACCGACATTTAAAAGACCTCCGTGAAAACTCTTGGACACTTTACAGTTATTATTTCTTTCGCCAAACACCAAAAAAACAACCAGAAACTCTTCACTGATCGGCCATGTTTGAATTTCGATTCCTCTCTCGCAGCTAAACAATACGCCAGAGGTAATTCGTCAGAGATAATCCTCCAATACCTCTCACAATATCATCTTTCCTCGCATATTATAATGAATTATGGCCGCCACTTATTATTATTATTATTATCACAACCAACTAAAACGATTTTTCTAACCAGTGTCCACAAGTACGTGATGTATTTAATTATTTTTAATTTTATAAAACAAATAGAAAATGGCAAAATCCCGCGTTGCATGCCAAAGACATTTTCTCCATCAGAGATACTGCACTTGTCAGACGTGATCGTCTTTAACCTCACTACATAACTCGTATAGTTTGTTTGTTTTTACCACAGGGACATTTAACTGCTCCTACAACGTAATTTAAAGTCTCGTGACAGTTACTGATTCCTATGACTATTAATATTTATTTAATTAAACGACCATTATCTGGTCTTCAAGACGTTTAGACCTGAGCTTCCAACAGTTGTGGCACATTTAATTTATATGTTGCTTTTAATCAGTCTCAACAAAATAATTTGAAACGCCATTAAATTTGAAACCAAGGAGGTTTCGACCGATAATTTAGCCATATTCAACTGAAAAATTATAATTATTTATAAAAACAACATTTAAAACTTACAAAATCCTATATTTATATTTGTCAACACTGAAAACTTTATATCAAGATGTCCGCTCGTTACTACCAGATACACACGTCTCCTGATTAAATCGATACACGGACATTAAATCGATTAATTCCACGATGGGAGCTTTTAACATTTATAATATAGTGTAATAAAGAGCCTTAAGTCACAAAATGAAGTTAATTAACAACAAAACATTAAATATACCGACGTTTCGTCATTTTTAGGACATTTTCTGGTTCAATTATTATGTATATAATGAATAAGAAAGATAGCCAATACAGACAAAAAAGCTTTTGAGTGTTGTCAACTGACCAGTGCAGTTCTGTCACTCCAGGCTATTCTTAGCACCTGACGAAAGAGGACAAGGATCCCAGAAAGCCTGGCAAGTGCAGTTGTGTCTCTCTAGGCTCTTCTTAGCACCTGAGGAAAGGAACAAGGATCCCAGAAAGCCTCGCAAGTGCAGTTGTGTTTCTCTAGGGTCTTCTTAGCACCTGAGGAAAGGAACAAGGATACCAGAAAGCCAGGCAACTGCAATTGTGTCGCTCTAGGCTCTTCTTAGCACCTGAGGAAAGGAACAAGGATCCCAGAAAGCCTCGGAAGTGCAGTTGTGTTTCTCTAGGGTCTTCTTAGCACCTGACGAAAGGAACAAGGATCCCAAAAAGGCTTACAAATGCGGTTGTGTCGCTCTAGGCTCTTCTGAGCACCTGAGGAAAGGAACAAGGATACCAGAAAGCCTGGCAACTGCAGTTGTGTCGCTCTATGGTCTTCTTAGCACCTGACAAAAGGAACAAGGATCCCAGAAAGCCTGGCAAGTGCAGTTGTGTCTCTCTAGGCTCTTCTGAGCATCTGAGGAAAGGAACAAGGATACCAGAAAGTCTGGCAACTGCAGTTGTGTCGCTCTAGGGTCTTCTTAGCACCTGAGGAAAAAAACAAGGATCCCAGAAAGCCTCGCAAGTGCAGTTGTGTCGCTCTAGGCTCTTCTTAGCACCTGAGGAAAGGAACAAGGATACCAGAAAGCTTGGGAACTGCAGTTGTGTCGCTCCAGGCTCTTCTCAGCACCTGAGGAAAGGAACAAGGATCCCAGAAAGCCTGGCAACTGCAGTTGTGTCGCTCTAGGCTCTTATTAGCACCTGACGAAAGGAACAAGGATCCCAGGAAGCTTCGCAAGTGCAGTTGTGTCGCTCTAGGATCTTATTAACAGCTGAGGAAAGGAACAAGGATACCAGAAACGTTGTGCGGTATTTATATCCCCACCTCCTTTTTTTCTGTATTGACTATCTTTGTTATTCATTATTTTCTATCAGACTTAAATTATTTTCATTTTATTATGTATATAACTCAAGCAAACAAAAATTAATTTTTCTGTTGCAACAGTAATTTTTTCTTGTCTTATATTTATAATTATTAAACTTGTAGAGGTCCTAAAAGTGGAGTAAACGTCGGGTTATTTAATTTTTTTTGTTAATAAACATAATTTCTGACTCACAGATGTTTGTATATATATTTAGTAATCGATGTAATTCTCTTGGTTCCTTAAATTGTTATTAAACCTTTTTTTCAATGTTATTTAGATCGCCTTGAAGGAACATCCCGACATCAACACACTACCCCTCCCTTTTTAAAACGTCATTAACTGATGGGAACCCGAGGAGAAGATATCATGGGCCCACTGTGGGTTCATTATTGTCCCTTGTGGAGCGTTTCCCATTTTTCTAGATCAATTGCTGTTGAAAATTGATTTTTTTCCCCTCTCTCTCTCAAGTATTTATACCCATTGCAATATTCGAACAAATGACGCAGTTTCAAGAAACCACTCTTGAGCGATTTTGCAAGAGTTAATAAATAACCGTCCGGTTTTCTACGCAGAATTAGTTTCCAGCCCAGCAAGCAAGGTCCGCCTACGCAGTCCGTGGGAGAAAGAAGAAAGAGACAGGAGGGAGGGAGGAAAAAAAGGTGTCCGTCTTTGAAGGCCTTCAATCAATGAACCCATTAATACGTGTAATGTATGCATACTCACACACACCTAATCCGGTTCAACATCAATGGAATCTTTTAATTGCACATCCGCCACCGCCTGGACAATGTCGCAGTGTCCCCCCCCCCCTTATAATCGAATAATATGTCCTGTAAATGGCCGGTCCTCTAATTGACCAAGTGGAAGTAACAAATAGTCCTTGACGTTCCTAAAGGCCAGTGAACTCGAACAGAGGCACGAGTGCTCTTATATAGTTTGTAATATCGCTGACCTTGGCTCCAGGGTTGGCCATCTTTTTCAGATTACTCACTGACACTTTTACGGGTATGAAAAATATTCTCTGCGGTGTCTACTATAGATTTATATTTATTTATTGATGCCATTTGTCCTCTAATGGAGAAATATAACAAACCAAAGACTTATTACATTCAAAGATAACAAACACGATCGCAGAACAAAGTGTGGTACGATAGATCGAGAGGCTTCTTTATAAATCCTCTGACGAAAAGGACGAATCGAACTTTAAAAGCCGGTACAAAGTTCCAACCGAGCTGTAACCCTCCAGATATTTCATAATAATGGTTTACTTTAGTAACTAAAGTCGTGCCGACGCCGGGAAACCAGACGTTCTGATATTTCGGCAAGCTTGTCCCAAAATAATGACCACGTGGGTAAAAGTGAGATGGGCGACGGTTTTGCAGGTGGGGGGGAGAGGGAAACGATGTATAAAAACCCCTATGATCGACTGACTACTTTAATACTGACCACGCTCGATTACGGCTTTTGCAGGACGTGTACGGAGATCCGGACTCCACGAGAAGAGGATCGACGTGCATGACACCAACAGCCAACTACTAACTTACTCCTACCAACAAAACGATGTGCATGTTGCTGTCGCACAAGAGCAGTATCCTAGCTCATCGTGCCCTTCAACCCATCTAACTATCGCTGAGGTTTTTTTCCCGGTAAAGAGACCCTTCAGGTTGAATTATTGGCACTTTTTTCCCTCAGCCCTACGATCTTCATTCTGTCTCTCTCACAAGCTATCTCCGTGAATGACCGTATTAAAGGGTATTATGCCCTCAGGTCTCTCGCGCAAGCAAGCCTGCGAGAGGATTTCTCGCAGGTGAACCTTCCCAGAGAGCTCTGGCGGGGGCTACCTTTGGGGATGCCTTTTCCTCTCCGTTTTTGAACTAAGGTTCCCACAAGCCGAGGCACCTCGGTCTGTTTTGAGAGGTGTATGTTCCGGGGTCACAGACCTTGGGCATACGGCAAGAGTTGTCCGCTATTCCAATTGGAATAGTCGGCCAGCTGCCTCCTAAACTGGCCAAGGCATGGCGAGGGGTAAGCTGCGTCCCCACAGCATACCCCTCTCCCGTCATCGGAAGGGCGTGGGACAAGTACCAAATGCCCGACCTACCCGATGCAGGTTTTTCTAAGGTTTTCCCTGCATTTCTTTAGGTGAATGCCGGGTAGGATCCTTAAAATATAGCCCGGGGGCCATAGTTAACCCTTGGCTACCTTCCTCTACCTTTCCGCATCCCCCCTTTCAAATCCCTTCCTATGCTATTAAAGGGGAGTTGCCCAATGTGGATCACCCTCATGTAGCCTGTTGCCCTAAAAAAAAAAAAAAAAACAGGTCTCTCGCAGGCAGTACCTGCGAGGGATGTTCTCTCGCAGGCAGAACCTTTTAGGAGAGACACGAAGGGGCTACCTTTGGGGATGCCTTTTCCCTCTCCGTTTTTGAACTAAGGTTCCCATAAGTCGAGGCACGTCGTCAGTTCTGAGAGGTGTATGTTCAGGGGTCACAGACCTTGGGCATACGGTAAGAGTTGTCCGCTATTCCCATTGGAACAGTCGGCCAGCTGCCTCCTAAACTGGTCGAGGCACGGAGAAGGGAATGCTGCGTCCCCACAGCAAACTCCTCTCCCGCTATCGGAAGGGCGTGGGACAAGTACCCAATGCTCGACCTACCTGATGCAGGTTTTTCTAGGGTTTTCCCTGCATTTCTTTACGCGAATTCCGGGTAGGTTCCTTAAAATATAGCCCGGGAGCCCCTAGTTAACCCTTGGCTACCTTCCTCTACCCTTCCGCATCCCCCCTTTCAAATCCCTTCCTATGCTATTAAAGGGGAGTTGCCCAACGTGGATCACCCTCAAGTAGCCTGTTACCCTAAAAAAAAAATCAGGTGCGGATCAAACACAAGTTCCCAATCCTTGTGTCCCAAGTTAGTCTACTAACAACACGTGCAGAGGGGGTGTAGAAAGTGGTAGACCCCCATGCTTGGCCGTGCGTGCTTTTAAGGGGACATGGTCTTTAAGGGCCTTTGCCCCCCAAAAAAAATTAAAATAAAATAAATAAAAATAGTCCTTTGCTAATTGCCGCGTTATAATTGTTTTTGAACGTAAGGAAGCAGGAAAAAGGAGACTGGACGAACATCGGAGCAGAGGAAGCCCGAATTCCTGTTTTTCCTGAAGGCGTTGATTTATCGGGGAAATTTTCCAGTAAAATGTGGAAGGTTACACGAGCAAACCTTGCTCGGAATTATTCATTCATCACATTTTCTTATTAAAAGGAGCTCATTTCAAATTTTTTTCAGCTTTGACTGAAAACTTGGACGTGATTTGATTTGATGTCTTTTATTCCATTAGTCCTCGTATGAGGAAGTTGGATACGTCATTACATAAAATTAAAATATAATAATTATAAATAATTAGAAGTTAACATAAAAATACAAAAATCCGGGGGGACAAATTTCCCTGTCCAATATAAGTAAAAGAACTGTTTAGTAATAATAATAAAAAGAATAATTCTTTAACTATACTTAGGGGGTAATATAATATAATATTTACAGTACTAAAAAAAATTAAATACGCAATACGTAAAAAATTAATGATTGGAGAATTAACTATCATAAAATACAGAATTACACATTGTAACGCGTGTATTTTGGTTTTAATTTGCTTTGTCTCGAAAGTGTTGTCTGCTCTAGTTTGGAGAATTCGAAATCGTGCACGTGCGTGGGTGTGGAGGAGATAAATATTTCCATCCAAGTAATTTTCGTGTCCTGTCTCGATTATTGGCCTCAACACGACTGAATTGTTGACTACAGAACTGCAGCTTCGTGTTATAACTCTTGTAACAATGGAAGAATCAGTGAAACAATGACATTTCGACCAAGTTTTCTAATAATGAAAAACGGAAAAAGAATGGGAGGACATAAATGGAGGCAACTTGAATGGGTGGAAGTGTATTGACGCTGTTTCTGAGCAAGATATGGGAAGCTTCTTAAAGTACGACGGCAGAGATTGGCAATATGGCGCACGTTTGAATTTAATGGACCTGCACCGCTCGTGATAAAATGAGTCAGTCTGGTCGATGCGCTACTGAGGGACAGTTGTTGGTGATGAACTCCGCTCATGGTGCAGTTGCATAATGCGAAAAGGTCACGAAGCACAAAAGCTGTGAGGAGCGAGAATTACGTGCCACGTCTTCCAGTACACAAGTGGGCAGCACGAGTACGTCGCAACATAATCCCTCAGCCAGTGGTCAACCCCTGAGTCGACGCCATGCAGTGATCCTGACTAGGTCGTCGCTGCAGTTAACCCGTTCTGCCAGCAGCGAGATTCGGAGGCATCAGTACGTTGGTTACGAGAGCTGCAGCAGACGAACACAACACAGAAATAGCAGGACGTATTTGATAACGGGCAGCTAATCTCTTCTACGTAATCCACAGGTGCCTGAGATAAGAATTTTTTCATGCCTAACTGTCATAAACTTATAAAAATTCTTTACATCATAATACAAGAAGAAACACCAAAAACATGACACGCACACACTAGGAGGAGGAAACACAAACGACGGGCGAGTGACGTCACGAAACAGAGGGAAGAGGAATCTGCAAACTCCAGGCCGCTCGTACATGAAACTAACAAAGAAAAGAGGAGAAAAGACCAACAGAGACTAAGCGAGATATGAAATAAGTAGTTGTTATTATCAACACTTTTACAGTATAACAAAATCTAATTAATTATTAGGGGGAACTGTCAAGAAACTCCTACACTGAGTAAAACACTAGTGGCCTTTCAGTAAAATATCTTTACGCTGAATCACAGATCTCTTGTAGTTATTATTGTTGTTTACAGGAAGACTATTGTATAAAATTATCCCTGAGAAAGCTGTTAGTAAGATGGACGCCGCGTTTGCTTACAGCGGAACAAATATAGCATCGTGATGCCCGAGCTTCATAACCACGGGTCCATCACTTCACACTTGAGAGGATGGAATAGTCGTTCCAATGAACTGAAATGGGAGAATGGGCATCACAGGATTTATAAAAATCCGGTGGACGAACTGCATTATCTACAGAAAGATAAAAGTCGATCGACAAAGAAACCAAACATTGTCGATGAATACGGTTCCAAGGAAAGTAAAACGACTCGGAATGTGGTTGACGGTGTAGAATTAATTGTATGGTAACGTTTTTCAACTATAAACGCCCGGGACGCGGGGGCGCGGGTAAACGAACCGTGAAATTAAGTTGTAAGACTTCGTTACGAAAAATTTGGTGGCATGCTCAATATTCAAGTCGTTAAACAGGTTGTATGAGGCGTGACTGTGGCCCCTACGACACTCAACCAGGTGGATGGATGGCTCCGGTGTCGGGCGGCTTGCGTTTCGGAAGGAGAACTCACTTTCCCTGACGAGGAAGCGCGTACATTATTATTATTATTATTATTATTATTATACAAGAAACATAACAGTTGTAATACTATATATATCCTGTGAAGAAGCATGTTGATTCACCTCCTGATTATTAATTTGGTCTCTGGGTCTCTTTCTATTTAATCGGCGATGTTGGATGTGAGGTGGAGGAGAGGCAGCTCGATCGGATAATTGTCTATTTATTTATGGTTTGGATATTTTTTTAAAAAATTATTGTTTATAGTCCTCTTGTCAATATAAGTCATTGGCGACTTTCCACACCACCTACATGAAATTATTACAATTAATTCATATTATCTATACATTTTATTCTTAGTCTCAGCTTCATTGTCCATCTTGGATGCCGGTTTCCTTGCTAAACGTTTAGTAAGTTATTTATTGCCACTGCTGAGGTCCATACTCTGAATTCTGGCTTTTTTAATCCGGTCGTGCTTTGGGCGGTCGTAGAGGACATGCTGGATCGTCAGCGCAGCCTTGCTGCGGTGACGTAGAGAGCAGACAGGAGAGCGTGTGGTTAAAGAATGGTGAGATCTTAACCTAGCAACAACCACCGTGACAGATTACCAGGGCCTTGACTTCCTTGTGAAAAATCCCTTCATTCCTTCCCCTTCTACAGTTGTAGCATTTTTTTCTCCGGTATACTAGCGTAGGCTTGTCTCCCAATAATTTTTTAGAGCACGCTGAACTGTTGTTGTTATTCTTCTGTTGTGATGCCTCCATCTTATCAGCCCTTTCGTTCCTCCTCTATTCCTATGTGTTCCGGTATTATTGTTATTTAGGATAGCCATAAGGTTTTCTCTGATTTTATTGACGGCACCATTCCATATCTTTTGGTTGGTTATTGTATTTATTGCAGCCAGAGAGAGTCTGTTAGGATTAAAATTATTATTTTTTAGTTGTTCCGTGCATCGTATTTGGTTATTGTTTGGTGGATGTGTGGAATATTGAGGTCACTGTGGATGTGAGAAGAACCAGTGAGGGTTTGTGATGTAAGGAAGGTATTTGGATCTTGTTCACGTGTTTTTCCGCTGCGGAACCCCCTAATCTTACAGTCGTACTTCCGTAATGCAGAAATAAGGGATATATAAAGCATTTTTGAAAGGGATAAAGGAGAATTAAGATTAAGTAATGGTTTTAGTACTTTGAAGCGATGATTGATTAATTTTTAAAAGCATTCCTGATGGACCTGTAATTAATCACTACTCTATAGTATTTTTGGTGTCGTATTTTGAGCGGCCGTGCCCTGAGCGTCGTCGCTTCCTCACTCCTGACAGCTGAGCGAGCAGGTATAAAGTTTCCTGAAGACTTTTATCAGTCTTGGTTTTTACATTCAGTAATACAAATTTCGGAAACATATCTGTATTTCTATCTCTATCTATAATAACATGGAAACTGTTCCAATTGGTAGTGATTCGTTTAATAAATATGCTTGGAAATGATCAATTAAGATACGAATCTTTTTTAACAGTTATATTTATCTGACGTCCTTAAATAAGCCTGTTTTGTTATAAATTTATTATTAATTTAAATTTATAAACATTATAATAGGGGAAAAAAATTCTCAAAGTTTCGTCCCCTAATTTATTAGTAACTATTCAGGTGGTGTAAAGTCAATTCTTCTTATTATTCTTTTATTGGCACTGTAACCCAATGTGAGTTTTGGCCTTATTAGCAATTTTCTTCCATTCCGCCCTCTCCTGTATCAAGTCACCGCCATCCTCTTACTTTCATGGTTTGTTATATCCTTCTCGATGTCATCTAGCCCATCTTGTCCATGGTCTCCTCCTTTTCCTCCTTCCAACTGGCTTCCAGTCCATAATCCGTCTAGGTTGTTCTGCTTTCATCCATCCTATGTACGTGTCTCCATCCAGGCCAAACCCTCTGCTCTTGATGTCCTCGTTCTCTGTTTGTTCTAATTCTCCATTGGTACATACAGGTCCTTCTCAGTATCTTGCGTTCAAATATTCTGAGTAAGTGCTTTATCATCATTATTCAGGGTCCACGCGTCACAGTTCCGAATTTAACCATATTCACTCATGTCCTTATTTCTTTTCAGTGTTTGTCTTCAGTGTTTGTCGCCGGAAGCAGTCCGGCTTCGCAACAATTGCTTTTTTTCCCCCGTGGTGGGGGTTGTCAGCCCCACGCACAACCCTCCCCCCAACACTGGAGGGCCAGGATGTTCCTCTTCGTCTGGTGTCCCTCCCCTCTCCGACCAGTCCGGCTTGGGTTGACCCTTCCAGTAGCAGCTAAGCTACCACTGTCATAGTTCTCGGGATCGACAACACACGCACCATGATAAGGTGGGAACACCATTGCAGGGGGTTGTAAAGTCAATTAAACGATCTAATTTCAAACATCTGTGTTTCTAAAAGCAAGATTTTACAAAAATGATCGTTTATAATGATTGTTAAAGACTGATAAAGTTGCTCTTCGGAAAAATCTGCTCGCTCATCGGTCAGGGAGGATTGAGGAAGGGGATTGTTGTCCCCGCTCAGGGCACGGACGCTCCAAATACGGCGCGGTATGGCAGGTTAAATTACTTACATCAAGGAAAGACACGGCCGAGGGTAGTTCCAGAGGTACACGGGGGGGGGGGGAAGGTTGTTAATTGAAGAAAACAAAAGTGGACTACAGTACCAACTTTATAAAGTTTAAGATTGAAGCCGCTACACTGTTTAACTGTTCGTTTGACAGCCAGCAATAGTGAAGGATCTCAGTGAATATGAAAACATGGATAAAAATTGGTCATGGTTACAATACTTACAATATCAAAGTATAATTCTTTCCACCTTCACGCTAGGGGGATTCTCACTCTCACTGTTCCCTTCCCCCGAACGTTCCGGGAACGGCGCCAGAACCCTGTCATGCGAATCACGAGTTGAAAGGAGAATTTCCTGGACACTATCGATTGTTAACAGTTCATAAATTCCATCCGTGTCTTTGACCTGAGGTCGAAGCGATACCGAGACCAGACAACAAGATTCCAACGTAACGTTACGACTTTTGTTCTGAGAAGTGTAAAGCCGCGTTCGACGGATGAGGAGAGAGTCCTTGAAGGCCGACCGACCACTCCCTACTTAGGTCGTACCTGAGGACGGAAGGAACTGGGTTTCTCCAGGCGATGCCAGATAAGACGGTCGTGACGCCGCTGATTGGTTCGGCGGCGGCGGCGGCGCATTTCTGAAGACGTTTAAATCCGGCTCGGAAACAATCAGTTACACGAAACAATATCGATCAGAGAGAAAAAAGAACCGACACATTTCTCTTCTCCCTAAACCAATGCATGATGATGTTTGGTTGCACCTGGGCCTGTCCTCCAGCATCCTGTTCGGGCACAATGGCGAATATCAAGTGCACAGAGAGATAGAGAGAGAGAGAGAGAGAGAGAGAGAAATAGAGAGAGTGAGATAGAGAGAGATAGATAGATAGAGACATAGATAGAGAGACAGAGAGAGAGATAGAGAGAGAGAGAGATAGAGATAGAGAGAGATACAGAGAGCTAGATAGATACAGAGAGAGAGAGAGATAGAGAGAGCTAGATAGATAGAGACACAGAGAGAGAGAGAGAGAGAGAGATAGAGATAGAGAGATAGAGAGAGGTAGAGAGGTAGAGAAATAGAGAGAGATAGAGAGAGAGAGAAGTAGAGAGAGGTAGAGAGAGATAGAGAGAGGTAGAGAGAGAGAGAAGTAGAGAGAGATAGAGAGAGAGAGAAGTAGATATATATATATATATATATATATATATATATATATATATAGAGAGAGAGAGAGAGAGAGAGAGAGAGAGAGAGAGAGAGAGAGAGAGAGAGAGATTGTGGATCATTGTGGATTACGAACTGCACAAGAGGCAAATTGTAAATTCAATAATTGAAGTCTAATAATTGAGGACATCAACAGTTTCATTATTTTTTCTTAAATGTATTAAGGTGTAATGTGATTTTTATTATTTTAGACTTGTCCTGTCTGCCTCAATAATAAGAGTAGCGAGATCAATAAATTTGAATTACAATGTAAACAGAGTCTTATGTATAGTAAATATATTAAGTATCAGAAACAAAGACATTAGTAAAGAGTGAGAGGAAAAACCTGGTGGAAAGTGTAGAAATTTGGCGTTGAAGGAGACTTGTAAAAACTAAATGGACAGAAATTGTAAAAAAAAATGGGAAGAGGTTTTAAGAAGAGTAAATGATAGAGAAGAGGTAGATCCATCTTGACTACAGATTTTAAGACAAAAGGCATCTGGATCATCCGAAAGAGATATGGTTTAATGCAGGACACGACATCTTAGGAGAAGAAGAAGAGCGCTAGAGGGACTAGAAGGGAGAGCGAAGTCCAAGAACCCTTCCAGGAGCCAGGAATCCACTTAATAATAACAACAATAATATAAGTGGGAAAGTTAATTCAAGGACAGGGAATGAAACTACTAGCAAAATAATAACCGAACCATTTGGCAACAAATAAGAAATCCCTTTGTGGGACGAAAAGTGAACACTCTATAGGCAACCGATATAATTTTCTATTAAGTTATTATTTAGCAAACCATATTTTTTTAGATATAGCTTTATATATAAAAAAAATTAGTCCGACTCCTCTCCCGCTATTGGAAGGGCGTGGGACAAGTACCCAATGCCCGACCTACCTGATGCAGGTTTTTATAGGGTTTTACCTGCATTTCTTTAGGCGAATGCCGGGTAGGATACTTAAAATATAGCCCGGGGCCCCTAGTTAACCCTTGGCTACCTTTCTCTACCCTTCCGCATCCCCCCTTTCAAATCCCTTCCTATGCTATTAAAGGGGAGTTGCCCTAAGTGGATCACCCTCATGTAGCCTGTTGCCCTAAAAAAAAAGACCAATAAAAAAAGACGTTTATTTAAGAAAATTCAATTTTAAATATCAACGACGTTTCGGGAGGGCATTTTTTATCTTCACCAAGCTCAGAAGGATTATACTAAAAATTCAATTTTTTAAATTAACAAATATGTTTAATAGTCATATATTTATCAAGAGATCATAGGAATATAAATTAATAGCCAGCCTAATTTATCGAGAAATATATTTTAAATAAAATTTTAAAAAAAACAACAAATAAAACGTAATTATAAGAATAAAAAATTGGCACGACGTTTCGGTTCCTTTTTTTGGAACATCTTCAAGTGTACCACTATGTACATAAAGAAAGGTGAATTTATTTATAAAATATAAATTCTTTATTTATTCTTCCAGATCAATTTCATCCCCTTCAAAGTAATCCCCGTCCGTCCGATAAAACGCACTTTTTTCCAACGCTTTTTCCAGTCCTCGAAACAGTCAGAATAGTCTTCTTCCCCGGTATAGCCTTCAAGACCTTCTTCGATTCGGTTTTTATCTCCTCAATCGCGTCCCAACGGCGTCCCCGCATTGGCCTTTGGAGTTTGCTGAAGAGCCAGAAGTCGCATACGGTGGTTGCGGAACGACGTGAGTCGCATGCAGTGTGACGTGGTGCATTATCGTGGTGAAGGAGCCAAGAGGAATTCACAGTGCACCACACCACGACTGTCAACATGACCTTGATATTCGCTGGTTTCAGGGTCTCGTCTCCAGTAATGACGCACTTCCAGTGGTCCTGACAGTCAGACAGCAAAGTTTCACGCACCAATCGAGACTTGCCGCGTTTGAGACACAAAACATTCTTCAGAATGGGTTTTGGGCTTAGCCAAATGATGTTCCAACACCATCAGCGAGATCTCTAATTGTCCATCGACGATCTTATTGGACGTGGCCCTCGTCGGTAGACGTTGATGGTCGTCCAGAGCGTCTTTGAACTCGTTGTACCACTTATAAACGTTTCTTTGTGCCATTGTTTGATCACCAAAGGCCTTCAACGTGTCCGCACAAGAATATTCGTTCCGCAAACAAAATTTGATGCAAGTTTTTGCTCAACAAAATCACCCATTGCAAAAATTCACTTTTGGTTGTTTACAAAAAACACACACACGTGTGACTCTGAGATAATTAAATCTTTTAACAAACAGACGCTTGGCAAATATCATAGACAGTCCTACCAACCTTATTTACCTGCCTTCCTAATACCCGGCAGTTTTAAATGGCAATTTCACCGTACTTTTTGATCACAGTGGTATATATATTAAAATTATACGTCTGAATATTTTATTGATGAATCAACAACAATATACAAGCAGAATCATGTCGAGAAAATTCCTAAGCACAATACGAAGATGATAAAAGCCATCTTGAAGAAAACACTCAGGTTGAAAGTCTCTTCGAAATTATTTCCTGTGTAGTAGTGTTGATATTTCCTGTTACCTTTCGGTATTTGACTTTCTGTGAAAGGAACAAGTCGTCCTTGCCAACACAAACTATCACAACTTTCTTCGATAATTTACAGGAAGGTTTTAACCAGAAGATGGAGCGATGAAGGAAAGCCGTAGCCAACGACCTCCTGTGCGTCTCCCGCGCAAACCAGAAGGTTCACGCCGAAGCTTCTAGACTGAGATCGGCCTCCAGCGCTCTTCGTGTTCGTACAATTACCTGCCACAACCTGTTTTCGGTCGACGTCGACGATGGAGCGTTTTCCAGGACATTAACTTTATATACAGCTTGTACGTACATCGTGGTTATTGCTTTAGAGCGCCCCGTTTACGACGGACCCGTTCTCTTGATTGAGGTTCGTTACTTCTGCAGGCCCGCAGGTTGTTAATATCTTGAGATGCCCAAGAAGCTTTACCTTTCCACGGCGAGCAACGGATACCTGCGAGGGATTTTCTCTCGCAGGCAGAACCTTTTAGGAGAGATATAAAGGGGCTACCTTTGGGGATGCCTTTTCCTCTCCGTTTTTCAACTAAGGTTCCCACAAGCCGAGGCATCTCGACCTGTTCTAAGAGGTGTATGTTCCGGGGTCACAGACCTTAGGGCATACGGTAAGAGTTGTTCGCTATTCCCTTGGAATAGTCGGCCAGCTGCCTCCTAAACTGGTCGAGACACGGAGAAGGGAATGCTGCGTCCCCACAGAAAACTCCTCTCCCGCTATCCAGGGAAGGGCGTGGGACAAGTACCCAATGCCCGACCTACCTGATGCAGGTTTTTCTATGGATTTCCCTGCATTTCTTTAGGCGAATGCCAGGTAGGATCCTTATAATATAGCCCGGGGCCCTAGTTAACCCTTGGCTACCTTCCTCTACTCTTCCGCATCCCCCCTTTCAAATCCCTTCCTATGCTATTAAACGCTAGTTGCCCAAAGTGGATTACCCTCATGTAGGCTGTTGTTTTGAAAAAAACGGCGAGCAACGGGAGACGCCGCCTTTAGTGTCGTGTGTCAGCGTGTAATACTTACACTTCCCGGAGTTCTATGATTGATGGGATTTCTTAAAACCAAAAGATTAATTTACATATTATGATATCTATATAATAAAAAAAAGGTGTATCTCTTTACTTTAACCTTTATATCATTTTTAACGCGTGGACACAGATTGCAACGAAACTTGGTACACAAACTCTTCAGAACACGATAACCGGTGCTGTGAGGGGGTGAGAAACCCCTAGCATAAATGTAAAAAGAACTACAATTAAGACACTTTATAATTTTCTTGGTACATAACTGCGCGCCAAGAGACCGTGACGTCACGGTACAGCGAGAGAGAGAGAGAGAGAGAGAGAGAGAGAGAGAGAGAGAGAGAGACGTTACTACGCGGCGAACAGAGGAAATAGTTCCTTCTTCCGGTAATGAAATGAAGCACAAGTATTTTCATTGAATAAAAATTGAAAACTTTATCCATCAATACTTCATCGAATGAGAATAAAAAAACAATACTAAATACTTTACGATCCTTGCGGGCAAATGGATCATCTTAATTTTCGCCGCCATATTAATGACTCCAATATGGCGACTATTTTGTTAACGTTTAAATCTAACTAAGAATTTAATCTTTGGTAATGTCTAAAGACTGAGGGACAATTATATCCTGCAGTACTCAAGGAGTATATTTAAGAAGAAATTCTGGGGAATGTTTGTTGCGACTGATGCAATAAAATTCAATGTATTTTACAGCTTTTGAATTAATGCACTATTATCTGTGGAAAGTGTGTACGGAACTAGGAACAGTTAGATCTAGGTTATTTCTTTTTTTAGGGTAACAGGCTACATGAGGGTAATCCACATGGTGGCAACTCCCCTTTAATAGCATGGGATGGGAGTTGAAAGGGGGATGCGGAAGGGTAGAGGAAGGTAGCCAAAGGTTAACTACGGCCCCGGGCTATAGTTTATGGATCCTAACCGGCATTCGCCTAAAAGTAATGCAGGGAAAACCCTAGAAAAACCTGCATCAGGTAGGTCGAGCATTGGGTACTTGTCCCACGCCCATCCCTGGATAGCGGGAGAATACTTTGCTGTGGGGACGCAGCATTCCCTTCTCCGTGCCTCGACCAGTTTAGGAGGCAGCCGGCCGACTATTCCAATGGGAACAGCGAACACCTCTTACCGTATGCCCAAGGTCTGTGACCCCGGAACATACACCTCTCAGAACAGACCGAGGTGTGGGAACCTTAGTTCAAAAACGGAGAGGAAAAGGCATCCCCAAAGGTAGCCCCTTCGTGTCTCTCCTACAAGGTACTGCCTGCGAGAGAATAGCCCTCGCAGACTCCGTATTCCTCGGAAGAAGGGTAGAGGAAATCACTTCTTCACTAAATATTAATATAGAATTAAATACGTCTTTGAGGTTTATATAAATAAGTACACGTGGCAACGCCGCGGCACACAGACAGTTATTAATAAAAACATAATAAAATTTGATGGGTATAAATGTCAGAAATAAAATTGTTGAAATAATTAGACAGTTACTAATAAATACATTACTTTTTGACAAAAAACAACAAATATATAAAAGACGTTTCGTCCCGGGACAAGCACTTCTTCAGTTTTGGAATTTTGAATCTAAATGATTAGTAAATTAAATAACGGCAAATTACATTCAAAATTGGAAAAAAAATGAAGATTAACAGTTCTATTATAATTATAATAATATTATTATTGCATAAATTATTAATCCTACGTTGTCACTTGCAGCCTCGAAGTGTATTCGCCTAAATGTGATGCAAGAAAACATGCAAAAGGTAGGACGGACTCTTGGGTGCTTGTCTCACGTCCTTCCCGCTCGGTGACTGGGACCTTGAGGCTTGCCTGTTGGGACACGCAGCAGCATTTTTTTCTGTATGCCTCGACCTGGTTTTTGAGGGGGGCTGCTGGCCGACTGTTCCAAAAGCTTCTAAAGTTGTTATAATTTCAATTTCTAAACTGTTTCGCATTGTTGACCGCGCCCAACAATGTAAATTAATTTTTACTTGTCGTTATCAAGTTAAATTGTTCATTCCGGCTGTTGTAAGTCCAACCAACATTTATATTATTTGTAATCTGCCGAAAGGTTCCCAGAAGCCGAGGCCTGTTCTGAGAGGTGCATGTTCCGGGGTCTCAGGCCTTGGGCATACGGTAAGAGTTATCCGCTGTTCCCATTGGAATAGTCGGCCAGCTGCCTCCTAAACTGGTCGAGGCACGGAGAAGGGAATGCTGCGTCCCCACAGCAAACTCCTCTCCCGCTATCCAGGGAAGGGCGTGGGACAAGTACCCAATGCCCGACGTACCTGATGCAGATTTTTCTAGGGTTTTCCCTGCATTTCTTTTAGGTGAAACCTTAAAATATAGCCCGGGGCCCCTAGTTAACCCTTGCCTACCTTCCTCTACCCTTCCGCATCCCCCCTTTCTAATCCCTTCCTATGCTATTAAAGGGGAGTTGCCCAAAGTGGATTACCCTCATGTAGCCTGTTGCCCCCACCCCCCAAAAAAAAATGTTTCTATATAAAGTTTTTCTAATCATTTAAATTGTTTTGTTATTTTTTTCTGATGACGTCTGAAAATAAGTAACGAAACGTTAAAAAAAAATTAAGTTTTATGACTTAAAATTGGCTGATGTTTACTTATTTATTAATTCTTAAATTAATTCATCCAGTTTCTCCGCTGGTGTTAGTTCGTGGTGATGTTGCGATCAGACGACAGGCGGATCCCCCTGTTCGGGAGTCGGGGATCCCACTGTTCCAATCGAGGTCAGGTAAGAACGTAATGAATGAATGAATGAATGGACTCCAAGTGGTTTACTCGCCGTCTCGGTTCAAGGAAAAAGAAAGAGCCCCCGGTTCCATGAAGCCATTGCGAATCGCCTTCTTACATAAGCCAGGCGAAGTCTTCCTCAATACGCCCAAGGAAAAATCTTTTGTTGAACCGAGAGACACAAGACAACCTTCACCTACATCAGTGACGTCAGCACACTAGATTAATATTGTCATGAAGTGATATTGCCAAAGGGTTACGTCACCAGTAAATATTCAATTTATAAAGTCCAGATAATGGAATACAAAAGCACCTGGAACTTAAGCCAGGTTTGGGGCACTTGGAAAAGGACAAACTGATGCCACGTTGATCCATTATCGCCCCCCCCCCCCCACTCCCCCGAAAAAAAAGGGAATATATAATAATTCGTCTAATTTTGTACATTCCAGTACCTGACTTAGGAAGCCACCTTCTGGTCGGTGGATGATGACTATGAAGCCTGTCGAAAAAAAAAATTATTATCCATTAAGATTACAACCTGATGAAGTTGGAAGCAACTTGTCCTGACTTAGGACATTATATTTATTTACCAATTAATGCATCCTAGTGATCTTGAATATGGAGGTTTTTTTAAATAAAATCACATCGAGTTATTGAAACCTAGGGGGTGACAGGAAGCAATATAAGACTGGTTTCGACACGTGGGGCAAAAAAAGGAAAACAAGTCTTGATAGAAGAAAAGATCAAGCGAAAGGCCAAGCAGAAAAACGCAACGTGCCCCCAGGACCATTTTTAAGGATTGAAAAAACGAAATTAGAAATGAGCTCCTTTGGAAATAATTACAAATGTAGAGGAACATGTGAATACAGAGATATACAAACTAATATTGCAATGGCAAAGAATGATGTCAAGATTTAACACGGAATTATTTGGAATAAAAATTTAACAAAGGGGAAAGAAAAATCATTATTTATAAGAGGATAAATGCAGAACATTCTGTGTTATGGAAGTGAAACTTGGCCCCTGGCGGAATTACAAAGGAACAAAATTACAACAGTAGAATTCGATTATCTGAGGAGAAGTCTTCGAAAAAAAACAAGACAGGATAAAATTAGAAATAAGTTCCTTTGAGAGGAAATGAACGTAACCACGTCTCTCGTTAAAAGGATTGAAGAAATCAAACCCTTAAATGGTGTGTGGTCACGTACAAAGAAATGGAAGATGGCCAAAAGAAATATTATACCATTGGTCACCTCCTGGGGAAAAAAAATAAACAAGGGCAGACCCAGATCAAAGAGGGAAAACCCATTGGAGGATAGTCATTTGGAAGAGGGAGATTGGAACTACAGACGGAAATGGAAATTGAAGACGGGCAAACCTATAAAAGGGGGAAAAGCCTAATTAGATGAAGAAAAACAGAAAATTTCCAAGAAATGGAAGGAGGCGATTTTTTGGGGGGGCCACGAATAGGGTAATGTAGTATAGCGCGTTATTTAGGATCGGCGTCTTTTCATTGATTATACTTTTATTTTAGTCAGTTTGTTAAACGCGTTGAGCAACCATGTTTCGCCAACATCAGCAAAAAGTACCTTTTGGTGCCAGTCAGGCTGGGGATTGTAACTGTACCTCCATCGGGGGGTTTTCCCGTCAGCAAACAGCAGGTGCAGAGGGTCTCGCTGTTGAAATTCTCTACGTCGGTTTGCCTAAGACCTGTGATTGGTCCATAACAAATTAAATGGACCAATAGAGAAACAGTTGGTCTCACAGGTCGGGAGAAGTAGATGCCTGGTCAGACATTCTGACTGAAGAGGTTGCAGTGAGCGGTTGCTCTTCGTTTTTCATGAATTTAACAGCGAGATTCCACCAGATGCTTCAATCGATGACCAGCTGCGAGCGACGTCGCTGTGTTGCTGAGACCCCAGTCTGGTAACCAAAATCGCATGTTTCATGGTTGCGTAAAGCACTTGGTATAAATTCGTTTCCCGGGCCTCATTAACCACAACATACCTGAGATTTTCATAACTGGCAAGTCGGGGGCATTATTTTATAATTGTACATATTTATATCTTTAATAAATTAGCTTAGTATGGAAAGCGCTGTTGTTTTCCAAAAGTTACTTCCTCCTACCGCAGGTAAGCCGTTCTAGGAATAGGACCGTCGGAGTAACAAAACTCGAGGGCAGAATTTCAGGAATGGAATCCTCATAATGGGAGAAGAAAAAACGTCTATTTACAATATGGGTCCGTAAATGCATAATTACACCGGAACTTGCGTATCTGGTCGGTTTGTTTGAAGTTCAACTGACTAGTTGGAGCGCTCTGTCCACTTTTGGCATTCAGTTGAGTACATCGTCCACTGCAGTTGAATACAGCAAAGACTTTCGCTGTCCCCAGAGATAAAATTCTAGGGGGGGTTAATTTTCCTCGTGTAACAACTGCAACGAGAATGTCGCATTTTAGTCCAGATATCAAGGCATGACGTCATGCTCTTACATTCATAAAAGTGTAACTCTGTAATTGTGCATTTCTGGACCCATGTTGTAATAATCGTTTTTTTCTTCTCTGAATATATGGGGAATCCATTTCTGAGATTCTGTCGTTGAGTTTTGTCACACCCTGTATGTAGGACCGCGATGTACGAGGGTTAGTTAATACGTAACGCCTCCTTTTCTTTTTTGTCAAGACTATTCAATTTGAACAGCATAAACGTACAATGTTAATGATTAAATTTTCACTTTTCAATGGTTTTCCACAGTTTTGGCCCATGTATTCCACTGCTGGGGTAAAAAGCGTGGTCTTGCTTCCGAAGCCATCGACGGCAAAGGCGTTTGCCCTTCAGCTTCGTTACAGCTATGAATCGATCGACTGTTGCGTCACCATAGACTATTGATTTTTTTAGGGTAACAGGCTACATGAGGCTAATCCTCATGGTGGCAACTCCCCTTTAATAGCATAGGAAGGGATTTGAAAGGGGGAACACAGAAGCCATTTTTCTTTTACCTCCGTTATAATAATATAATTCACGCCTCTTCCAGGGAAGTAGGTCAAGGAACCGCCGCTGACCTGATTCCTAGTCTCGGTACTGGATTTCATGTATTACATGAGCGTGGTTAATTTTAGCCGCTGACAACAAATGCAAGTGTGTGTGTGTGTGTGTGTGGTAGAGAGACGAGAACACTCGAGGAACACGTGATTCCCGGTGGCGAGTGAACTCACTGGATTTAACCTCGCGTTCTTGCGGTTTCTTTCAGGGAAAACTCTAAAGTTACATCGAATCATCTGGGCGGGTTACGTCACCCAAATCTTTATTAATTCAACGTAGACACATTGTGCAACATTTGGGGCAAATGGAACGGGGCATTTAAAGTACTGAATATGAAACCATGTTCTTGTTGTTGTTTCTGAACGACAGGAAACTGTATTCACTCCCGTTTACTTACGAGGGGTGGTTCAATAAGTAATGCCTCTGAATTTGGTGAGATTCTTCAAACATTCCTCTGAAATCCACTGCAGTAACAACTTCCTAAGTCAAGCGGTGGCAGCACTGCACCCTCATGCAAAATGGCTGACATTGACGTACGTATTAGACAGCGTCCTGCGGTCGAATTGTTAAATGTGGAAGTTGAAACGTTGAAAGGCTGAAAAATTTTCTATGGAAAAAGGCCTGCGAGGGATGTTCTCTCGCAGGCAGAACCTTGTAGGAGAGATACGACAGGGGCTACCTTTGCGGATGCCTTTTCCTCTCCGTTTTTGAACTGAGGTTCCCACAAGCCGAGGCACCTCGGCCTGTTCTGAGAAGTGTATGTCCCATTGGAATAGTCGGCCAGCTGCCTTCTAAACTGGTCGAGACACGTAACAGGGAATGCTGCGACCCCACAGCAAACCCTTCTCTCGCTATAGGAAGGGCGTGGGACAAGTACCCAATGCCCGACCTACCTGATGCAGGTTTTTCTAGGGCTTGTTCTGCATTTCTTTACGCGAATGCAGGGTAGGATCCTTAAAATAGAGCCCGGGGACCTTAGTTAACCCTTTTCTACCTTCCTCTACCCTTCCGCATCCCCCCCTTCACTCCCTTTCCTATGCTATAAGAGGGGAGTTGCCACCATGTGGATTACCCTCATGTAGCTCGTCACTCTCAAGAAAAAGGATACTTATTAAACTGCTTCATATTCTAATGTAGACATTGATTAATTGATAGTGGAGAAGTTTTTGTAAATACTCTATCTTTGTTAATAACAAAGGTAGCCAAATACAGACAAAAGAAATACCACTCAACGTTTCTGGGATCCTCGTGCCTTTCTTCAGGTTCTAAGCAGAGCCTAGAGCGACACAACTACACTCGTCAGTTGGCAAAACTCCAAAAGCTTTTGGCTAAAGAGGGGTGCAAGGATCCCAGAAACGTTGTGTGGTATTTCTTTTGACTGTATTTGGCTATCTTTCTTATTATTAATTTTCAAACAGACCTAAATGTTTCATTTCCTCTGTCTCTTTGTAGTTCTATCATTTAAATTCTTATATTTATTGAAAGGAAATGTAATAATCAGCTTTCACAAACCAGTAAATACTATTTAATTAAATATATATTATTATTAAGGCTGATACTCATTCCTAGTCCTCTAAGATCAGTAAATCGTAGCATACAATAATCATTATAAATATCCTTTTTTTAACGAACTGGGTAATAAAAAAAATTCTTGTTAAATCACGTCTACCAACCTTGAAAAGTTACTGAGAACACAAGTTCATGCATGAGATCTAGGAAGGGATTCATGAATAAAGTACATATTTCACGGGTCGCGTTGACCAGAGACTTTTCACGGAAAGGATTAGTGTGTGTGTGTGGTGCCGAGGTCATCCGATTAATTAATACCACGAGTAGCAATAAAAATTAAAATGAAATTTAAAAAAGAAAAAAAAGGAAGGAATAAAAATGAAAAGGTTGCGCGCTGAGTCAGCCCAACCAGAGGTTTCTCATTGTTCCTCGTCGAGATTGAGAGTGGCTAAATGACTCGCCTAAACGCCCAGTTCTTCCTCCTTGCCAGATGGAGAGAGACAGACCTTGAGACGAGGAGGATTGTAAAGCTTTCCGGCGAAGGATATTGTGGTGTCCTGCTGGCTGTAGGGCAGGACAAAGGGACGACGCTAGACAATGGTCGCCGGACTTGGGAGGGCAACGAACATCGCCAATTACGGCCAAAGCAGGCAGCTCACGGTGAAAGGTGTTGACTTCATGAAACACCAGATTGGGAACTTTGTGCTTTTATTCAACTGTTAACGTAGACACTGCGGTGGCCAATTGAGGTCCTTGGACAGCAGCGTGCATTAAAATATAAGAATGTATGCAAATTATTAGCTGCGATTGCGATCTACATGAGGGTAATCCACATGGTGGCAACTCCCCTTTAATAGCATAGGAAGGGATTTGACAGGGGGGATGCGGTAGGGTAGAGGAATGTAGTCAAGGGTTAACTAGGGGCCCCCGGGCTACAGTTTAAGGATCCTACCCGGCAATTCGCCTAAAAGTGATGCAGGGAAAACCCTAGAAAAACCTGCATCTGGTAGGTCGTGCATTGGGTACTTGTCCCACGCCCTTCCCCGGATGGCGGGAGAAGAGTTTGCTGTGGGGACGCAGCATTCCCTTCTCCGTACCTCGACCAGTTTAGTAGGCAGCTGGACGACTATTCCAATGGGAACAGCGAACAACTTTTACCGTATCCCCAACGTCTGTGACCCCGGAACATACACCTCTCAAAACAGGCCGAGGTGCCTCATCTTGTGGGAACCTTAGTTCAAAAACGGAGAGAGGAAAAGGCATCCCCATAGGTAAACATTGTATAATTATTGTACCGTCAAATAATTTTTGTTTGTATGTTGGGAGGAATATTTTAAAGACTAACGTTTTCTGATTTCAATCTGAATAACTTTTCTTTAAATTTGAGCTATTATTTTAATCCTATACTGGTCCAAGACCCGATGAAACGCCCTGAGATAAAATAAGTGCCTCATTTAAATTAATAGCAGTGGTAAAACTTTATGTAAAATAAATTAACTTATTTTATTAAATTTTTTATATATTAAATTAATCAAATCTCATTTTTTTATCATTTCAAACCTGTCACTAAATCTTAAGAATTGTCATTAAAATGTAATAAATTGATAATTTAAGTAATTTGATTTAAATTTAAAATTTCTTTAAATATTCCAAAATTAAATATTACATTAGCTCCTCTTTTGAAACGTGACCAAATTAAATTTGTTTAAAATAATATCTCCTTTGAATATGACAATATAACGCGATTAGCGGTCAGTCCCCAGGGGGAGTTCAAAAATGTGTGCACAGCTGGTAATTGAAAGGAACAATTACAGATACTGTAAGGCAGTCCAGGCTGTTTAAGAAAAATAATTGGTATAAGATGGCTCGAAATAATAAGTAACTCTGCATTATGGGGAGTCTGCGGTGAGACAGAAATAGAGAAACAGATAAAAATGAGAAAATGGAGATGGATAGAATGAAGTGTCAGTTGAGAGAGAAGGAAGCATCAGACTGGAATCCCACAAGGTGAACGAAAAGTAGGAAGACCTAAACATATCTGGAAGAGGACGATCATGGAGGAGGCGAAGCAGTTAAAATGTTGGCAACGAATAGAGTTTGGTGGAAATAAAGGGACGAAAGGATATACTACTACTACTACTACTACTACTAAGGCAGTCCATGGGACGTCGTCGAGAGATTGGGCCACGATCTGAGTGTCTGTAAAACTCATGTCTCGAAGAATAAAATTATTAAAGACTTTTTATGTTTTAATAATTTCTTTATATGAAAAAATATCTGGCGCTCTTATTATTGAGGAATTTGGAGAAGACTTAAAGCTGTTTACGTCACACTTTAACGACCAGATCAGTGTGGTGTATATATACGAGTAAGCTACATTTTGTCGCCAAAAATATTGGGACAAAATCGAGCAGAGAGCAATCCGCTAATATATATATATTACATTATATTATAATAAAACTTTCACTGATTAATTACGTCCCTGTTCGGGCGCCATATTTGTAATAAAACTATAACTGAATATTTCCTGTTTCATAAATTGTAGTAAACTTCAACTCGCACAGAGATAATAAAAGTTAATATTTGCGTAGTTTACTTACTTTTTAAACTTTATTTTTATATCACAAACAATAATAAAACTTTCAAAACATTCAGTTACGTATTTTGTTTAAAGCATCTGAAGTTCACGCTCGCAGCTGCATCACCAAAGACCTCACCAAACAAATAACTCTCTGGCTTCCATAGATTCACTAACAATGCCGTGCCATCTGTGCCAAACGTATTTTTATAACAAATACAAATAATTTTGTAATACATTCATATTATATTATTTTATATTATGAATTTGTACATAACCATAATTAAATTTGTGTTCATTACAACGTATATATATATATCACCATATTACCTATTTCATTTTACGACTGTTTAAAATTGATTATGTACACGTTTAAAATAGGTGGAGATGTTAAATGTTTTATAAAGTATGTACAAGTATAATAATTATTTTATTTTAATAAATTATTAATGTTAGATGATTTTGATGAAATATATATATATATATATATATATATATATATATATGTATATTGTAATGATTAGCCTTTATTACTAAATATATAAAAAAAACTTTATTACATGAAAATACAAAAATACATTAAAAAATATTATTGGGCGCCAGCAGATATACATTGGTCTGCAAAAAAATTCACATTAGCTCCGGCTTGGTTATAAAATCCTGCTTCTCTACAGGGTAATGTGGGCGGCTCGGTAGCTATTCAAGGGTCTATTTCCGCACTGTGTAAAAAATTCTACATTTGAAGGCACTTTACAGAAATGGTGACTCTTACTTTAACTTGTGGCGTCAGCAGTGGGTCACTGGTCTTGTAGTAAGCAGCACACGATCTCCATCTTCGGCCTCCCCGCGATGGACGTCTCTCCAAAACCTTTGTTGCTTCCCGCTCGCCAAATTTTCCACCCTCTCGCCTCTCTCACTCCACTTTCAGTCCTCTCTGTGTCTGTCTGCCTGCGTGTGTCTACTTTCACCCGGGTTCGGAGTATAAATTCGTACTCCGCCCCCCCAAACCCTGAAAAAAAAGGGACGCGTACCCGCGGCTTCTTTTGGCCTCTCGGGCAGGCACACGTGCAGCATCCTGAAGTGTAGCGCGGATAAGTAAATATAACCGTAGGAGGTAAGGCACCCGCTCACATGGACCTTTTGGATTAACAACCCCCCTCCCTCCCCATTGCTGTAGAAATTGGGCTTCCTCCGACTCCATTATAATAGATGGCGCGCGCATCGCGGTGCATTTTTCTCCATACAAGTGGAAGAGCTGACTGTATTGGACCAACGCCAAAGATAGGTAATTGAGACAACTTCAAACCTGAGTGTTATGACAGAAATATTAAATCTTTCCAGCCCCCCCCTCCCAAATCTCTGCGTGTACTTTAAAGCGCAATCCAATCCAGTTCAGCGACTCAAGGACTCTTAAAGCAAAACAGACAACGAGTCCCACTTACGTAATTAGTGGATCACTTCGTGAGGTTTTCCTTCGAGTCCGAGGATGTTTAGCATAGCAGCCAGGTCATCGGGTGGCATTGGCATTCACGGGAATCCTGTGGTAAACACGACACACAACTACTTACAGGCAGTCGCAATATCTCTCTCTATCTCTATCTCTCCCTCTATCTCTCTCTATCTATCTCTCTCTCTCTCTCTCTCTCTCTCTCTATCTCTCTCTATCTCTCTCTATCTCTCTCTATATCTCTCTCTATCTCTCTCTCTATCTCTCTCTATCTCTCTCTATCTCTCTCTACCTATCTCTCTCTCTATCTCTCTCTATCTCTCTCTATCTCTCTCTCTATCTCTCTCTCTCGTCATTGGTTGCTTCGGTCACAACTTTGTCAAACTGTCAGATTGGAGAAACTTGCACAAAGAGAACTCTTTCAGATGTAAACACTGAATACTTTTCATTGAGAAACATTTTTACCGGAGGGTCATGCACGCTGAAGCCTCGTCCCCTTCAATAGCATACCAGAAGGATAAAAAGCGGGGATTCTGAAGCGAGAGCAGGGTAACCAAGGGTTAAACTGTAGCTTCAGGCTACTTTATTTAAATGTGATGCAGGGCTGAGGCTGTAGAGACGCAGCATGTCCGGAAGCAGCTGACCCCGGAGCGACAACTGACCCTAGGCATCCTCGACTCTTCCATAAGGCCCTACCTGTGTCATTTGACAATGAGTTTTTTTTTAAAATTGTTTTCAGTAATTTTTATGTATTCCATTGTCTGAATACAGAGTATGAAAAACAAGAATATTAACTTCGCTCAATAAACATATCTGAGTGTTTTATTTGTCGTGTTCCTCAGATTTCTCTTTCCTTTTTACGTTTCTACTCTTTTTTTATCATTAATTTTTCTCCTGTCTTTCGTCCTTTTTTGCGTCCTTTTCTTCCTAAGCCTTTTCTCTGTTGTCTTCCTGCCATTTTCCCTTGTTTCTCCTTAAAATTTTCGTCAATTCTACCTCGATATTTTGTCTGTTATATTTTTACATTTGTCCCTCCCTTATTCCTCCTCCCTTTTTCCTTTTTTCTTTATCTCTATTCCATATCTAATATTTCCCATTGTTTCCCTCCTCTGTTTCCGTCTTTTAATCGTCGACATTTTCCTAATTGCACGTCTACTATTTCGTCCTGTTCTGAATCCTCTTTTTCGTCATTTCTACCTTAATTTTTCTCTGTTGCGTATCCGTGATTTTCCCTTTCTTCTTCATACTCTTTCTTCGCCTTTTCTTCCTCATTCTTTTCATTATTATATTCATTTGTTTTTCATTCTAATTTTCGTAATTTATTCCTCGGTAATTTCTCTGTTGTATTTCTACAATATTCCCTTTCCTCTTTCTTCGCCTTTTCTTCCCCTGTCTTTCTTCTCATGAACATATGCGATTAGTTTTTTGTTCTGTATCTTTTTTTCTTCTATGTTCTTTCTGTTATATTTCTACGATTTTCCCTTGTTGTTCCTAATCTTTTTTCTGTTATTCTCTGTCGATCTTGCCTTTGTCGCATATATCTTTATTTCCATTTGTTTTTCCTCCTCTGTTTTCATTTTTTATTTCTCGACCTTTTCTCAGTTGTATATCTACGATTTCCCCTTGGTTCATCATGCTGGTTTATCCTCTTTTATTCCTCAATATTTTTTCTATCGAAAATCTCATATCACCCTTTATTCTTCGTCTTATTTTCCATAATTTCGTTCCTGATATTTTGTCTGTTGAATTTCTACGATGTTCCCTTTCATTATTCGTCCTCTATTTTCCTTTCGTCATCCTCTATCTTTTCTCTGTTGTAAAAAAAACCGGTTTAATCTTGGTTCATCATACTCTTTTTTTTTGGCCTTTAATCCCTGAATCTTTTTTCTGTTTGATATCTCCTAGTTCCTTTTATTCGTCCTCTTCTTTCCATCATTTTTTCCCTCATTACTCAGTGGAGAATGGAATACCCGAAAATTACTACAATATTACTTGACCATGGTCAATAAATTTAAATCTAGGTGGTGTGTGTGTAAATATGAAAAAAAAATAGTAAACATTATAATAACCTGGATTTATGTGAGAGTTAAGGCTACAAGGAATAGAAATACAGCATGACTGCACAATGATAAATTTGATAATCGTCTTTAATTAAATTTTAAATACTCCAATGCATAAAAATTGGTAAATGTAATTTCTATCCTTCAAATAATTATTACGAAAGGTAAATAACATTGGTACGTGATAAGGAGATGAAGAAAAACCTGGTATTGTGGTTGTTCGTAACGATGAAAGAATCCTTGCAGTATAAATTGAAAGCAGCTGACGAAAGGAATTTATTGATGGAGTAATGAATTTATGTTGACTCTGTTACATCAATTAAACCAAATATGACGTCCAGAAGGGTGCAACTTAAAATCTGACCCGGCCAGACACAAGTTGGTTAAAATGTGTAAAGTAGTTTATTTCGTAAAGGCAATCTAGGGCGGTCAAAGACGATCACGTCTGACAAAGTGCAGTATCTCTGATCGAGAAATTGTCTTTGACATGCAACACGGGATTTTATCATTTTCTATTTGTTTTATAAAATTAAATATAATTAAACAGCTTTAGCATCACATGCACTTGGACACTGTTTAGTTGGTTGCGATAATAATAATAATAATAAGTGGCGGCCATAATTCATTATAATATGCGAGGAAAGATGATATTGTGAGAGGTGTTGGAGGATTATCTCTGACGCGTTACCTCTGGCGTATTGTTTAGCTGCGAGAGAGGAATCGAAATTCAAACATGGCCGATCAGTGAAGAGTTTCTGGTTGTTTTTTTGGTGTTTGGCGAAAGAAATAATAACTGTATAGTGTCCAAGACTTTCCACGGAGGTCTTTTAAATGTCGGTAAGTCATTGGAGAAAAATAAAATGGTCTGTATGTTGATTAAATTAAGTTAAAAGGGCCAAGGAGATTGCATGAGATATTATTGAAAATAATAACTGGTTGACACGGTCATTTTTTTTAAGAACCTCAAATTTTTATGTTCGGATATTATTATTAAGTATTAAAAATATTGTTTCATTGTTTGCATAATATTTGTTTAAACTCTCTCATGTTCCCTGCATGTTTGCCCCCCGCCTACGTGCATCGGGGACAAGATTGTCCGCCAGCTGATGACGTCAGAGTGTGACGTCACGTCGAGCCTAGTTGGGGAAACGCGACCAGCAGCAGCCCCCAGGCGAAATCTCCTGCGATCAACCCCCGAAACCGTGAGTGCTGCAGCGTCTGGGTGGTCGTTAAGCAAGTAAACAATGTAAGTGGTGAATTCTGTTTTTTTTATACGTTGTGAACCCTGATAAGTTACACCCACCCGTGTGCTCTGATGATACGAGAGTTTCGTGTTCTGTTCCATAAACGATGTTTAAAGGTGAATACTGGTGGATGTCGCGGGGCATTGCTTAGCTGAAGTAGTAACTAATATTGTAAATTGAGATTTATTTTGTTCTAAATATTGTCTTGGCATTTTTCTCGAGACGTTCACTAATTAATTATTATTTATCCACCACAATATGGAGGAGACGTTGAAAATAAAAATAGACGCGTTACGTAAATTTAAATTATTCCAGACCTTGCCCGAACCAAAAGTGCAAGGTAAAATAACTCTTTTTTTTAACAGCCGTAAATTGGCACGGAGAAAAGTGAAACTGAAGTACAAAAAAATGAACCCGAGTTCCATACACAATACGAAAAAAACAAATCATGTTTTTCGCATGTGACAGACGGAGCGGTTTTAAAATCACTTCCGCAAACAAAAATACACGTTCCAGATTAACTCCTCCGAAGGAGAGAAATAAAAAAAACGAGTCGAAGCACAAAAAAATTAGAAGGTGTGGGGGGAATTAATTTAAATATTTGTGGGATTGTAGAACACTGGTTGTAATTACGTAAGGATCAGTTAAAAACCGAACCACAAAGAAACCAGTTCCGTTGAGGGACACTCGTCCATTCTTCCATTCTGGAGCAAAGGTTGAAGGCAGACTGCTCGGGGATTACGTAACACAAGTTCACAACGGTTCCGGAAATCAGATCCTATGGGGGGTTCGACGCAGTGACGTAGGAGTGACGCTCGACCCCGCTGATGCCAGGTCAGATGCAGATGACTTTCTGGGAATGAGTCAAAATAATCAAATTTAATTGATTAGAACTTTTCATCATTAATAACATTTTTTTTTCGAAATTATGTTTATTAACTAAAATTAATTTTACGACGTTTCGTGTCTGATTTAGTGAACATTATATCATTAAAATTTCGTCGATTGAAATTTATTACTGCGATACATCAAAATCTGGTGAAATTTCGTGTAATGGAGTCAATTTAAATTTATTGTTCTATTGAATTATGTTTGTTTAGTATCTGATTGTCTGTAAAAGCAAAGATATTACGTTACGTTGGAGAATCTGTGTCGTGCAGGTGACTTAAGAGTATCTTTTGTCGTTGATTTTAAAGAAGCACGTAATTTATTACATAAAAATGGTATATAATTGGTTTGTAATTTCTGCAAATAAATGAATGTAAGTAAACTGAAGCTAATTTTACGATAATTATATTCACCTGTGGAATAATTACTACACTAGGAGACACGGAGAGAGCTACCTTCCGGGATGCCTCCTCCTCTCTCCGTTTTCAAACTAAGCTCCCCACATGCCGAGGCACCTCGGCCTGTTTTGAGAGGTGTGTATGTTCCCGGGGTCGCATACCTCGCGCATAAGGTAAAAGTTGTCCGTTGTTCCCATTGGAATAGTCGGCCAGCTGCCTCCTAAGCTGGTAGGGGCACGGAGAAGGTAATTCTGCGTCCCCACAGAAAACCCCTCTCTCGCCATCGGAAGGGGCGTGGGACAAGTACCCTATGCCCGACCTACTTGATGCAGTTTTTTGTAGGGTTTGTCCTGCATTACTTTTAGGAGGATTGCCGGGTAGGATCCTTAAACTACAGCCCGGGGACCCTAGTTAACCCTTGGCTACCTTCCTCTACCCTTCCGCATCTTCGATTTTCACTCCTTTTCCTATGCTATAAGAGGGAAGTTGCCACCACGTGGATTACACTCATGTAGCCTCTCTACACCTTTTTTTAAAAAAATGAAATAAAGGTAATCGAGGGGTCAAAGACGATCACGTCTGACAAGCGCAGTATCTCTGATCGACAAATTATCCTTGGCACGCAACACGGGATTTTGTCATTTTCGATTTGTTTTTTAAAATTAAAAAATAATTAAACAGCATTAACATCACGTGTACTTGGACACTAGTTGGAAAAATAGTTTGCGATAATAATAAGTGGCTGCCATATTTCATTTTAATATGCGAGATTATATTGTGAGAGGTATTGGAAGATTACCTCTGGCGTATGGTTTAGCTGCGAGAGAGGTGATCTAGAGTTTTCCATGTATGACATTTAGGGGAATTTGTGGGGGGTAGGATCCTGAAACTACAGCCCGAGGGCCCTAGTTAATCCTTGGCTACCTTCCTCTACCTTTACGCACCCCCCTTTCAAATCCCCTCCTATTAAAGGGAAGTTACCACGATGTGGATTATCCTCATGTAGCCTGTTACTCTAAAAATAAATACACTGGTTAAAATTAAATTTCCTTCTCAGTTCCAGGTGGTGTGATTTGTGATCCGAACTATTTGGAACGAGTTTTACCATTAAAATGGCCCGGCCAAGAAATACATTAAAACCTCTTCGCACATTGAACCTCATCTTACTCAACCAGTTTATTTAACGACCAATTTTATTCTTCAAATATCATATATTTATAGATCAAGTATCCAACATATCAATTTTAGTATATTATTCAAACATACAGTGTTCCCTTAAACACATCTATGTCCCAGAATGCATTGTTCACCCTCAGGAGCAAGGAACGATCAGTTCAGCTTTGTCACCGTTCACACCAGTTGTCACACAGCAGTACAGGACAAGAAAACACACTGAGATGTTGATACTGTACTGAGGAGCTGGACGTAATGGTCGATCAGCACAACCACATCAATCACCAATGTTTTCCTTTTTTTTAGGGTAACAGGTTACACGAGGGTAATCCACGAGGTGGCAACTCCCCTTTAATAGCATACGAAAGGGAGTGAAAGGAGGGATGCGGAAAGGTAGAGGTAGCCAAGGGTTAACTAGGGCCCCCGGGCTGTAGTTTAAGGATCCTACCCGGCATTCGCCTTAAAGTGATGCAGTACACATTCCTAGGAAACCTGCAACAGGTAGGTCGGGCATTGTGGTACTTGTCCCACGCTCTTCCGATGGATAGACACGGATTTTGCTGTAGGGACGCAGCATTCCCTTCTCCGTGCCTCGACCAGTTTAGGAGGCAGCTGACCGACTGTACCATTTTTGTCAGAATACAGCACTTGCTGCGAGAAACACGTTCCTGCGATGCTAGGAGGACTGAGTGTGGTTGCCTGTAGAGTCTCCAAAGCGCCCAAAGCTCGTATTTATATACTCGCAGTCTAAATTCATTTTCTGTGTCGGTTCTTCGTCCACGTGGATGTCTTGAGAGTAGCCATTTCATGCTACGAAGAATATTCTTTGAGCTTTCCAGAGTATGGTTCGGAGTTAATAAATATTATTTTTAAATTTATCTTTTACAATAATGTAATTTGAGTATATATACATATACATATATATATATATATATATATATATATATATATATATATATATATATATGAGGGGTATCTCAGTGCTTAGAGCAACCGCGTAGACCCCGGATCGGCCCAGTTCCGTCCAAATATTTCCCATTTAACTTCATAACTAAACCAATTAATTGATTATTATTTTACCTGCTTCATATTAAATGCATACGTGACGTCAACGTGTTGAAACTTGTTTTTCTTTTCGTCTACTTTGGTGTTACACATCAAGTGCACAACAACAACAAAAAAATAATTTCGTTTAAAACATTTCTTCTGACGAAACTAGGATGCAACAATTTTCAGTTCTGAGCGACAAAACAGAAACACACGAAACCTCTGTGTGAGGAAATCTCAAACCACCATAACAAAAGACATGACGACACCCGGAAATTTTTCAGCACACACGCGCTGTAGAGATGGCGTTTATGTGGCCCAATGTCACATAAATATATATATTAATTAACAATTTTTGTTACATAATAAAAGTAAATAATTGGTTAACTGTATCTAATTATGAAGTAAAATATTAGATATGGCCCAATTACTATTCTTTTGATGTTCCACTAACTATATTATATATATATATATATATATATGTGTGTGTGTGTGTGTGTGTGTGTGTGTGTGTGTGTATATTGTAATTTCCTGAATATTATTTGAGCCCCACCATAATGTAATGCCACATATCGCCGATTGTTTGTTGCCTAATATCTCGTTGTGAATCTTTTTATTCAATATTTGGCTTTTTCAGGGGAAAAATATCCCATTGATTTGTTATTGATGTAACTCCATTCGCAGATGACACCGCAATCGAAAGGGAATTCATGGGGGATGTTATGATATATAAAACGTCTGTGTTAAAACTCTACTAAATATATAATAAGCGCTAAATTAAATACCACACAACAACGTTTCTGAAATCCTTGTTGCTTTCGTCAGGTGATTTGAAAAAAATAACGGATGAGAAGTTCGAGTCACCTGGTTTATGGCTGGTCCAGCCATCGACCACCGTCACCCCGTCCCTTGTCCAATCGCCTCAGGACCCCAAGACCGTCGATCATCCCACCAATAACCCTTGACCTAATATTATATTATATTAGAATGTTTAGGCGAACTGATGATATATTATGGAGAGTACAGATTGTTCATAGTTGGGACGTTCGTTCGCCCTATGTAGCAGGGATTACAATTTTGAGCCAGAAATTTTCTAAACCACACAATTTTTTTGTGTAGGGGTCAAGTGGATCCTTGTGGATTTTAATCAAGAAGGAAATAGTATTATTGGATCTGTAAATGAGGGATATTTGATATTGTTTTAAAATTTGGAATAAGGGAGTACGGGAAAAAATTTAAATGGAGGTGATTGGGGGAACGAGTGACAGTGCGATATTGGATATTGTTCAATCTAGTGTTTATTAATAAAATATAAAGGCTACTTATTGGAGATTAAAATGTTACGGACAATATTTATGGTGTGTTGGTGGAACTTGGAGTTGGAAAGTTAATATACTTCTGTCTACAAGGTTGTACACCATTGGTTAGGAGGATGATCTGAGAGAAAATTGAGGAGACGCCTTGAATGTGGAGGTTTTCTGAACCAATTGGTGAGAATGGAAGTATTGTGAATGGACAACAGCGACATCAACGGTTCTATTAAGGTTCATGAGTGAATTGTAATGTAGTGGTAGGTTTTTAAATGATAAATTAAGAGGTTATATTACAGAATTTATTAATTAATTATCTGAACATGGACAAAAAATAAAAAATACAGTGTTCACTTAGTCTGACAAAACAATCTGATCCCTTAATCTCAGTTAAACATGGTCTACAGTAATTCCCCCAGGCGCGTCAGGCAGTTACCTTCCTTTGATGTCTGGCCGTTATCGTGTGGCACCCTCGATCTCTCCGGGTCCTCTCGAAACTGCAAGTTGGGGCTGCACGTCCGGGTTGTCCTTCTGTGTCTTACTTTTCTTTTTCAGGCCCCTCGCTGGATGTCAAAAATCGATCGTCTCGATCATCTTCGGATCGATTTTTCCTGAACCAAGAAATGTCATTGGTTCAGACAGTCACGTGTTAACTCAAATTTCTGGGATTTTCTGAGAGACGTTTCCCACGGTGTGACAGTCCAGGTAAATTCCGAGGGTCCACATCATACGTGTCCAATTTCATACTGGAAGGGATTATCTCCCCGTCTCGGCGGCGTCTGCTCAAATTCCAACTTACCAAGCTCTCAACCCTTGCTAATGTCTAATTATATTAAAATGAAACATATTTATCAATAATAAAACTATCGCGCTACAGTAAGTTGGGATGATAATTATTGCAAGTATTGAGTATTTGGTTGATTCGAGAAGAGCGAAAAATACTCAAAAATGTCATCTACATGTCTGATGTAGCAAAGAGGTTGGACAGGAAGTATTGAAAGACAACGATTCTCTAAATGTCTCATGACTATGGGGTAAAAAAAAGCGAGGCTTCACATAGTAGACCCTTTGATTTGATGCTGGTGAGCCTGACGAAACATAAAATGTGTTGAGGATTGGATTCAAAATGCATAAAATTTAAATGAAGAAGAATCTAATTGTGTCTGGCTATTTAGTGTAATTATCCTATTATGTCACGTACGCGTGATTGAACGCCATAACAAGGCCATGGAATTACATTCCCAAATATTCTATTTTACCGTTGAGCGACATTCCAGTCCTCGTCTGTCATCCACCGTAAGGTTGGAACAACTTACACAACACCTCGTCATGTTGTCTCCGCAGATTCTTACACCCACAGCGAAAGACAGAGACGGCGACAAATCGAGTTTTCTCCCAAGTTATTAGATAATTCGTAATTCCTTTCAACGTTTCACGGCTGTAATAATTTTTTTAAAAAAACAACAAAACAAAAAAAAAGGTCTCTCTGTATACGGACGGCCTTGACGGGAAATATCTGTTTTCAAGGTTTCTATAACCTTTTACTGCCTTCCCGAGTGACAGGGATAAGTTTTCCTCTGAGGCTAAGTAAACTCGCTGCGTGATTGGGTTATAATTCCCAACTTTGGTCACGTCACCTTTAGCATTACTAGTAATAGTCCAGTAGCTATTTCCAAAAAAAAAAAAACCTCCGCGAGCGGGTATTCCCCCCCCCCTCCCCCAACACCCCTCCCCACAGCTAGTATATGCTGTGGCCAACTTTTACGATTCGGGCTGCATTCCCGGACATTCTCAATGGACTTTTAAAACCAGATAATGCGTTGGAAAGAGAATTAAATTCTCTACAACTTTTATTTCGAAATAAATTACTTTACTGGCGGCCATTTTGGAGATATCAGCACTAGAAATATGACATTGCGATAAAAATCACGTAAAATGCCGTTAATTTGACGAACGATTTCTACCACTTTCTTCGACCAAATTTCTTACTCGAATATACCATTAGATGCAGAATTTTATTCTTTAAAATTTATCACTGAACATTAATTTTAATAGAATGCTTCATTCTTTTTCTATCAGCGAAAAACTGAAAAGAGATGCAGAATTTCGTGGGGTTTTTAGCCAGAGAAACTTTTCACCGAGGCCTTTAGAATTGGAAAACTTGGGGTTTTTCACTAATGGCCGCAACATGAACAAGTTTGAAAATAAAATAAAATACCCGACCCTCTCGCGTGGTAAGATGTATATAGCTACTGAGCCATGTTTGCCTTTGCTGACGTCGGACATATTTGTTGCTTTGAGGTGGTAGACGATTTTATGTCAGGCCATCTTATTCCTTCTTTATTTTTATAGATAGACCCCAAGATGTGTAACCTCATTCTTCATGGGCCTTCCATGAATTTTCTTGAAACATAATTTGTACCCTTTATGCTTCCCCTTTGCTTTTAAAATCCATCATGGGACCTTGAAAAAGTCCGTATTTTAATTTAAATTTTAAAAAAGAAATTATTTTTCAACCCCCTCCCTCCCAGCCCCCGCCCAATCACGTCATTGCGGATCGTTTACGGGTATTTGGTAATTAATTTAAACCTTTCGAGTTCGAGGATCTGACGGATCTGCCGTTGTCGGACCGGGGAATAAAAAACGGACACAACACAGAATCCCTAGAGGGAGTAATTAAATTATTCTTAAACAAATAATTAATAAATTAAATACAATTTTATAAGAACCTTGACAATAAATATAATTTACCAGGTGTGGATTCCTGCTTCCGAGTATTTCGAAGACTTTATAATTAATGCGGCCTGTCGGTCTGCGCACAGCGCTGAAATGCGCATGCGCAGTATTCCGTCTCACACGCCTATAGTCCCCGTAAAGCTCGACAAACCTATCAGCATCAGGTAGGTCGGGCATCTGTAGAGAAAGAGTAGATTAACTAATGTTATTCTTGTCGTATAAAAATATTTTGGATGGATGATTTAAAAACGGATATTGAATATTATGACCATTGGTAAATATATTGGTAAACACCTAATATAATCAATTATTTTTTAAAAAAACATCATTGCGGAGTCCTTGGAACTGCCAAAGAAGAGTTATCCACAAGATTATCTTTGGATGTTGACTATATAACTCTGTATTTAGACTTACCAAACCCTGAGAGCAATTATTTCATAGTTGTTATTTAAATACGAATCAATATTACAAATTTTTAATTTAACGTCTGTTTTGAATTAATAAAACAATTTATGACCTAATACAGACAGTTATTATTTTTTATTATTATTATGACGACGTTTCGATAATTATTTATATATATATGACCTCATACAGACAGTTATTGTTTTTTATTATTATTATGACGACGTTTCGATAATTATTTGTATATATCGATACGTATAAAACAATTGATGACCTCATATAGACAGTTATTATTTTATTATTTTTATTATTATTATGACGACGTTTCGATAATTATTTGTATATATCGATACGTATAAAACAATTGATGACCTCATATAGACAGTTATTATTTTATTATTTTTATTATTATTATGACGACGTTTCGATAATTATTTGTATATATCGATACGTATAAAACAATTCATGACCTCATATAGACAGTTATTATTTTTATTATTATTATGACGACGTTTCGATAATTATTTGTATATATCGATACGTTTAAAACAATTGATGACCTCACACAGACAGTTATTATTTTTTATTATTATTAGGACGACGTTTCGATAACTTTTTGTATTGAAACGTCGTCATAATAAAAATAAAAAAATGTCTGTGTGAGGTCATCAATTATTTTAAACGTATCAATATTATTACATAAATTCATTACAATATGTGTATATTTTAATTCACGATTTTTTTTTCTCGCCATAAAAATACTGGAATGAAAGGGCAACCGAAAAATTTGGCCTCGTCATTCCAGAAATGTTTAAGGACGCGTAACCGAAGATTAATGTATTTCAAAGTAATTATTCTAGAAGGATCGAGAAAAGGTTTGGACAAGCAGGTTCCTCTAGTGACTAACCTCTTCCTGTTCCCCCCGCGCACGCGCACGCGCATGTGTGTGTGTGTGTGAGTGAGTGTTCGTTCTCTCTGTTCCATGTTAAGACCGGTTTCCTCACAACCGTTTTCTGACAAGTCAATGGGCGCGCTCTTCGATGTTAAGTAACAGCTTGTACCACACACACACACATGCAGTTTATCCTTTAAGATAATCATGCAGATTTGCCTCGTGGAACTGTTAAATCGTCTTCAAAGGCACCGCAGAAAGACTCAATCCTCATTTCGTCGGGGTTGACTCTCGTACGGCTTTTACGTTACTCGCGAGACACTGACGTCACAGGAATGTTGCATCCACCTATTGACGTGAATTGTAATATAATTTATAATAAAGTCAGTGTGTCTTCAATTAAACTCTGCACTTAATGGCCACTGGAGGTGAAGCTTCTCACCGTACCTTCTAATTTATTCGTTAATAATTGGAAACCGCTGATCTACCAGGGGGGCAATCACTACTTTATTCTCATACTTTATATCAAACACTTTACCACCATAAATTGTATTTTTAATAATAATACAACCGTGTTTCGGAAAACATACAAAATACACTACCTGACTACTTTGACAGTTATGGTATTCGTATAATTTCGATTTAGTCCAAATTAACCATTTTTAGATAGTGTAAAGAATTATTTTTGTGGGCTGGGTTTTTACTTTAAATCAAAAAAAGTATTGACCATTAAGGATATTTTTATATAAGTTTATTACAGTTAAGCATGACAATCTCTTATCTCAGGCACCACATAGAAGAGATCTGCTGTCCGTACCAAACACGTGCTGCTATTCTGTGTTGTGTTGCTTGCTGTAGCTCTCGTACCGACGTCTCCGTATCTCACAGCCGGTAGAACGGGTTAACTGCAGCGATGACTTTAGTTAGGACCACTGCAAGGCGTCGACTCAGGGGTTGACCACTGGCTAAGGCGTCGTACTAAAGTGTGTGGCTTCGATGAACTCTTCACTAACAAATTGTGGGCCGCCTTTCTCACGACGATTCTCCTCGGACTGTATCAGAGACAACAACTTGGAAAAGTTTACAGCAGAACTCATGAGATTTGTAGATCGGTGACACTTAAAACGTATACACGTGACGCAATACGGAGCCTCTCATAATCACATCCACCAGCTGCGGTGAGCGCAGAACAACTGTCCTCCAGTAACAGCAGCTTATCTTATTATAGCCTCCCATTCTTTTACTTTTTTCATTATTGGAAAAATTGGTCGAAATGTCAGTTTCACTGATTCTTCCATTGTTACAAGAGTTATAGCACGCAGCTGCAGTTCGACATATCAACACTGACCAACTATTGTCATGTTGAGGCCGACAATCGAGACAGGACACGAAAATTACTTGGATGGAAATATTTATCTCCTCCACCCCCACGCACGTGCACGGTTTCGAACTCTCCAAACCACAGCAAACAACACTTTCGAGACAAAGCAAAAATAAACCGAAATACACGCGTTACAATAGACATAATGTCATTTTACGAAATTTAATCGTTGCAACGTTTGTTATATCAGCCGAACGAAGCGGCCACTGACAGAAACTGCAATCAATGAATATGAAAGAATTTGAAATTTAACGACAAAAATTATTCCAAAAAAGAACGTAATTTCGATTGGCACAAAGTTTTTAGATTAAGAATTCGACTATTATTCTAGATTGATGATCAAAATGAAGCGTTTTAGATCCATTCATAGGGAAATTAATGTGAATTTTTTTTAACCAATAATATTTTAGAATACACATAAGGATTAAACTTGCACAAGCTGCGAGCCGAAAAGGCCACGGTTAAATTGAATTAAAGGATCAGCATGGAGGAATGGCGACTCGGAAACTCCTGCTTACCGATGTGGACTCTCTCCCATTTGAGCCATCCCAGACCTTGGCGGTGACGCAGGTACATCTATAATTTTTTACAAATCACAATTCTTACGTGGGCTAATTTTGAGTACGAAGAACGGATATTTTAAATAACACCTATAAGAATATCACATATGAATTTTTAAATATTTGTATTATAAACCATCAAGTTAACAAAATAACCCCTCTCCCGCCATCCAGGGAAGGGCGTGGGACAAGTACCAAATGCCCGACCTACCTGATGCAGGTTTTCCTAGGGTTTTCCCTGCATTTCTTTAGGTGAATGCCAGGTAGGATCCTTAAACTACAGCCAGGGGGCCGTAGTTAACCCTTGGCTACCTTCCTCTACCCTTCCACATCCCCCCTTTCACTCCCTTCCTATGCTATTAAAGGGGAGTTGACATCATGTGGATTACCCTCACGTAGCCTGTTACCTAAAAAAAAATATTATATTATGAAAACTATCGTAATAGAACAAAAATCTGTCTTAGTCGATAGATGTCTGGAGTTTAAATGACGTACATTTAACTCACCGCAGATATTTCGTGCGGCAGCGGGATCTCTGACATCATCACGTGGTTACCATGGCAACGGCAAACTGTTTATCGTAAAAGCGTAGTAATAAAATTATGTTATACAGTATGGAGACTGACGGCTTAGTAAATATCAATCAGCCATAGATATATGTGATTTAATAAATAATACAGGTTCCGGTTCCAGTATTAATGAATTCCTCTGACATTTGTAGGACGAGTGTTGCTGCCGCTGGCTGAGTCATGGACGATGGACGAAGAAATTTCTCAATTAAAAATCCCTCAAGGGCGATGGATGGTCACTTCATGTGTGGATCGTGGTCATCAAGGTATGTTTACGGGATCGAACTAGTTTTGCTTTCACTCATTCGTTATACTTTAAACTTTCAACCCCCTCTTCGACCCCTCTATTGTGAGTAACAACTCGTAAAAAAAAACTATTTTGTAGCCGATTTTTGACCCGTGGATACTAAATTGAATTATTTTCCCCCACCCCCCATCCCTCCCCTGTGAAGAAACGTCGATACAGCGAAACAGACCACCAACCAATCTCACTTTTCTTGGTGTCGAAACGGAAGGAGAAACCTCGAGAGTGTACGGTAAATGTGCTCGTGGTGTCTGTCCAGGAATAACCACACGACCGAAGTTATAAAAGGCAATAGGACACAGGGAAAAGTGGTTAGTGAAAGTGATCTCAAGGATTTAGGAAGGACTCTTGTCCGTCATCAGATCGGTAAGTCCGCAACCGTCGAGAGGTTACTCGTCCTTAACATTCCCCAGGTTTCCTTTAGCTTCTATTAAACCAGTTTTATGTACATGTAACGTTGTTTCAATTGTCCATAGACTAGAAACCCGTGATTCGCGAGATTCTGACGCCGTGAGGGAGTCACACTCAATCAACTTGTCCCCATGTACGTCTACGAGTGTTCAGAATCTTAAGTTACTCTCGTACCCGTACACGAAGTTGCTTTTCCACGCAAATATTCAATTGATACCATTTTGTTTCGGAACATGAACATCGTTAAAACCATTTCTAAATTTCAAGAGTAAATAATTCCAACTGTACGGGACTTAGTTTAATCTCCATCCTACTTGATAATGTCAGCCTTATTGTTTCTTGTTAAAGTAAGACTGATTCCATATACTTTTTAACACTCTTCAACTAAAACCCTTGGATTTCCGACGTTTCATGAAACTGTGTTAAGTGTGAAAGTCACTCTACAAGTAATGTACAACACTTATTGGAAAATTATATTATAATCCTACAGTTTAGGAACGAAATTTAATTTTTTCCTCATAAATCCGTCCGTGTTACGTTAACTCTCTGCACACTGTCGAAGGAGTTACTGTTGTGGGGGCGAGGGGTCGGTCTTCCCGCTAGCGAGGAGTATCCCGAATATTGGCGTGCCCTCTTTCACCACACGTAATCTTCTTGCCCAGCCGACTAACTGTACAGCAGCGTCTCCACACACACACACACACACACATATCTTTCTTCAACATCTTGTGGGTGTCTTCCCATTATCTCGCTCTCACAGCACAGGAATTCTATATAAAAAAAAAGAAACGTGTTCCTTTTGAAGATTGTAAAGGTTCAGCAGCCATCTTGAAAATATCTCCATGGCAGCGCAACTCACGACGGGAAACCGGGGTTGAAATAAATCTGATCACGAGCGCGGAAAGGATGTATCTAAGAACTCCGTCAATTGCAAAAATGTTGAAAGAAAATTAATTTTAAATAAAAACAGTGTGCTAATTAGATTAAACTATAGCCAAAATCAGAGAAAATTAAGTGATGGCATAAATACCACACAATTTTTCTGGCATCCTTGTTGCTTTCGTCAGTTGATTGGAGAAAAAAAACACGAGAACGAGAAAAGACACAACCGCACTGTACAATTGGCAAACTAAAAATCTTTTTCAATCACCTGACGAAAGAAACAAGGATCCCAGAAACGTTGTCATTTAATCATCATTGAATTTTTGTCTGTTTTTGGCTATGTCACTTAATTATCATATTTTATACAAGACGTATTATATTTTTATTTAAAAAAATAGTGTGCATTTCTTTTGAAGTGACCTTTGTAAAATTTTTGGTGGAAGACACAGGAGTTTAAGATTATATAAATCAAATTATTATATTTAATAATGTCGAAATTCTTGGGAATAATTCATTTCTGTACACACATACACATTTATAAATATTTTAAACATGAAGATGTTTTTAACCTGGCTTCAGTTTCAAATCTGAATACGCCTTTAGACTTATTTCTCCATAATTAGGGTTACAAATATATTTTAGAAATGTAGAATACTTGTTATTCCGTGATGGTAATCCACGTTGTGTCTTTATAATATCACAGTAAAGGATTGAAAAACGCGGTAGACGAGGTTTAACTACAGGCTGTGGTTTAAGGATCGTACCCAGGTAATTCGGGCACAGCAGTTAAAAGAGGAGAAGCTAGAGAAACATGCGTCATGTACTTCGGGGCTCTTGGTACTTTCCAGAGTGGGGTTTGCTGAGTGGGGACGCAGAATTCCTTTCTCCATGCATTTAAACGGTTTAGGAGGCAGCTGTCCGACTGTTCCAATAACAGCAGAGGGCAAATCTTGCCGTATACGCAACGTCTACGATTCCATGGAATCTACACCTACCTCATGGCTTATGAGAAGCTTGTTTTAAATGCCTTGGTTTACAACCGAGGACAGTAAAATCCTCGAAGAAGGAAAGTAGCCCCTTTCCGGTCCTTTATTCTAGCGTTGTTGAGTCCATCCAACCCGCCGATGCCCGGAGACTAAGCTCCAATAAATTTTCTCTCCACATGTCTTGAAAACCTTGTTAGAGAGAACGCTCGGACGCCGTAGCGAAAATATGTATTAAATGCTTTTCCCTGTCTCCGTAGATCCAAATGTCCAAGTGGCTGCTCCTTCTCGTGTCCCTCTTAACGAGGAGAAGCGAAACTGCGGACGTCTGCAACAACCAACGAGACTTCGAGAAACCTCCGCACATAGTCTTCATCCTCGCTGACGACTTGGTGAGTGTCGGAAGACTGAAATATATGTATATATATAAAGAAAAAAAAGGATGTATATTTGTATGTATGTATGTATGTATGTATTTACGTTAATTTCTATACAAATTTAAACGCGTGGACACATTGCAACAAAACGTGGTACACATATTCTTCAAAACTCGAGAAACGGTACTGTTGAGGGGGGTGAGTGACCCCTAGCATAGAGGTGGAAATAATTATAATTAAAAAACCTGATAATTTTGTGTTAAATTACTGCGCGCCAAGAGACCGTGACGTCACGTACGGAAGGGAGAGAGAGAGAGACGTTACTAAGCGACGAGCAAAGGAAATAGTTCCTTCTTTCGGTAATGAAATAAAGCACAAGTATTTTCATTGAATAAAAATCAAAAACTTTATCCGGTGATACTCCATCGAATGAGAATAAAACAATACTAAATACTTTACGCTCCTTGCGCATGATGTAAGTTAATTATCGTCGCCATATTAGTAACTCCAATATGGCGACTATTTGTTTACATTGTGAATATAGCTGAGGATTTAATCCTTGGTAATGCCTGAGGACTGAGGGTCAATTATATCCTGCAGTACTCAAAGAGTATATTTAAGAAGAAATTCTGAGGTTATGTTTGTAAGGACTGATGCAATGAAATTCAATGTATTTTACAGGCTGTTGAATTACTGCACTATCGTGGTGCAAACTTGTGGACGGAACTAGGAACAGTTAGATCTAGGTTAGGTCACTGCTTGACTAAAGATTAATATAGAATTAAATACTTTTTCGGGTTTGTATATATAAGTACACGTGGCAACGCCGCGGCACCAAGGCTATAATTAATAAACCAATGTATGTAGGAACTCAGTCGCGATGACTTGTTTTCAAGAAACAATTCAAAAATTTGTTTATGAAGGTGGGAGAATGAAACCAATTATGCGTCGTCGAAGATTTATGATGAGGAGATTTGTTTGAAATTGGCGGCGAAAAAAACCGAGACAAGAATAAAAAAAAATTTAGTCTTAAATTATTTATAACGAAGATTGATTAAGTAGATTGTAAATTATTTAATCAAAATTAATGTCCAGACGAACATCTTAACTTCCTGCATATTGTATCACTTAAAACAGATCGGCGGATTGTTTTCAATTATTTTATTTTTGGGTTTCCGCGCAGGGCTGGAATGACGTTGGTTTCCACGGCTCTAACCAGATTCCGACGCCCAACATCGACGCCTTGGCTTACAACGGCGTCATCCTCAACGGTTACTACAGCCAGCCTCTGTGTTCTCCTTCCAGGGCCGCCCTTCTCACGGGGAAGTACCCAGTACACACAGGTAATAACAAGCAGCACGCGGTTACGTTAACAGCTTTCATTGTGAGTGTCTCTACTACTATTTTTCCTTATTTGTTCTTATTCGCCATCCTTCGCCCTCCGTAACACTTTCCCTTCGGTTCAAGTCGCTGCTGAGGAGGATCCATCCGGTCGCTTGCTCGACAACGATCAGTATCCCGATTGACGTTATCCCGACCACGACATTTTCCCGAAATAAAGCATAACATTAATATTGTCGAACACTTAATATGTTAGTTATCTTATTATACATGATTACTACTGTAAATTAAGTCAGTCATTAACAATCTCAACCACGTATCACTCAAACCCTTTAGTGCATGATTTTTTCGTATTTATTTATAAACTAAATTTTTAAGGGTGTATTTTTGTGAATTTCATAGGTAAAGAAAACAAAAACATAGTCGAAATTTTTATATTATTCGATCATCTTTATTATGTTGCAAATATGCAACGCCATGTACATGGAGGATATAAATATACCACTGTGAACAAAGGGTAAGGTGAATTTATTTATAAAATATAAATTCTTTATTTATTCTTCCAAATCAATTTCATCCCCTTCAAAGTAATCCCCGTCCCGATAAAACGCACTTTTTTCCAACGCTTTTCCCAGTCCTCGAAACAGTCGGAATAGTCTTTTCCCGGTACAGCCTTCAAGACCTCCTTCGATTCGGTTTTTATCTCCTCAATCGTGTCACAACGGCGTCCCCGCATTGGCCTCTTGAGTTTGCTGAACACCCAGAAGTCGCATACGGTGGTTGCGGAACGACGTGAGTCGAATGCAGTGTGACGTGGTGCATTATCGTGGTGAAGGAACCAAGAGGAATTCGCAGTGCACCACACCACGACTGTCAACATGACCTTGATGGTCGCTGGTTTCAGGGTCTCGTCTCCAGTAATGATGCACTTCCAGTGGTCCTGACAGTCAGACAGCAAAGTTTCACGCACCAATCAAGACTTGACGCGTCAGAGACTCAAAACGTTCTTCAAAATGGGTTTGGGCTGAGCCAAATGATGTTCCAACACCATCAGCGAGATCTCTAATTGTCCATCGACGATCTTATTGGACGTGGCCCTCGTCGGTAGACGTTGATGGTCGTCCAGAGCGTCTTTGAACTCGTTGTACCACTTGTAAACGTTTCTTTGTGCCATAGTTTGATCACCAAAGGCCTTCAACGTGTCCGCACAAGAATATTCCTTCCGCAAACAAAATTTGATGCAAGTTCTTTGCTCAACAAAATCACCCATTGCCAAAAATCACCTTTGGTTGTTTACAAGAAAAAAACACACGTGTGACTCTGAGATAATTAAACCTTTTAACAAACAGACGCTTGGCAAATATTATAGACAGTCCTACCAACCTTATTTACCTGCCTTCCTAATACCCGGGAGTTTTAAATGACAATTTCACCTTACTTTTTGATCATAGTGGTAGATGGTCATCAATCTGTAACTTCAAATTTTTAAGCTTTAGTTTCTACTTTTTCTAATTATAAAATTTGTCAACAGTAAAATTAAAATATATAATTTAAAATATAAGAAATCAAAATTTTTATTTTGGAACTTAATCGAAAATAATAATTTTTAACGAGATTAACAAAAAATGTTGATCAATAACAAAATTTTATTGAAATAATTACAGCTCTATTTATATATTGTAATAATCAAAATGATAAACGTTACAATTAATTTGCCCCACGTTGTGGTAGCCTTTAAATGTAATCATCAAAATGATAGACTTTATTTAAATGAATATTTTTAACAAACAAAATTTATTTATTAATTTGTCACATCTAAAATTTACAAACAATTACTAATAAAATAAAAATCTCTTAATCTCTCAGGGTCTTTACTGGGTTTTGATGATTTACAGTGAAAGTTACTGAATGATCTTATTAACAATACAGTTTAAAATCTACTTGAAGATAATAATGTGCTGATAAATGAAAGAAAAGCGAACGAAATCTGACTTTACCCTTCTAGTTAGCGTTTACAGATTTTATTAAAGTTCTGGTTACTTACGTATTGTTCGGCTGGTACCAGCTTTTTTTGTAGCTTCATATATAGTGCACTATATTGCAACATTCTTACACAGATTCTACACTTATGAAGTTACTAGGCTCCCAGGAACTCGGATGATCCTCCTTTTTGTCAGCTATCTGCTGACCGCTTGCTTTATATGAATCATAGATTTGCTAGTCTTTTTACCGCTTGGGACTTAAACTGCAACTTTACTATTCCTGGCTGCTGATAGACGTAAAACCTGCTAACTTAGCGATATTTACGGGGTAATACTTCCGTGAATGTGTTTTACTTTGTCTTAAATTCACAACTTTGTTTAATAATACATTAACGATGGCTAGTCTCTGCTCTAGTATCATTCGTTCCGTCCTCTGTAATGTCCCAACACCGACTAAAACTATCGTAGTGCCCTCCAGTTTTAGCGCGCATACGCCATTTTTGACTTTCCGACAAAGCAACAGAGCTCGACTCCAATGTTGTTTTGGAAGCTCCTGCGGCTACAGTTAAATTTTATTTCCAAAGAATTAATGTCCTATTTAATTTGCATTACTATATATATATATATATATATATATATATATATATTGTAACATGATTGTTACATTGTCAGTTTATACCCTTTGCCGCGCCGCAGTATTGTTGCTGTAAGGCGCACGCCGAGACGTGGCGAGGCAAGGCTTCACTTCCGCTTAGGACTCGACGAGGGACGGAGGTCCCAGTGGTTAAACACAAAAAAAAATGTAATAAACAACCACGCGCCCTGTAGATAGTAAATATTCTCAATGCTCGACGAATAAATTATTTATATCAAAAAGTTGTTTTGGTAATTTCTACTCAAAAAATTACCTGGAGCCCATCTTCTAAATGGAATCGAAAAACGCAAGGTCGAAAGGGTTTTTGCAACAATATATCTGAAAAAGGAAAACAATTTTTAGACTATAAATATAATTAGGTTTGATTTCTCATTAATTCACATTAATTGGATGATTATGATTTTTAGTATAATTAGAATACCCTGAAAATAACAATTAATTTTTTTTTCTGGAAAAAACACATGAATAAAGAAACACACAATAAATATTTTAAAGTTGACCGTAAAGGGGGGGGGGGGTAGAAAGAATCTGTCCCTTGGGGTTGACTCACTGAAAGCTCGGGCAGGCATGTTTTAACCTCAAGGGCATGTTGTTTCATATCTGCATCACAACTTACCTTCTCTTAGAAACCAACAGATGGCTCAGGTGGGGTGATACTAAAAGTTATGTTGCATGTGTGCTTGCACAAGGCTCTGGAGGGTTATTATGTAAGTGTACTAGTATTATGCTTTTTTTTCATAAAAACGCACCTTTCGGGGAAATGACCCTTCGGGAAAACGTACATCGAGTAGGCCTTACCGGGGAGAGCGGTCGGTGGCTCACTCAAAACTCTTATCCATTTCTTTATCGAGGCAAATCGTAGAACATGATTCAGTTATCACTGCCCGATACTTACTTGATACAGTAAAGATGGCGCCGGGTGAGCCACACACACACACACGTTGTCACATCGTGACCTCATTAGGAGAGACGTCCATTTAATATCCGCATATAATCAGAAAGAACAAGCAGTGACAGTCCGTTATTTAACATACGAATGCTTTTGTGCTGTTGTTTTTTTTTCTTAAAAAAAACCAACTTACACGTAATAAATTTAATTGCTGTTAAAGTATTTGCATAACCGGCTCTTTATTTTTTCTCAACCTGATTTCGGTTTTTTCATCTCTTTAATATTTGATTACGTGCTCTCTAGATTTATAAGGCTACACATGAGCACACACACACACACACACACACTGACATGGGCACGGAAATAAATTATGTGCGAAGTGAAGCCGTTTACCTTGATCTAGTGGAAATGATCAGTTATTCTCCTGGCCGTAAATAATGGACGAAAGTAAAAAAAACAACAATTCTCTCAACAGGTTTAAAAAAAATTTTTTAGTAAAAATAATTTGAATATATCTGGTTACTTCAGGCCTCGAAATTCATTTTTTTTCATATTTCCTTCGTGCGTCATGTTGCTAAGTGTAGGAAATTAGATCGCGGATGGATTCAACAGTCCGTAAAAGGGTAGAAAGAACTTAGAAACGGGCACATATCCTACATATTTCACTTTATCCTTTTACAGCTGTATTACTATTATTATTATTCCCCTTCTCCTGCTTTTATTCTCATAAATCAACCTCCCGTTTTCTGTCATAAAGTGTTCAAGTTGCATACGATATCGTAATTGAATACCGAAGAACGAGGTAAACAACTTTACTCGTGTTGTTATATCTTTGCCCAAACAATCTCTTGAAAGAGATATTATTTTCTTTTTAACTTGAGATTTACATCGCTGGTCGAGTAAAATTGACTTTAAATTGGTTTCTCTGTGCGATTGAACGTTTTACATGTTAAAAAAAGTCGCTTAAATATTAGTTTACTATATATATATATATATATATATATATATATATATATACAGCAAACTCCTCTCCCGCTATCGGAAGGGCGTGAGACAAGTAGCCAATGCCCGACCTACCTGATGCAGGTTTTTCTAGGGTTTTCCCTGCATTACTTTTAGGCGAATGCCCCGGGTAGGATCCTTAAACTATAGCCCGGGGCCCCTAGTTAACCCTAGGCTACCTTCCTCTACCCTTCCGCATCCCCCATTTCACATCCCTTCCTATGCTATTAAAGGGGAGTTTCCCAATGTGTATCATGTAGCCTGTTACCCTTAAAAAAAGCCATGATTAGTCTGTTAGGGCTATTCTCTCGCAGGCAATACCTGCGAGGGTTGTTCTCTCGCAGGCAGAACCTTATAGGAGAGATACGAAGGGGCTACCTTTGGGGATGCCTTTTTCTCTCCGTTTTTAACTTAAAGGTTCCCATAAGCCGAGGCACCTCGGCCTGTTCTGAGAGGTGTATGTTCCGGGGTCACAGACCTTGGGAATACGGTAAGAGTTGTCCGCTATTCCCATTGGAATACTCGGCCAGCTGCCTCCTAAACTTGTCGAAGCACGGAGAAGAGAATGCTGCGTCCCCACAGCAAATTCCTCTCCCGCTATCGGAAGGGCGTGGGAAAAGTACCCAATGCCCGACCTAACTGATGCAGGTTTTTCTAGAGTTTTCCCTGCATTTCTTTAGGCGAATGCCGGGTAGGATCCTTAAACCACAGCCTAGGGGCTCCTAGTTAACCGTGGGCTACCTTCCTCTACCCTTCCGCATCCCCCCTATCAAATCCCTTCTTATGCTATTAAAGTGGAGTTGCTACCATTTGGATTACCCTCATGTAGCCTGTTACCCTAAAAAAAACAGATAAGTCTTCTTGAGTTCGGCTGAACCGAGTAGGTCCATATATAACAGGGGAGGTTGGGGACTCAGGTGTCGACTCTCTGAAGTTCCATGGAGATAAACAGATAAAATCTTAATAAACTTATAAAAAACATATTACAGACAAAATCAATACTATGATTAGGCACAATATTAATAAAAAAATTTAAGGGAGTTTGATTGCTATTCTAGTTATATATGTCAAACCACGTTTGAAACCCCGAATTAAAGAACCTAAAAATAATCTTAAGTTGAACGTTAAAAAAAAAATTTCATTCGAGTATTCATCCCAGCCTTATTTTAGTCAGTACTTTCACCTACAGATTCCCGACCTACCTGATGCAGGTTTTTCTAGGGGTTTCCCTGTATCACTTTGAGGCGAATTGCCGGGTATGATCCTTAAACCATAGTCGCGGGGCCCCTAGTTAACCCTTGTCTATCTTCCTCTACCCTTCCGCATCCCACCTTTTTAAATCCCTTCCTATGCTATTAAAAGGGAGTTGGCACCACGTGGATTAGCCTCATGCAGAATGTTACTCTAAAAAAATTAACTTTAATATTAATTATTAATTATCCGTCAATATTTTAGTCCACGATCAAGGATAAAAAATTTTTTGGGGGTAAAGCAACACGTTGATCGTGAGTGTACCGCAGGGTAGCGTCTTAGACCCCATACCTCACGTTCTATACACCTAGGATTTACCGTAATACTAACTAGTCATAAAAATCCAGAACCTATCGCCACAACTTCCGCAGAATCACCTAAATGCCTCAAAATAATGGACAACACTCTAATTAAAATACTGAAGAAAAAGTACACGGGTTTCCACCCGGGTAAAACAGCGATTGTAACGCGACGTTTCGACGACCAAATGCACTGCCGTCATCTCATAGGCGAATTAAAATATTTCTCCTGAGGTAACATTACAATAGTGTACATAGAGATATTCGGATAGGAAACTAGGTGAAGGAGAAACAGGACAACTCAAAATACAGATAAATACGGAGAAAGAAAAAAAAGTTGGGGGGGGGGGAAATAGGAAATCGATTATAGAAATACCGGAACAGACACAAAAAAATATTTAATGACATTAGTGAAGAGAAAATGGATTACGTACGAAGGAGAAACACAACAGCACAGGAGACCAAGGTTACGGTGTAACGAGAGACTGACTTAAAGCAGAGCAGGATTACGTATCGATTAATTAAGAAAAGAAAATGGCAGGCAAACGACACGGACTGTCACAAGACATTAACGTTGTAGCGTTGCCTTTTCAAATCACAGTTTTATCTGTTAATAATAATGCACTTTGAGGAGAAAGGGAGACAAGAAAAACGTAATATAAATAAGAGCGATAGTTTTTATTAAAAAAAAATATAGCTTCTGCTAGCTCCCGTGTTGTGCAGGAACTAAACTTAGAGGGATCGTAGCTGAGGCTCTTGAGGCAAGCTGAAGAAATTTCTTCTTCTTCCATGGTTCCACTGCCCGATTTCGGGTCTCGTCCTCCAGTAGTAGCTTCCTCCAAACTTCTCTTTCCAAAGCTATTCTCCTCCAGTTCCTCAAATCCATCATCGTATTTTTGATGTCCTCCTCTACTTCGTCTATCCATCTGTTCCTTTCTTTTACCTCTCACATCATTGTATAATGCATCCTTTCCTTTCCCATGCGTTGCACGTGTCCTTTCACATTCCTTTCTCTTTAATCTAGTAGCTGTTCCGATGCCTGGATTCTTTATATAGGTCATATATTTCCTTATTATATCTCTGTGTCTCTCCATATGCCATTGTCATTTCTTCTTAGCATCTTTCTTTCCCAGATGTTAATCGCTGTTTCCTCTTTCTTGTTAAGTATCCAGCCTTTCACTTCCATAATATAGTATTGGCTTAATCATGGTTTTATATATCCTCATTTTTGTTATTCTGCTACTGATTTCACGCCGTTCACCTCCATCTTTGTGGAATTTGGATCCCAGATATATGAAGCCATCGCTTATTTCTATCACTTTTTTTGGGTGTAGACAGGCTAAGTGTAGGGTAATCCACATAGTGGCAACTCCCCTTTAATAGCATAGGAAAGGGATTTGGAAAGCGGGATGCGGAAGGGTAGAGGAAGGTAGCCAAGGGTTAACAAGGGCCCCCGGGCTATGGTTTAAGGATCCTACCCGGCATTCGCCTAAAGAAATGCCGGACAAACCCTAGAAAAACCTGCATCGGGTAGGTCGGGCATTGGGTACTTGTCCCACGCCCTTCCGATAGCGGGAGAATAGTTTTCTGTGGGGACGCAGCATTCCCTTCTCCGTGCCTCGACCAGTTTAGGAGGCAGCTGGCCTACTATTCCAATGGGAATAGCGGACAACTCTTACCGTATACCCAAGGTCTGTGACCCCGAAACATACACCTCTCAGAACTGACGACGTGCCTCAACTTGTGGGAAACTTAGTTCAAAAACGGAGAGGGAAAAGTCATCCCCAAAGGTAGCCCCTTCGTGTCTCTCCTACAAGGTTCTGCCTGCGAGAGAACATCCCTCGCAGGTTTCAACGGAATCAATTTCGACCTCCGCACGCGGTCGCTAATGATTTCAGTGCTTTCAATCGACTGCTTCGGATATCGATATAAAGGGACCCGCGTTGTTCCGCTCCACATCGACCGAAACACGCGATTTTGATCAGAGATAACACGGACGCGTGATAAATTGAATTGAAAATCGAGAAAATCTGCTGTCACTCGCTTCGCTGGTTTCCTCCAAGATGTTGTTTTTGATAAAGTGCGAAGGCGTGGTCCTTGGGTGCAGTTAACAATGGACCAACCACCGACACAAAGGTTAAGGCCATCCGCACGCAGCAGCAGGTAAGTTCACACGGTTACGTCATCGGCCATTACAGCAGCCTCGTTACGGGCGAAGGACTCAATCCTAGAACTCTTCATTTCTTCGATCTGTTCTGGAACATCCTCACAGCTCGGTACCAATTTACTTCCCTGAACTATGAGTTTATTTCCGAGAAGAGATTATTTTCTACCTAATCAACTCCTTGAAATTTATGTCAATCTTATTTCTGTTTTTTCCACGTTAGGTCCATTCCCAGGTATCGTACTATAATTCTACAAGCTATTTTTTTAAAAAAATATTCCGTCTTCCTGCTGGACGTTTTTCTTGTCTTCCTTTCACCTCATAAATACATTATTTATTAACAGATAAAACTGAGAATTGAAAAGTAAGTGTCACAACGTTAATTCCTTGTGACAGTCCGTGTCGTTTGTCCGCCATTTTTTTTTCTTAATTATTCAAACCGTAATCCTGTTCTGCTTTTAAGTCAGTCTCTCGTTACCCCGTAACCTTCGTCTTGTGTGCTTTTGTATTTCTTATCTCGTTTCTCAACCAATTTCTCTTAACTAATGCCATTTAATATTTCTTGTATATGTTTCGGTATTTCTAGAACCAATTTCCTATCCGCCCCCCCCCCCTAATTTGGCTATTTCCGTATTCCTCTACATTTTGAGTTGTTTATACTTCACCTAGTTTCCTATTCGAATATATGCCATAACAAGTGTTTCTAAATCCTATGAGAGGCAACTCACTACATATGAAAGAAAGATTCCGGGGAAAATTTTCGACCCCGGTAGAAGTGAAAGGTGAATGGAGACGAAGTTATAATAATGAACTATACGATCTGTATAATGAAGTTTATGAAGATTAGAAGAAGGCTAGAATGTGCAGGACACGTGCTGCGGGCAAATTATAGGCAGGATATTGAAGACATCCCCAGAAGGAATAAGGAAAGCCGAAGACCAAGACTGAGATGGGGAAGAGAAGGATGCAAGGATAATCGGAATCATGAATTGGAAAAATGCAGCGGTAAATAAAGGGGAAATGGCGAAAACTTCTTCAGAAGGCCAAGGCCATCATCGTGCTATTGATGATGATGATGAATATCTTAGTGTTGCCACAGGAGAAACATTTTAATTACTGGCAGAGTTTTGTCCCTTATTTTAAGGGATTTAATTTATTGTTATGCTGGCGACTGTTTCTGTATTTTCACAGCCCCGTTAGTATTACAGTACAATCAGAAAAAGTACGAATTTGAGTGTTTTTATGTTGCTGGAAAATCCGACATGTTTAGTAGGTAAAGTATTGGGGGGGGGGGGGTCTACGACGCTGCCCTGTGGCTCACTCACGGTGGTCAACGCTGTGTTGCTTCAAGCCTAACAATAGATTTATTCTTCCTCATGGACGAAACATTGACGGTTAATTAATATATTAAACTTTCTAAATTACTTTATAATTTGTGTATTGTAATATTTAACCTCTGTAAGTGAAGGTAATGACTAAAATCAATTAAAGCTCCCTGGAATAAGCAGCGCATTTTTTTTTGTTTTTTTCAGGAAAAATATTTTTTATATAATTAAAAATATATTGATACAGTCATATGCGACAGATGTAATATATTTATAAAAAAATAACATAAAATTCACACAACGTTTCGTCCTCAATCTAGGACTTCTTCAGGAGTTCATTGCTGTAATTATAAAATTTAAGTAAAAATTATATGGGAAATAGATTTAACTTACAAACTTCCATAAATTTCCGATTTATTCCACATATATTAAGCAAAATTGCTTTTATACGAACAAAGTTTGTGCAGAATATCCACGGCAATGTCCCGTTGCAGCCGAACCAATGAGTATAACAATGTGTTTAAAGAAATACATTTTTCTTTAGGTCAACAGCCTACATGAGGGTAATCCACATGGTGGCAACTCCCCTTTAATAGCACAGGAAGGGATATGAAAGGGGGGATGTGGAAGGGTAGAGGAAGGTAGCCAAGGGTTAACATAGGGCCCCCGGGCTATATTTTAAGGATCCTACCCGGCATTCGCCTAAAGAAATGCTAGGAAAACCCTATAAAAACCTGCATCAGGTAGGTCGGGCAATGGGTACTTGTCCCACGCCCCTCCCTGGATGGTGGGAGAGGAGTTTGCTGTGGGGACGCAGCATTCCCTTCTCCGTGCCTCAACCAGTTTAGGAGGCAGCTGGCCGACTGTTCCAATGGGAATAGCGGACAACTCTTATTGTATGCCCCAAGGTCTGCGACCCCGGAACATACACCTCTCAGAACAGGCTTAGGTGACTCTGCTTGTGGGAACCTATAAGTAGTGTTGTATTACTATTAAAAATTAAATGATTTAAATGATAAAAATAATTTACAGTAATAAAGTGCCATAAATTATTTGGAATTTTTTTTTCATATTTACACCCGTATTTCATCCAATCTTGAAAATTATCGACATACTTTCATGTATGGACTTTAACAACATAACACAATATGGTTATTTAAATATATTTGTTTTGACACGACTTGATAACTTCTAACGTTCTACTCAAGGCTGGTTTTATGTTATTTAAAACGGTTTTTTCAAAGAGCGTTTAGTTTGACCTACATAACAAGACCAAACAATTTAATTAAAGTACATTAAGCATATCAAAAATATTAATTTTGTCTTTAATATTCTTCTACTAGGTTCAAGTTGTTGGAATATTTAAAGATAACAAGAATATCAAAATTATGAAACTAGTCAATTTTATGTCCTCCAAAACTTAATTTTTTTATTATTGGGCTTTCAAACTGGAGAATTATTAATCGGTTAGTTTAATTAAATTTCATCAGTATAATTTTTATATGTATGTAAATAAATTGAAAAGGATATGAATTTAGAAAAAAAGGATACTCACCTACCAGACTGTAAGCCATGTTTGTAAGACATGTAATTAAGGACTCTTTCCTGAATATATGGATTTAATAAGAAACGTAGGTTTTCCCGGTGTAGTTACTGGATGAAGTTTTCTCGGGATTCCAACCGGGTAGCGTCGTTTAATATCCACAACGTTTCGATGACTGCCACCGCCATCTTCTTCAGGTGAAACGACGCTTCCCGGTTGGAATCCCCAGAAAACTATATGGATTTATTTATTACACCCATTGGTAATTGTAATTGAAACAGTAACACTCCTTTGAAATTATAAATAAAATTAATTTATATACCGCCGTCTGACCGAGTCTTTGACGCTACGGTCCTTGTAGAACCTTGGTCTGCGCATCTACCTTCTTCAAAAGCTCTCTTTCGATTGCCTCGGTTCTCCGTCTCCCTGACTCCCATAACGTGCAGGTCTCTTCAATCCAACGCTTTCATGGTCTACCTCTGTATCTTCTGCCACCTGGATGCCCCCCCAGAACTTTAATCCTGTAAATCAATCATCTCAATATCTCGCCATCCAATTTCTTGGAGAGCAACAATTTCGACCTTATATTTTTTTTAGTTCCTCTTCTAACTTTCTACTTTTTCCTGTCTGGAGTAGGTTTCTCACATTCCAAGTCGCTAATACCAATCCATAACCAGTTTTAGGTTTTATCCATCCGGTTTACTCTTCTTTGCGGCTTCTCAACAATTTCTTTTTTTTACGGGATAGGGGTTTCAATCCTATTCCCAACCCCTAACCTGGAGGACCAGGGTATGTCCTTTAGTCTGTGCGGCTTGGGAGGCCCCTACCAGTAGCTAAGCTACCGCCGGCATAGCTCTCAGGATCTTTTGACCACCACAAGGTAAAGATACCATCGGTGAGGTTATATACCACCAATTTATGGAATAAATATAGTCATAGTAATTGTAAGTTAAATCTATTTTATACCAATTTATACTAAATTTTTTAAAAGTTATTTATACTGTTTATGTATTTACATAGCTTATAAAATATTTTTATTTGAATTTTAGAATTACACCTTCGCACACCTGATGAAATCCTGTATTTATGATGAATCGTTGAATGGTTTATTTATGTTCTTCTTCTTAAAAAAATTTTTACATCTGTCAAATTTGGCTGCATTTTTAATCATATATATTGCAGTCCGATAAATATGTTTATTATTCTTTTTATATGTTAAATGTCTTCAGATAATTTATGAGTCAAGTCACCCCAGTACACAATGGTTGAGGAACAAGAATCGTAAGAGATATTATTTTTAATGTTAAAAAACAAAATGCATTCGGTCCATTGAGTAACTTACAAAAATAAATAAAATAATTCTTTATTTCAGAAAGCTTTGCTTTTTTCCATCTGTAATATTTGGTTGCTCGTGGATTGACTTGTTACTTTCCAGGTACGCAGCATTTCTTGATCCTGGAGCCGGAGCCGTGGGGTCTTCCTCTCAACGAGACGCTGCTTCCGGAGAGACTCGGGGCTCTGGGTTACTCCACGCACGCCGTGGGCAAGTGGCACCTGGGCTTCTTCAAGAAGGAGTACACGCCCACGTACCGCGGCTTCGACTCGCACTTCGGCTTCTGGAACGGCTACCAGGACTACTACGACCACAGCGTCCAGGCCTCCGTGAGTGAGAAACTCCTCCGCTCCGGGGAAGAATTTGCAGACTCTTGGAAATTCTCGTTTCCTCGACAGGGTTTTTGTCAGTAGCGCAACGTTTCCGCGATCATCACCATCGCCGTCATCAGGCAGACTGTGGCGTTGGCGCTCGGCGTCCAATCAAGGGACCGAAGTGCCAATGATTGCCCTGTGACGATTCTCCGCAGTTGTCGGTGCCCTCACGCTGCGACGGGCTGGGGTTTAATTTGCCGTTGTAGGGGAAAACCCTCCCCCTTTTTTTAATTCTCATGATCCGGCCGAAATATTACAAATTTATGTGTCATTTTCTGAACGTTCTACAACTATTTATCCCCCCCCCCTTTTTTTATTTAGAGATCCCAACAAGTATTCCGAAATTGGTCTCACAGAAAATTAAGTAGATTTAGAGCTACCACTTTTTTTAAATTTTCTCATTACGAAACGAAAGGAATTTCACGCCTTTCGGGTTCTGATATTCTCCTGCTCCTCCCAGCCAAGCCACTATTCTTTTCCTTAATATTTGCAGCTTGTCACCCTCGGGATTAGTTCCCCCGCGTAATTCCGTCTCATTTGTCTGGAAATCTTGTAAATGGAGCTTCTTTTCTTGCTATTAATAATTTACATTTCTTCCGCCCAAGTATTCACCTTATCTAGGTCTTCCTTTAATACTTATAAAAAGAAGTTTGTAAAAAAAACACCGTGAAGGATTCCTCCTGATTGATTGAAATTTCATGAACAAACGAACTGTGTCGAAACAAATAACCAATTAAAATTACAAAGCAGGAATATATATATATATATATATATATATATATATATATATATGACCACACACTGCTTAAATGACGTGGGAATTAAATCAAACAGATTTTCAATTTTCTTTCGTTTAACTTTCCGTCAGTACTTTTCTTTGCCCTTACATATACCGTACCGGCTTTGCAAGATTATATTATATATATATTGTAATGATTAAAAAGGTCTTTAATTAAAATAAATTCTTAAACAAAAATAAATTAATTAAAATTTGAATACTAGTTAGCCGCACGTTGAAGACATTTATGTAATAATTAATAAGGTGATGAATTAAATTTTGCCCCACGTTGTTCGGCCATTTATGTAATGATTAAAAGAGTGGTCTTAATTAATAGGAATAATTAACAAAATTATTATGTATTTAAAAATTTATTTTTGATAATTACACATCATAAGCCCTGCTTTGTTCCCCGAATTCGGTCAATTTAACAAACAAATATTTCAATTTTATTTTATTAATTAATTCGTGGCGTGCTATGAAAATATAGCTTTATATTTTTACAATCAATTACGTCGCGTTTCTCATTATCTCAGCGTAACCACTGGGTTTGATAAGAAGAACAAATACAATGAACTAAAAGAAAAACGCGAACGAAATCTGACTATACCCTTTAATTATCGTTTACAGTCATTAATAATTGTTTTCCACTCACGACAGTGCTACTGGTACCAGTGCGGACTCTTACAGCTTGAAGTCAACACCCACTAAACAGGCCATCATACGCTGATTCTACACTTTAGATTTTTGAACACACGCGGTCGTTGCTCTGGATCTCTGCTATCCTGGAACCTGGATCATCTCACCCTCAGTCAGTTGCTGGACGTAGATCTCCTCAAAGTCTCTCTATGCGAAAATTAGTTCAGTTTGTGAAGCAAAACTTCTGCTTCCAAACTGCGATTTTATGAGTCTCTCCGTCAAAACTGTTTACTTGCGTTTTATGTAAACTATTATATCTTGCCGTTGGACTTCCTGGATAGCCCTATTCATAATTCTAGATCCGCAGACTTGTACTGTTTCTATTTCTCTATGTGGACCGAACTGCTATGTCCCAGTTCTCGACGCAGACTGAGTTCTCTAAGCGCGCGGTCTCCAGTCTCCATTGTTAACAAAGAAAGACCCGCTGCGATTGTCGTCTCTAAGCACCCGTACCTCCAACAATTAAATTGTATTAAAAACAATTAATAGCCTGTTTAATTGGTATTGCACTATATATGTTATTTAGTTACATATGTTATATGTCGTTCTTCCTTTGCTACACTTTTCCCTTACAGAACTCTAATTTAGTGTGTGTGTTCATCAACGTCGAAATATGGCGACGTTTCAGCGAGTTACGGAGTTTGAACGGGGAAGAATCATCGGCCATCGTGAAGGAGGTTCGTTTGGGCTCGTATGGACTATAACAGCTACACAGTGATACAGATGGCTCAAGTGAAACTGGACAACTCAGAACCCCGGGAGCGGACGCCGACAGGTGACGTCACCACAGGATGATAAGACACTTGGACCCACCCTCCATGGCGGTGACGGACCATTCAGCTTCATCTCGACAGGATGTTGCTGCAAGGCTGGAGGAATGTATCATTGGGTGCTTCAACAATTCCTCGACGTCATCTCCTCGTCCGGTTTACTGCGTGCAAGAGTTCCTTACATTCGGATTCCCCTGACGAAAAACTTATCGGTCCCCATCAGCCTCATGGACGTTGAGACTGGCGTACAAGAAGTTTTTTTTCTGATGAATTTTGGGTACAATGATGCGTGTTTGACGCCTCACCAGTGAACGCCACGTTCCAGAGTGCGTCATCCAAGGTCCCAGTGGACGAAAAGCGTTATGGTCTGGGGGTGCGGTTGCCTGTCATGGGTCGGTCTCAACCGTTCCAAATTGTGTGGAATCTTAACAGCAACCTGTACATCAGTGAAAAGTGTTGGACGTTCCCTTCATTCAAGGAACTCTTGGAGCTGTATTTCAACAGGACAATGGCCGTCCACATATTACCAGGAAAAGCTCAAGATTTGGTTTCAACACGGCTTCTTCCTTGGTCTGTCAATTCGCCGGATAAATCGCCGATTTAACACGTTTGGTATATCGTTGGTGATCCTCGTCCAACAGCTGCTACAGATGAACTTTGGGTTCTTGTTGCCAGTCTCAAAGTCCATGAACTCTTCCACGCAGTCTACGGTGAAGAGGACGTTGAAGCACACATAGATACATTCCTGTAGCCATGCAGCAGCGTCCTGCCAGCTGTCGAGATGAAGCTGAATGGTCCGTCACCGCCATGGGGGAGGACCAAGTGTCTTACCATCCAATGATGACGTCACCTGACGGGGTTTTGAGTTACCCAGTCCTCTGCTCCCTAATTCGTATCACTGTGGAACTTTTAACACTCCACACGAGACCACACCAATGATCTTCCTGAGGCAGACAATCAAAGAAATCTGTTGGATTCCATGTCACGGCCTACAGCAGCAGCGCTGCCAAATACTGGTTTTAGGATTGTTTTTCTGCTTTTGTAATTTTAATCGTTTTATTCTTATCAACGTAGATCGTTGCTACATTAAATTTCCATCAATTCGGAGGAGTCCTTCACAGTGTTGCAATTTTTACAAATATCTCGGTCGTTCTTAATCCTTCTTTAGATGATGCAGTTGTCCGAGAAAAGGTTCACTCCAGATCATAAGTTGTTTGGTAAATCTTTTATAAACATTGGAAAGAGTAATAGCCCTATTACTGATCCTTGAGGAACTGCTGACGTTGCATTCCCTATATTGTCTTTTTAGATCTGTAGCTTATAAAATATTCCCACTAAAACAGACAATTCCGCAAACGTTGGTGACGTTGAAGAGTTTCTTCACCCCGAGCGTCACAAGTGATCCCCTTCAAATTGAATTAGAGCGTCGTGGGCGGCTGCGGTGGCCAAGGTCTCGTTCCCCGAGGCGACGGCTCCACACTTGCGGGGTGTAATTACCCGGCAACCTTCGTTGTGACTCTTAAATAATAATAGTAAAAAAAAGGAGGCTGGGGGGAGTGGCAGCAGCACAATCGCATTCTTTGTCACAATGCCAAAAGTTTTAATCGGCCAGAGCAGTAATTGCCCACGCGCAAATCACGGGCGATGGCGCGCGCTTTTCTTACGTTTCTCTTTTCCCTCGCTACGGTCAACACGACACGTGAGAGATCATCAGCAGTTGGTGCGTCAGCGACTTATGTCAGTCATGACTCTTCATAACCTGCCTGTAAGACATACAATTAGCTGTGTTAGACTACAGCATCAAGAAGTTTCCATTGCAGTCTATCGTTTTTGTTCCTCAAAAGTGTACCAGTAGATCAGAAAGTCTGTGACGTGTTGAGGCCGCAGTTGCCAACACACCAATTACGCGAGTTGACAAGAGAAGGTACGGTAAGGTACCAGTAATCCTATTCATCAATTCGAAACCCTGAACTTTGTCAAAAATCTCTAAGTACAGGAACCTCATACATACACAATGGCGTTACAGCCCTTGTGAGGTCAGACCCTGTCTCTTCTATCTCTTGCTTTCCTCCTCCATCCTCTTATGTCCAACTCCTCCAATATCTTTCTCTATATTCTCCACCCATTTCTTTCTGCACACCTTCTTCCTCCTGGTTTTCCTTTCCATATTCTTTGTAGCAGGGTTCCCTCCTCCTCCACTCCTTTCCACATGCCCTGCCCACCTAAGTCTTGCACTTCTTATGGAGCTCACAACTTGGGGAGTCACCATAGAGTTCTTTGTTAGTTCTAATTCTCCATTACTCGTTTTCATACTTAGGCCCATAAATTCTCCGTAGTATTTTTCTTTCCCATGCGCTGCTATTCTGAATTCGTCGCCCCTCAGGTTTCTGGTGCATAGGTCACCACTGGTTTAATTGAGAGGTGTTGGCATTTAAAGAGAGGAAGTAGGGCCCAGTAACATCTGTAGTCGTTCTCTAATTTATTCCCCTATTGTACTATTTTCTGTTACTACTGAAGCCCAAGTATTTAAAACTCCGCACCCTATCAAAATTGAAGTTCTCTGTGGAGATGTTGATAACCTTTTCCCATCTATCCTCCTTCCCAGATGCAATCATATACTTTGTTTTTTTTCATATTCACCCTCAGCCCTAATTTAGCTCCTTCCTGTTCTAATTGGGTGAACCTTCATTTTGATTCTTGGGCTGACCTGCTGATTAATACAATATTTGCGTCATTCTGCTGTAAATTGACCCGCCAGGGTTTAATTCCACTTCTCTAACTGCTCTTACCAATACAATATTAAACAGATTATCTCGAATTAATTTAGGACCCAACCAAAACATAGTTGGATGTTGTTTTTTTTAAAAAAATTATTTCTTCCCAACCTCGCGCCCTGATATTGATTACAGGGTTCCCTTTGCGTGTTTCAGTTCACCCCCTTCGAAGGATACGACATGCGTCGAGGCCTGGACGTGGACTTTTCCTCCAGAGGGAAATACTCGACGCGCCTGTTCACGGAGGAGGCTGAGCGCGTGATCCAGGACCACGACCAGGACAAAGGTCCTCTCTTCCTGTACCTGGCGCACTTGGCTCCTCACGCGGCCAACTACGAGGTTCCTCTGCAGGCGCCCTCCGCGACCGTCGACAGCCTCCGGTACATACGAGACCCTGAGAGGCGTCTCTACGCAGGTACGTGGCACTTATGGGACCCAAGATGAGAAACTTATTTTCTTTTTCTTTATGAGTTGCCCGCTGATCTGCATGAACGGATCGTGTTTTCCAGCGATGGTGAGCGAACTGGACCGCTCTGTGGGTCGCGTGGTCAGCGCTCTGCAGAGGAAGGGCATGTTGGAAGACTCGGTCATAATATTCGCCTCGGACAACGGCGCCATCACGACGGGGCTTCATTCCAACAGGGGGTCCAACTGGCCGCTCAAAGGGGTGAGTACAGCCTCCACGTCCTTTACTGTGCGTCACAACTGTACAACACGTTTCATTGGAAAACAAGGAAACGTATATTGTCGCTGTGCTTCATGTTAAATGGGAGAAATAATAAGCAAAATAAGTTCTCGTGATTCCTATGCAAATAGCTTTTATTAGTAATGGACATTAATTTTGGTATTTTATTTATCCTTCGCATTGAAGGCAAATTATTATGAAACGTGAATGAAAATCGTGGTAATTATTCAAAATTATTTTCCATTAAGGTCTACTGTTCTCTCTAACTACTACTTTCTGCTTCTATTAACGTACTCTTCCTCTCCTTCCTTTATTTACTCCCTTTATCCACTCTAGACCCTCTTAGTTCTGTTATCAACTCATTTCTTTCCTTATTTATTTATTACATCTTCCCTTATTTATTCCTTCCTTCCTTCCTTTATTTATTTCTTTCTTCCTCCTTTCTTTCTTTCGATATTCCTTCCTTACTTACTTTCTCCCATCCTTACTTTCTTCCTTTCTTTCTTTTTTCCTTCCTCCTTTCTTTCTTTTTTCCTTCCTCCTTTCTTTCTTTCTTCCAACCTTCATTGCTCCTTCCTTCCATCTATACTCCCTTCCTTCCTCCTTTCTTTCTTCTTTCTTTCATTCTTCTATCCTTCCTTTCTCCTTCCTCCCATACTTTCTTTTTTCCTTTTTTACTTCCTTCCTTTATTCCTTCTGCCTTCCTTCCCTTCTTCATTTCTTCCTTCCCCTTTCTTTATTTCTTCAGATCCCAACCTCTCTATTTTGACCTCTATCTCTCCGCTTTTTTCTCTTTTCTCTCTTATTTCTATATTCAAATCATACCTTTCTCATTTCGTTATTCATATTATTTTGAAAGTTCATCCTATATATATATATGTGTGTGTGTGTGTGTGTGTGCGTGTGTGTGTACGTGTGTGTGCGTGTGTGTGTGTGTGTGTGTGTTTTTACTTAGTCATTTCATGATCCTTTATTTCTTCTTTCTGTCTCTTCTGTTATCTTTCTCTCATTTTTATTGTGTCGCCTCCCTTCAAGGCTCAATCCTTCTTTCTCGTCTCCAGTGTCTTCTTACTTCATCGTAATTATTACCTCATCGTTCCTCATTCTACCCTTCCCCTCCAACTCTCTTCTATTTATCTGTTCTCTCCATACTTTTTACATTGGTTTCAGTACCTCACATTTTCACTTCTTCTTCACTCTCCCCTGTGTGCTTTTTTTCTTTTCTTCATTCCAAATTGTGTGGAGCGTGTAAGAAAGTGGAATGATGGAGAAGTCTTCAATTTAATATGGAGTTGTAAGAAGATGTACGAGTTACTTGTAGATAGTCTCGTTATGAACAATCTACGGCATTTATTTCTAGTAATGTGCGTTAATGTTTTTCTTTATTTTGCGATACCTCGGTTTGTACTGGAATTCTTCCCAATTCATCTTTTCTCAGTGAAAGGATGATCGTAGGGTGTGTCACACAGTGTACACGGCAAGGTGTTGCGAGGTCCACGCACGCTCAGTAGCAGAGGCTCTAAATCAGGTTCGACGCGAACGAAGCCCTGGGCGACGCAGGTGAGGCGTGGTCGTCCCGTGCATTAATAAAACTTTAACCACAAGGTCAAGGGGGAGTAAGGCGGGCAAGGAAACCTGGCTACCAGTGCATTCGGGCGAGCCCGTTTCCAAATTAGGTCATACCAGAAAGAAAAAAACCACCAACACGTGACCTGGAGACACGCGTCGGTGCGAAAATGTCTGTAAAATACACACAAGTTGACCTCCCGGAAAGTTTTAATTGGGAGAAGCGGGAAAAAAGTTAAACTAGAACAATAAAATAGGAACGACACGTTAACGAGCTGTCTCGGGACATGACTGGCAAATATTTATAGGCTTCATGAGGATTTTGGTGGGGAAAAAACATCTCTCACGGACGTAACGGATTATTATGACACAAGTACGAGGAATGTTTCCCCGGGGGTCAAGAACAGAATTTCTTTTATTTCACAAATCGCAATTACGAACGTTGCACAAACAATCGCGTATATCGTGACGTCATCGTCGTTGGTCACGGACACAAGATGGCCGCGAGTTGTCGGGTCTACACCACTCCTTTTACAAGAGACTCGAGCTGTTTTCGCTACAGTGAAAGGGTCGGGGAGCCCCCCTTTTTTATTCCGCTTGCTGTAGAATCCTCTTGTACTCGTTACTCGCATGAAATTTCCATCTGAAACACTCTGATCGATTTTTCTCCACCGCTGTTGATCGTTTGGAACACAAAATCTGAGTATTTCATGTAATTTGCGGAATTGCAAAAAAAATAAAGACTAAGGAAATCCGTAAACTTCAGCGGAAAGTCTAATTATTATTAGGGTACTAGCTGGATGCGCGGCGTTAAACTCAGCGACATCCATAACCCCGGATTTGACTCCAATCTCGGTGGGTTTCGTGTTATTTTCTTGTAACGCCCCTCCACCCCTACCCCTAACAGTGCTCCCTTCCCATACCGACAGGCGTTGAAATTACACACAGAAATACTATCAAATACCAGAAAAAGTGTTTATACGACACAAATATCGGCCGTTGCGGCATGTTTTAAAATTTCCGCCCCCCACCCCTGGGGTTGGTAGACGTTTCTTATCCTCACAGGAATTGTTTCCGGTTCAAAAGGAACAAGTCGAATTTTCTCCACGCGTTTAGCGAAACACACACACACACAGATTCTCAATTTTATTTATAAGATGTTGATATCATCTTAATCGTTGTCGGTCGATCGCTTTGAAAAACTATCGATATATTATCAACGACATTTTGTAGTTTAAAGTTTGACTACCCCCAACTGCCACATGTGGAAAATAAAATTGCAGAGAACCAACAGCTTTGGTATGTCCATTTTATACATTATAAGGTAATTCATCAATATTTTGGTGATTATTGTATTTGAAATAAATTTAAACGTGTTTCTTTACAATATACAACACTTGAAGATGTTCCAAATATAGCTGAAGCAACGTTGTTAATTTTTTTTTAACTAAAATTTGTTTGACTATATTTAATTATTTTACACTAAACTTTTAAAATTTCTTACGTTTACCTCCTTGAAAATATTTTTTTTATCTACATCGTTGGAAACTGTTTACCGATTCAGTTCTTCTCCTTAATAAATTATTTTCTTTTCGATGTTGCCTCGTCGTATCTGTCAGTTTTTTTCTCCCAACCTCTTCTTCTGAAAAATGGTTATTTATCCTTAATTAATATTTCCCTTCCCCTACCATTGGTATCCCTACCTTGAAGTGGTGGGTGGTGGTGCTTGAGTGGTCAAGTGATCCTGAGACCTGTGCCAGCGGCAGCGTAGCTACTGGTAGGACCTCCCTTGCTTGACAGGTCAAAGGTGATGACCCAGACTAAATGGGACACCCCGGTCCTCCAGGATAGGGGGGTTGGGCTTGAGGGGTAACAACTTCCTCCCGTAAAAAGACCAAAATTACGACAATCCAGAGAGTTGAAGCCGTATGGATGAATAGACGACACAGCCTGCATGTAGAAATTGGAAGAGGACGACTGCATATGACCGTGAAGGATGAAAGAAGGTTTACTGGGGACTGTAGCGCCATGGAAGTTTCCTCGATCAAGACCCGATTTATGATTTAATCCTGTCGAAGATGCTTTACAGAACAACAGGGAATTTATAGGAAAACTGAGGATATAAATGTTTTTAACTTTCCCGGTTTTCCCGAACCTTTTTCTACATCGGAGAGTTGCCTTTTTTTCTCTCCCTCTCTCTCCCTCTCTGTCTCTCTCTGTCTCTCTCAGTCTCTCTCTGTCGCTCTCTGTCTCTCTCTGTCTCTCTCTGTTTCTCTCTCTGTCTCTCTCTGCCTCTCTCTGTCTCTCTCTGTCTCTCTCTGTCTCTCTCTCTGTCTCTCTCTCTGTCTCTCTCTGTCTCTCTCAGTCTCTCTCTGTCTCTTTCTGTCTCTCTCTGTCTCTCTCTGTCTCTCTCAGTCTCTTTCTGTCTCTCTCTGTCTATTTCTGTCTCTCTCTGTCTCTCTCTCTCTCCCTCTCCCCTGCTCGCTCGCTAGTTGAAATTTATGAAGCAGCGTCGGTGGTAAAAGGATCGTTGCCATTGGTGGGGGAATGTTGTTCCAATGCCGCACAGAGTCACGACAACACTTGTTTGATTTAAGTTCCACTTTCCACTCCCTCCTCTATTGTACAACACCTACGAGCCGAGAGCGGGTTTTCGCAATATCTCTGTCACTTTGTCTGCAGAACCTCTGGGTCAATGTCAACCCTAACCTGGATTGCTGCTAATTGCTGTTTACGTTCGTGCGTCCCCTCTGATCCGCTTCAACCCCCCCCCCCTTTCCTCGTAAATCATCGCCTTCGTTATCGTTAAATTGCACGTGACTCATTGGAAATATTTTCTCTTTATGGTGCAGCTTACTTATCTCAGTTATTTACGCCGGTAAAAGGGCAATAGCTCAGCTTTCACCTTGGCATTAATAAACTATTCTCAGGTGATAAAAATTCCATCACAGACAAGCACGACATTAGCAAATATTCCTGGGTGAGTGAATATAATTTCAAATGGTAATAAAACCTGTCATACATTAAACAAATTTTGTAAATTTTAATATCAGTAAACGTATATTTATTTATTGTGATGTCCAGAATAAATTAAATCACTCAGAATAATTTCAATTTAATACACTTAAGTTTAAGAATTACACCTCGTTAAAATACAAAAAACAACGTTTCGAACCATATTTGGGACATTTTCAGGCACTTTAGCGTCTAATAAATAAAATTGACTGTATGTGTATGTTCCACATGCAAATCTAAACGCGTGGAGCAATTTCTATCAAACATCATAAACGTGCTCCTGACTAATCAGAAACAAACACTGTGAGGGTTGGGGGTAAGAAACGACTAAACGACTACCACCCCCAGGTGCGGTGGTGGAAATTTGCAATCATGCTCAAACGGTCGATATTTGCGTTGAATGAATATTTTTCGGGGTGAATGTTGTTTGTGTATAATTTCATCCCCTTTTGGTATGGGACGGGAGCGCCATTAGGGCTGGGGGTGGAACGGCCGTTACATAAAAATAAAGCGAAAACAACAGAGATTGGAGTCGATAATTCAATCTATTAAAGTATATACGCGACCTCCTCAGTCAAAAAAAAAAGTTTCTTCCCATTCATATATTAAAAATGTAAACGACTACCTCAGTCAAATCACGTTTCGTCATTACTCTCCAAACGCCAATTTATCCATTTAAAATCTACAAACGACTCCTTCACTGAATTTATGTTTCTTCTTAACTCTCGAAACGCCAATTTATCCATGTAAAAATATATAAACGACTCCCTCAGTTAAATAAGGTTTCATAGTTGCTCTCGAAACGCCAATTTACCCATGTAAAAATATATAAACGACTCCCTCAGTCAAATAAGGTTTCATAGTTGCTCTCGAAACGCCAATTTATCCATGTAAAAATATATAAACGACTCCGTCAGTCAAATAAGGTTTCATAGTTGCTCTCGAAACGCCAATTTATCCATGTAAAAATATATAAACGACTCCCTCAGTCAAATAAGGTTTCATAGTTGCTCTCGAAACGCCAATTTATCCATGTAAAAATATATAAACGACTCCCTCAGTCAAATAAGGTTTCATAGTTGCTCTCGAAACGCCAATTTATCCATGTAAAAATATATAAACGACTCCCTCAGTCAAATAAGGTTTCATAGTTGCTCTCGAAACGCCAATTTATCCATGTAAAAATATATAAACGACTCCCTCAGTCAAATAAGGTTTCATAGTTGCTCTCCAAACGCCATTTTATCTGTTAATATATATATATATATATATATATATATACATATATATATACATATATATATATATATATATATATATATATATATATATGACTCCTTCAGTCAAACCATGTTTCCTAATTATTCTCTAAATCTTAATTAATTTAATTCTAGACAGCAACTGATGGTGAAAATTTTCTACCATACTGAAAAATTAAATCAAACATGTTCTTTAATCAGAAATCATCCTATGCCTTTCCACTGTCTCGTTCCTTCACTGGAGTAAAACTGTTCGGTCAGTTCGCTTAATTCATTCAAATTTTTTTTCGAGTTTTCCTGCTGACTAATAAAATTTCAGTAGAATCGATAAACGTATAAGGTAACATTATTTAATAGGGGGGGAATTGAAACGTTTCTTTTCTACAGGAATCCTTCCTGGCATTCTCACATCCTCCATTCCCACGTCAGGGTCTCGGGAAAGTCGGCTTCTGTTTGTCAGAAAGATATAAATTTACGAGTTTTACGAGCATTACAAGCGGTAAAGAAACGGACTCAGGATAAAAGAAGAAAGATACACAAATAAAAAGAAGTCTTAATGGAAGGTTCAGTTGTTACAGCAACAACTGTGGTCACTTTGTTAAATTAAAAGATAGAATACTTTATGCTGTGGCTTGATGGGGAAAACCACGGTGATGAGGGAGGAGGAGGGGGGGGAGGGAGAGAAAAAATTGGCCGCGGATCAGGAACGTTTTACAAGTTTCTGTGCTGCATCACCTTCACAAACTGCTACTGGTTTGAAGCGGTTCCTGTATCTGGTCTTAATTCAGAGTCAACGGCACCAGAGACTCTTCTAGAATCTCCCCTCTCGGAGGAAGCAATCTCTTCCGCTACACTCACGTCCTATTCCGCAGCTCTAAAATCCAAAGATACAATATGGAGCATAGATATTATTTATTCTTTAAGTATTTCAATTTCAGTGTACAAATAACCTTTTTTTAAATATTTTTTTTATTAAATAACCACCAAGATCCGCTGAGGAGTTTTTATTCATTCTTCAATCATTTTAGTAGCTGTCGGCTACAAACACGTTTAATATCCATAACCTTAAGATATAATCTAATCTTACTCCCCGAGTAAACTCCAGTACTTCCATGGACTGAGTCAATTTATTCGGTACAATATCCGAGATCTACTAAATTCAAACATACATTTATCTTACAATATTCTCATATGTGTTTTATATAATTATTAAGCTTTTTTTTAGAGCAACAGGCTACATGAGGGTGATCCACGTTGGGCAACTCCCCTTTAATAGCATAGGAAGGGATTTGAAAGGGGGGGATGCGGAAGGGTACAGGAAGGTAGCCAAGGGTTAACTAGGACCCCCCGGGCTATGGTTTAAGGATAACTCGTCGAGGCACGGAGCAGGGGATGCTGCGTCTCCACAGCAAACTCCTCTCCCGCTATCGGAACGGCCAATGCCAATGCCCGACCTACCTGATGCAGGTTTTTCTAGGGTTTTCCCTGCATTTCTTTAGGCGATGCCAGGTAGGATCCCCTTTCAAATCCCTTCCTATGCTATTAAAGGGGAGTTGCCACCATGTGGATTAGCCTCGTGTAGCCTGTTACCTAAATATATATATATATATATATATATATATATAAATATATATATGTCTGTCTGCGAGTGCTGTGCTCTCGCAGGCAGAACCTTGTAGGGGTGACGGAACAGGTAACCTTTGGGGATGCCTTTTCCTCTCTCCGTTTTTGAACTAAGGTTCCCACAAGCGGAGGCACCTCGGCCTGTTTTGAGACGTGTATGTTCCGGGGTCACAGACCTTGGGACATACTGGCAACAGTTTTTGGCACTTCCCATTCGAACAGTCGGCCAGCCGTCTCCTAAACGGTTCGAGGCACGGAGAAGGGAATGCTGCGTCCCCACACAGCAAACACTTCTCCCGCTATCGGAAGGGCGTAGGACAAGTATCAAATGCCCGACCTACCTGATGCAGGTTTTCTAGGGTTTTCCCTGCATCAGTTTTAGGCGAATGTCGAGTAGGATCCTTCAAATATAGCCCGGGGGCCCTAGTTAATCCTTGGCTACCTTCCTCTACCCTTCCGAATCCCCCCTTTCAAATCCCTTCCTATGCTGTTAAAGGGGAGTTGCCACCATGTGAATTACCCTCATGTAGCCTGTTACCGTATAAAAATATTTAAATGTTTTAATTATTTTATTTAAAAATAATTAAGAAACACGCACTTAGTCACTTACTATATACTTCTGCAAACGTAATATTTCCTTATTTATTCCGTAAAATTTAATTTTATATAATGCTCATCAATTTATCACTCACATAAATTAATATACACACACAAAATGAATATATATATATATATATATATATATATATATTGAGGTAATTGGTTGATATGATTATAGGATATTAGTAAAATAAGAAGAAGAGCAAATGTTTTTTGTTTTTAGAAATGTTATTGTCTTTGGAGAGCAAAAATATTTTCATTGAATAAAAAGTATGATTTTATCCAGAGATACTCCATCGAATTATAATAAAAACCAATACTAAATACTTTACGATCCTTGCGGATGATGTAAGTTAATTATCATCGCCATCTTTAGTGACTCCAATATGGCGGACTATTTGTTTACATTGTGAATCTAGCTAAGAATTTAATCTTTGGTAATGTCTGAGGACTGAGGGACAATTATATCCTGCAGTACTCAAGGAGTATATTTAAGAAGAAATTCTGAGGTATGTTTGTTGCGACTGATCCAATAAAATTCCATGTATTTTACAGCTGTTGAATTAATGCACTATCGTGGTGGAAAGTGTGTACGGAACTAGGAACAGTTAGATCTAGGTTAAGTCACTCCTTGACCAGTGATTAATTTAGAATTAAATAATTTTTCAGGTTTGTATAAATAAGTACACGTGGCAACGCCGCGGCACGTAGATAGTATTTAATTAATTAACTGATAATTCAAATTTTAACATCGAAGAATATGCGGCCATTGTATCCTAATTATATTTCTTATAAATGCTTTTCTTAATATATATATATATATATATATATATATATATATGTATTAACTGTATGTAATACTGTATCAGTCCCTGTATATAGGCGGAGTTAATCATCACAGACATTAAGATTTAACGCGAAACAGCAATTAGGATTGCAGTTGAATAAAATAATTTCTTCAAGTGTCATATCACGCTAGTAAACACATTTTATTCGTTAATCTTAGGATTTCTGACCTAACAAAGACGACATTTTCAACTTGTGCTACCTCTGTAATATGCTAATGGTGAATACTGTATGATTAAACATCATGTTCATATTCATCAGTTGACTCATCTTATAACTAAGTTTTTTTAAAAAAAAAAAAAAAGAAATTGGCAAGCGAACCCATTTACTCTCTGCGGTTACTGGAAATACCTAGACGGGGTAGGGGATTTTCTTAATTCGTCTGCTTCGGATGGTCATCGTTTATTATTAGTGTGGAACGGTTAACCGCTGAGTGAGGAAAGTAGGAAGGAGAGGAGGAGAGATGGCGTTAGTTGCTTTATTTTCATTTTTTACAACCGCGTTCATATCGTCTCCTCTCGTGGGGTTTTTCTTTCCTCTTCTCACGTAGGTTTTCACGAACATGACGCAGTAATTGACTCAAATATTTATGAAAGTTGTTGCAACTATCATTAACTAATTACGCATTTGTAAAACAGACAAACAAGATAAATACAGCTCCATCTACACAGATTTCACTTTTGGACGGTAGGATGATAAAGCAAAATATTCAGTACACGTTCCACCGAATTTCTTCTTAAATATACTCCTTGACTGCTGCAGGATGTAATTGTCCCTCAGTCTCCAGACATTACCAAAGATTAAATTCTTAGCTAGATTCACATATTGGAGTCACTAAAGATATTGGTTAAATAATTTAATTTAGAATAGCAAGTCTGCGAGGGCTATTCTCTCGCAGGCAGAACCTTGTAGGAGAGACAGGAAGGGGATGCCTTTTCCTCTCTCCGTTTTTGAACTACGGTCCCCACAAGGCGAGGCACCTCGGCCTGTTCTGAGAGGTGTATGTTCCGGGGTCGCAGACCTTGAGGCATACGGTAACGGTGGTTCTCTGTTCCCATTGGAACAGTCGGCCAGCTGCCTCCTAAACTGGTCGAAGTACAAAGAAGGGAATGCTGCGTCCCCACAGCAAACTCCTCTCCCGATATCGGAAGGGCGTGGGACAAGTACCCAATGCCCGACCTACCTGATGCAGGTTTTTGTAGGGTTTTCCCCGCATCATTTTTAGGCGAATTTCCGGGTAGGATCCTTAAACTATAGCCCCAGTGGACCATAGTTAACCCTTGGCTACCTTCCTCCACCCTTCCGCATCCCCCCTTTCAAATCCCTTCCTATGCTATTAAAGGGGAGATGCCACCATGCGGATTACCCTCATGTAGCCTGTCAGATATTCATTCTTCCCCACCCTGTATATATTTGTTTTTATTTACTTGTAAGATATTTATTAAACTTTGTTTACATTCTGTGAGCACCAAAGATGGTGGAATATTACTAATATCTGTACAAGTAATTTTGTTGATGTATTACTTTTTTAAAAAAAAATGTCTCCTTGGCCATTTACGTGTTATTAAATATTAAAAACGTATCCGTTTAAGAAATACAAATTTTTTTTAAAAAAATTAAATATTAGATAAGTAAATTGAGTTATATTTTAAATGGTTTATCTTGCTCCAAGTTTATATTTTAAAATTCTGTGAAGATCTTTATCACCCCCAGTTAGCCAAATCAGGATGACCGAATTTAAATTGGAGGCCCAGCTGTGTGTAAAAAAAAAATTAACCATCCTCGCAATTGTCCAATCTTTGGAAATGAGTCACCCGTATACCTTTTGGGTCAAGATGGCGGCACTTTCCAGCAAGCTGGAACTGACCCGACTTCTCGCACATTTCCTCCTGACGTGGTGATCGTGGTTCAGTTGCGCGGTGAAGAACAGGTTCCGAGGTCGAGGAAAACCCCCCGCGACATCTTGCAACGCTCCCAACTACTTTAATCTCTCATATATGGAAACCTTCTCGTCGGTCAATTCTCGGAATACGGCGGCCGGTTCACATCATAAGGTTGGGACAAATCGGGAATTTTACTGAACAAGTCGGTGAGGGTAAATCCAACGAGGAAAACTTGACGACAGTGTAATAACCTCCAAGAAATATTATTTAGATTATTCGGGTGCCTTGGAGTAGAAGGTGAGCACAAAAAAATTATGGAAAAAGGCAAAGACCGGTTACATTGTTTGAAAATTTATTTCCCCCCCCTCCGGCCAACCCCCAGCGCGTTGACCAGATTGTCATAAATAAAAAACTCAGCGACATCCATAACCCTGGATTTGACTCCAATCTCTGTTGTATCGGCGTTATTTTCTTGTGACGCCCCTCCACCGCTACCTCTAAGGGTGCTCCTTTCCCATTCTGTGAGGGGTTTAAATTATACACAAACGATAACATCGGTAAACACGCTATCAATCTCTATGACCTCTAAAAATATGTATCAGACTTAAATATCGGCCATTTTAGCCTGTTTGAATAATTCAAACCCCGTCCAGCCCCACACCTGGGGATTGTAGACGTGTCTCACCCTCACAGTGGTTTTTTCCCGGTCTCAAAGAACACGTCTACGAAATTTGGGTGAAATTTGCTTCAGGGGTGTAGATTTGTATAAGGAACATACAGCTTTATTTAATAGAAGATACGGATAATATTTAGGGTGTGAAATAACATTTTAAGAGGATAAAGATATCACAAATAAAATATACAATTTTCAGAGGGATGTGTGGGGACAATGAGAATAACGTTAAAAGGAAAAACCAAGTAATTTTATAAGGTGATGGCAGGTCCTACAATGCTGGGTAACAAAACACAAAGAACTCAAAAACAAATAAAGGAGGCAGCGGAAATGAAATTTCATAGAGCAGTGAAAGGGGGTTGTACAAGGATGGATAAAATAAGGAGAACTTCCATAAGTGTTGACGATCACAGATAAGGTAACAAGGGTGTAAAGAAAGGTGGAGAGAGCATGTGCCGCGGATGCCTAGAGACAGTGCTGGAATATAAACCATTAGGAGTGTTGGAAGACCCATGGTTGAGATGGTGAGGTGAAGCCGGAACAGGCTAAAAGCCTAATCCTGGAAGGCAGAAGAAGAAGATACAGATTAAAAAAATACTACAACGTTTCAACGGAACTTTGGGAATACCGAAACTACGCGGCAGACCTCGGACAAGATGACTCCAGGACATTGTGGACGACCTGAAGGAGAAGAAGAATGCCTGAGAGTGGGAAAAAAATCTCAGAGATATGAGATGAATGGAAGATTGTCGAGTGAAGGTGGACGAAAAGTTACAAATAAATATTTCCCCAATTTTAGTGAATTATTTGTTCGTTCTGGATCACAGACTCCTCTACGTTAACATTCGGAATCCATTTCTGGTTTCTATAAATATTTCTTCTTCCGACAAGTCTCTCAATTTAGACCCCGTATATGAAGTGTGCTGAGTTACACGCTGCGAAATCTTGAGATGATGATATGCAATCATGCACGCTTTATTACGTGCGCTCCAAGGTTACGCAGATCACTCAAGGACGCAAGTAATGACCCCCGCTGAGCTCAAGACTGAATCCAACATCATTAAGCCGCGATCATTTCTCTTATTTACGAGCACGTAAACTTAGACGGAAAATTGTGGGGGGGGTGGGGAACGCTTACGTAATTCTCCTCGCTAAAAAAAAAATTATGGGAAGAAAAAAAATGTAACGGATTTTGAAATCGTCCGTCCAGCTTCAGAAAGCTTATTTTTTTACGTACTGATGTGAGGTGCCCCCAGTTTACTAGAGTGCGAGAGCAAATTAGTGACGTCAGGTGACGTCATCTCACGCTATGAGACCGACGGCGCTCACACACTAATTGTTAATTTACTTAAAATGGGGGATTCAAATTGCCGTACAACGTCCTCGACGCAGAATCATCAGATCAATAAACGGCTAAGTTACCTCTAATATATAGACGGTTCGGTAAGTGTCCACAGTCCTCACAAAAACCAATCAGCCACGATCAGCTTTCAAGTCAAGACATTTTTCGTACGCCATTTTTGCAAAAATGACGGGGACTCTTAGCGTGGCGCTGTGGACTCGTGAAGTGCTTCGTTGGGGGAAAAAAAAAGGTTTCACAAATCAGTTGGGTAGCCAAGGGTTAACCAGGGGCTCCCGGACTATGGTTTAAGGATCCTATCCGTTAATTCGCATAAAAGTGATGCAGGGAAAACCCTAGAAGAACCTGCATCAGGTAGGTCGGGCATTTGGGTACTTGTCCCACGCCCTTCCCTGGATAGCGGGACAAGAGTTTTCTGTGGGGTCGCAGCATTCCCTTCTCATTCCTAAATAAGACAATACATAACTGTAACAAATTACATGCAAGAGGTTTTCAGGAGAAAGTAGTCCTCGGACGGAAAACAAATTCAAACTTAATGAGAACTCTCTGGTGAACATAGTGAAGTGTAGTGACAGAGCTCCCTTATAAACTAAAGTAACATTCCTCGTGTCTTAATATAGTTAAATAGTTATTTAATCTCTATTTGGATATATCTTTCCACCGTTCTTCTTTGCAGGCCAGTACAATATTAAATTCTTCTTACCTTTTTTCAATATTAAACCTTTAATTAATAAAATGTAATATACATTTATCTATAGTTGAAGTAATGTTCCTAAACCTATATTTTAAAATAATTGTATTAATTTACTCTACTTTTCTCTATTGTAACTTCCCTTTTTCAATTTGTAATTAAACTGTAATTTCATGCATCTACTACCCGGGAAAACTGCCCATTTGTATATTAAATAAATACATACACTCACATACGTATTAGCTGAAGTTGAATTGGACCAGAATATGACAGCAGCTGATCGTCCGCCATGGAGACTTAATTAGATCAATTAGCAGTGGGTAAACTAATGGCCACGTACGTCATCAATATGTAGAACCTTCATTCGATTATTAAAATTTCGTCACCTCGTTTCATTTCCTCTTTTTGGACTGAAATGATAATAATTATTATTATATTCGTTTATTTAATTTCTTTTTGGGGTAATCTATTTAATTGTTTCTAGTTTATTTACAGGGACCTCCGGTTTTTCCTTAGAATGTTAAAGAGGTCAATTAATGGACTTTTTTTTCCTGGTTTTCAAACTCGTAAGATGAATGATGTTGATTATTGAAGGTCAAGGGAACCCCATGGGAAGGCGCCATCAGGATGGCGGCCTGCGTCTGGAGCTCCAAGTTCCAGCGTCCTCGGCGGGTCTCCTCTCAGCTCATGCACGTCACGGATTGGGTACCGACCATCTATTCTCTAGCAGGTGAGTCTCTCGTTGGTTTCGTTTACTTTATTCCAGCTCATTTGAGCGCGTTATATCCATTTCTCTACCTTTGGGGGATGTCTCCTCTTCTCTCTCTCTCGCCGTATTTGAACTAAGGTTCCCACATGCCGAGGCACCACGGCCTGCTTTTGAGAGGTGTATGTTCCGGAGTCGCAGACTTTGGCCATCGTGTAAGAGTTATCCGATATTCCTATTGGAATAGTCGGCCAGCTGCCTCCTAAACAAACCCCTCTCCCGCCATCTAGCAAAGGGCGTGGGACAAGTACCCAATGCCCGACCTGCCTGATGCAGGTTTTTATAGAGTTTTCCCTGCATCACGTTTAAGCGAATTGCCGGGTAGGATCCTTAAACTATAGCCCGGGAGCCTCTAGTTAACCCTTGGCTACCTTCCTCTACCCTTCCGCATCCCGGGGGAGGTACTGAAGCTACTAAACTCGTCCTTAAGTGTACTCGTACTGTGTAAAACAGTTTATGGGAGCCTAATAAATATTTACAACGTTGTTATTAAATAATCCTCAACTATTAATAGTCACATAATGCACTTTTTCTGACCAACACTAGACAATGTTTCTATTTATTTACGACAACGTTTCGGTACGTTTCTGTACCTTCCTCAGGTCTTTCCTGTTTCTGCTAAATGTTAATTTTCACATCCTAATAAAAGAAAATCAGAAACTTTCGAAATTTCTTCCGAGGCACTTTATTCACAAACTGCACACAAGTGCGGTCACAGCCAGACCTGAGGAAGGTACAAACACGTGCCGAAACGTTGTCGTAAATAAATAAAAATAATGTCTGGTATTGGCCAGAAAAGATGCATTATTTATTTCATATTAACAGACGTAATTAGTAGTGTTTCATGATTAATGTATTATTTAAATAATAATTACCAAGTGTAAGAAAGTTAAAAATTATAGGACCAACAACATGAAATACTTACACCTCTAAAGACGTCACTGTAGCTTTGCGATCAATGGAATATGATTCTATTCTATTAAATTAAAGAAATACAAGAAGAAGTGTTTTTAAAGAGTCCTTATAGTCCCATTTTCAGGTACTCTTAACACTTCACTTCCTATGCTTTTTAATAATTTTTTTTTATCTATGTGTGTCCTCTTTTTTTTATCATTATACCTTCGCTTCCTCGAATCTCGTAAGTTTAATCTATTTTCCACTACCAGACTTCCTATAAACTTTCGCAGGTTCGATACCGTTGTTGTCCTATTAAGGAATTCCAAATGTACCTGAGTCTGTTCTTTGATTTCTGGATTTTATTTTCAATTTATGGATTCCATCTACCGAAACTAGCAAGGATTTTCAATTTTTTCGAATAAGCTCCAAAACCGTGGCTTTTGCTCTTTGTGCGCATTGATTTTTTTTTTTTTTTGGTTTAGACATGCTACACGAGGGTAATCCAAATAGTGGCAACTCCCCTCTTATAGCATAGGAAAGGGATTTGAGAGGGGGATGCGGAAGGGTGGAGGAAGGTAGCCAAGGGTTAACTATGGTTTAAGGATCCTACCCGGCATTCGCCTAAAAGAAATGCAGGACAAAACCCTAGAAGAACCTGCATCAGGCAGGTCGGGCATTGGGTACTTGTCCCACGCCCTCCCGATAGCGGGAGAGAAAATTGCTGTGGGGACGCAGCATTCCCTTCTCCGTGCCTCGACCAGTTTAGGCGGCAGCTGGACGACTATTCCAATAGGAATAGCGGACAACTCTTACCGTATTCCCAAAGTCTGTGACCCCAGAACATACACCTCTCAAAACAGGCCGAGGTGTCTCGGCTTGTGGGAACCTTAGTTGAAAAACGGAGAGGAGAAGGCATCCCCAAAGGTAGCCCCTTCGTATCTCTCCTACAAGGTTCTACTTGCGAGAGAACATCCCTCGCAGGTAATGCCTGTGAGAGAATAACCCTCGCAGACGCTGACGAGTGCGCTTTGAAAAGAATATTAGTATTTATAAGGCATATGGGGTGTTGTTTCCCTGCGCGGGACAAGCAGCGTTGCGGAACAATCGCAGACGTGAGCTGTATTGCTGCCACGTGGTGTACTGTGTTGTATCAGCGGAAATCCCTAAGTGCCTCCTTATTTTAATCGCTCTGTACCGGCTGCAACTTCCCAGTTATTATTTCGAGGAAAAAAATGGCAAACCACGGTGTGGAAGGTTGTGTGAGAGTTGGGGAACGGGCTCGTGCTAACGACAATTCCACTCGAGATAGAGACTCGTAAAGATCAACGGCGACGGTAACGAGGCGCTGCTGCCAGATAGAAATCGCAGTGTCCTTTACGCGGACGTCCGTCCACAACAACTGAGCGGAGTGAGGCCCGGCCTACTTGCTCGGTTGCGGGCCTGCGGCGGGACACGACGCGAGAGCCTATCAGGGGAATGCATCTCGGCGGCTGCTTATGTAACAGATCCATCGTGGTCCATTTAGAGTGCGCCGCGCGTTCAAGGACAAGGTCGACTCCGGCAAGGATCGCCATTCTTCACGACGAGAGCCTAATAAAGTGCAACTAATTTCCTCCGGCACGTAATCGACGGTTACGACCACATAATCCCTGGGTTGAGGCAGGCCATCTGTGGTCCCCAATTTACGACCCGGTCTTCACGAAACCACGCTAAAGTCGTCGTGGCGGGTTACGATCCCAAATTAAAGTAAAAAAAAATATATGCTGCTTAATAATTGAGTTATAACTTGTGCGCGAGTGGCCTCCACGTGATAATGGCTCTTTTACTATGAAAATAGGAGAATGAACTTCTCTTGAAGGTTGCCTAAGTCACCCCGTGTGAATGGACAACTCAACCATCTTCTCCATATTTCTTGACCCGTGGACCACTCATCCTGCAGCTGTATCGGTTCCAGACGTCGACGAAATCCTTTCTTCTTTCCCGGCTGACAGTTTCAGTTTCTCGTTTGACCCAATGACAGACGCCCTCCTTGTCCTCAGGAGGATCTGTCCGCGACCTGGGCCCCGTCGACGGCGTGGACATGTGGAGCGCCCTGTCTTCCGGAGGCCCTTCCCCTCGCTCAGAGATGCTGGTCAACGTGGACGACAGGTCTGGATACGCGGCGGTCCGCGTGGGTCACCTCAAGTACGTCAATGGTAAGTAACAACGTGCCTGGTGTCGCCAGAAAAAAAGTTCTATTTAGTCAGGGCGTTGCTCTGGAACTCTCAGACCTCAACGACAACCAATAAAGTCAGAATAGTTTGATTTTAATACAAATACTTTTTTTTAATGAGAAGTAATTCTCTTATTTGTGTGTTTTAAAATAAATTATTCTTGTTTTATTGGCTGCTTTATTTATTTGTTAAAGATTTTACTGTTTTCCTTTTACCGCAGAGGGTTTTATGACCATTTCCGCTGAACATCTTACAAAACCTTAATAATTAATTTCTGAAGTTGACTCTATCAGTCATCAATCTCTCTCTTTTACTCATTAATACAACCGTACCTCATTCATGACTTTTCATTGATTCATTTTATGTATTTTTTAAATGTACAGGGTTTGATCATTTATATTTTTCGTAACTGCCTTTCAAAATTAATTAAAATAAAAATTACTTGCAAATTGTTATATTACCAAAACCTTCTAAATCGTTTCTTCCACAGTCTGTGGACTTCTTCAGGTTGTGTGCTTCAACAAATAATCTAAAACAAGGATGTACACTCCAGAAGACCAGAGAGGTCATGAACGTTGCTGAGATTGTGTCAGTGTTAACATTTAATGGGAGAAACAATTGGGTTTAATGTGTAGCGTTTCAGACATTGATCTATTTGGTTTCAGAATCTAATACTTGTAACATTCTAATCCAATCAGTTGGAAGATATTTGAGTGAATATGTTAACTGAAAATTTTTACATGAATTTTTTTTTTAAAAGTAATATTTAGGATGTGAAATAACACTTGAAGAGGATAAAGATATCACAAATAAAATATACAATTTTCAGAGGATATGTGGGGACAATAAGAAGAATGTTAAAAGGTAAAACCAAGGAAAAGAAACACAAATTAAACTTTATAATGTGATGGCAGTGCCTACAATGTTGTCAGAATGCTGTATGGGTAACAAAACATAAAAAGAGTTCAAACATATAGAGGCAGCTGAAATGAAACTTCTTAGAGCAGTGAAGGAGGGGTTGTACAAGGATGGATAATAAAATAAGGAGGACTTCCATAAGTGTTGAGGCGATCACAGATAAGGTAACAGGATATAAAGAAAGGTACTGAGGATGCCTAGAGACAGTGCTGGAATATAAACCATTAGAGTGTTTGAAGACCCAAGGTTGAAGGATACGTGGGAACAATAAGAAGAACGTTGAAAGGTAAAAAACCAGGAAAAGAAACACACAAATTAAATCTTTATAAGGTGATGGCAGTTCCTACAATGTCGTCAGAATGCTGTATGGGTAACAAAACATAAAGAGCTCAAACAAAAATTGAGGATGCAGCTGAAATGAAATTTCATAGAGCAGTGAAGGGTTGTAAAAGGATGGATAAAATAAGGAGGACTTTCATAAGTGTTGAGGCGATCACAGATAAGGTAACAGGGGTATAAAGAAAGGTATTGCTGATGCCTAGAGAGACAGTGCTGTAATATAAACCATTAGAGTGTTGGAAGACCCAAGGTTGATACGTGGGAACAATAAGAAGAACGTTAAAAGATAAAAATCCTGGAAAAGAAACACAGAAATTAAATTTTTATAAGGTGATGGCAGTTCCTACAATGTTGTCAGAATGCTGTATGGGTAACAAAACATAAAGAGCTCAAACAAAAATTGAGGATGCAGCTGAAATGAAATTTCATAGAGCAGTGAAGGGTTGTACAAGGATGGATAAAATAAGGAGGACTTCCATAAGTGTTGAGGCGATCACAGATAAGGTAACAGGGGTATAAAGAAAGGTATTGCTGATGCCTAGAGAGACAGTGCTGGAATATAAACCATTAGAGTGTTGGAAGACCCAAGGTTGATACGTGGGAACAATAAGAAGAACGTTAAAAGATAAAAATCCTGGAAAAGAAACACAGAAATTAAATTTTTATAAGGTGATGGCAGTTCCTACAATGTTGTCAGAATGCTGTATGGGTAACAAAACATAAAAAGAGCTCAAACAAAAATTGAGGATGCAGCTGAAATGAAATTTCTTAGAGCAGTGAAGGGTTGTACAAGGATGGATAAAATAAGGAGGACTTCCATAAGTGTTGAGGTGATCACAGATAAGGTAACAGGATATAAGGAAAGGTGAAGAGAGCATGTGTTGAGTATGCCTGGGGACAGTGCTGGAATATAAACCATTAGGAGTGTTGGAAGACCCAAGGCTGAGATGGTGAGGTGAAGCCTGAAGCAGAAGAAGATGATTACTGAACTCTGAATGTTTGACACAAGGTTGTTTAAAATTAGAAAAAAAAAATATTTCTGGCTAGTTTGTAATGTCCTTTTAGTTTGTCCTATGAAACATACAACACAGTCTTTAGAAAAAAAAATTATAAATTTCTTCAAATCTGCTTACCTAATTTGTTATTTATAATAATATTATATATTAATATATATAATATAATAATATTTATAATAAATTAGTAATATTTAGTGTCTGATTTAAATATTCTCATTAAGAATTCTTTAAGAATGGAAGAATGATTAAACTTTTTGATATAGTAAGGCCTGATAGATAAGTTGTTTTGAAATTTAAATTTATTCAGTCTTGTGTAGATATATTTATTGAATAATGAATAATAAAAATAGCCAATACAGACAAAAAAAAGCTAATATAATTTTTTTTGTCTGTATTGGCTATCTTTATTTTTTTTTTCATATATTTATTGACTTTAATTAGCCATCAAATGTCTGAAACACAATAAATCCTTTAATGAAGTATTTTATCTATTTATTGAGGGGGGTTTTTTTAGGTATACAACCGAGGTGTATGTTGTTGTTTTACAAATGGCCAGTCATGTAGGGCAGCTGCTGCTTATCTTCGAGCATCGACAAAATTCACGTTGTGCAAGAAGTGTTGAAATGTAGATTGGTCGACCAACGAAGCGTGAATTCTGCTTCAAGGAGGCCAAAGCTCTGCAGTCAAACGTTTGAGTCAGACATAACCTCACATTGTAATTAAAAAAAATAGTTTATCTTGGGGAGGGGGGGGGAGCGGTTAAGAAGTCACAGTTTAAGCTCTTTGGGTTTCGTGAATCGTCCAGGAACAGTTTCTTTGCGTATATGTTCTTGTTACGTCTGAGAAGAACTGTAAATATGTAAGGATGTGAAACCAGCCAACGCTGTCAAAATGGCGATTTTTGTACGCAACAATTCCTGCTCAGGAATCTCTCTGGTAAAAGTAACTGAAAGGTTGTAAAGATGTGATAAGAAGAAACCATACTCTTGAGGACAAGCGACTGGTACAACTAGTTTTTGAGGAATTAATTGCCAGAAATGTGGATACGTTTGTTACCCATGGCCCAGAAAAATTCAAGAAGATATTAAATTTAATTACCATGGAGGAATTAATTCACGATTAATATTATTCGAGTGTCTCAGTGTCCGATTTTTAGGGTATTTTTTTTTTCCAAATGGTCTGAGAAAGCCATGCAGCTGAGCTGAACCGAGTAGGTCCACTTGATTGATACAGCTCACTCCCTGAAGGCGGAGAGAGAGTCCTTTAAGTACTTACCCTCTGTACCTCCGAGCAATATTATCTTTGAACATGGTGTCTTGAACAATATACATCTGGATTTGAAAATTGTTGACAATGGTGAGGTAACATTATTATTTACATTATTCGGGTATTCCATTGTCTTGGAGTAGAAACTCGAGTAAGAAAAAATGAAAAAAGGCAAAGAAAAGTAAAAAAGGAAAGAAAAACAGAAAGAAAGAAAGAGGCAGGTTAAAGAGATGACGTGAAAGATCGTCTAGAAGATCAGGGGGGGGCGGGGGGGAAATGTAGATATTTACTTCAAGCGAAGAAAACAAAGAAAAACAGAAAGAAAAAGGCGGTGTACAAGAAACACGTTAGGTTGAGGAGATGTCGTGAAAGATCGTCTAGAAGTTCAGAAAAAGATTTTCCGAACAGTACCGAAAAAACTCTGTCCGTCATCAGGGAGAGAACAACAACACTCAGAGGCGCAACGTGAGAGTCAGAACATTCATTAAGGAGGCAGACCTTCTAAATTCGGCCTAGTCCTAGACTGACAGCTGTCCCAGTGTATAGATTCTTGATCTTCTTTCACGTCATCTCTTTAACCTCCCTTGTTTCTTGCGCACTGCCTCTTTCTGTCTGTTTTTTTTTGTTTTCTTCGCTTGGAATAAATTTCTACGTTTTTTTTCTCGTCTTCTAGACGATATTTTACGTCATCTCTTTAGCCTGCCTCTTTCTTTCTGTTTCTCTTTGTTTTCTTCGCTTGGAGTAAATTTCTACGTCTTTTTTCTCGTCTTCTAGACGATATTTTACGTCATCTCTTTAGCCTGCCTCTTCCTTTGTTTTGTTTTTGTTTTATTTGCTTTCCCTGTTTTTCACTTTTTTCCTACCTTTCTACTCCAAGACAACGGAATACCTGAATAATCAAAATAAAATGCTCATCACGTAAACTTTCTTCATATCTTTTTCGATCTGCGTTTTCCGTGTGATTCCCGACCTTATTGGGATAATACCTACCTATCTGTACTATAAAGGCCAAACGTGTACGCAACGTAGGAACCACAACTGCCGCCAGAGGCGCTAGCTTCGGCCGTCCGGATCGTCTAAAGCCAACTGCTCTGAATAATCGTGTGTATTTATCCGGATGTTTAATTTTGCTAATGAGTGAATATGGCGAAGGAACGTAACGTAACGAGTCGACAGGACCACGGGTTAGGTGCCTGCGATTTCTCGGCCAGTGAGCAACCATTACGGAACGCTCCGATGGTGATGCAGTAACCGCCATGACATTGCCCGTACAGTTTCACGTTATTTCAATACACATGTGTGTGTGTGTGTGTATGAGCTTGAGCTTGGTCGAGAGTCTCTACGCCTCTCCGTCGTTCATCACCATCACTGCTCTGGACTGAAGCAATAAACTACATCTTCTCTCAAGGACTTCATCTGAGGAATAAACCACTCCTGTCTCCACGAGCCGAGGAACGCCGTAAAGGAACTGCTAACTTTCCCTGTTACATCTTTTCTTCCGACCCGTCTTTATATCGATGCAGCATAACCTTCAGTATCACCCCCCCCCTCCTTCCCATGAGACATCTGTTGGTTTCTAAGAGAAGCTGAGTTGTGATGTAGATATGAAAACAACACGCACTTAAGGGATAATGTGAAAGTTTTGGCATCCGTGGCGCAGGTTAAAACACGCCTGTCCGAGCTTTCTGTGAGTCAACCCCTCAGGACAAGATTTTTCGACCACGCCACGGTCAACCTCAGAATATTTATTTTCTGTTGTTTTTTTTTAAGAAAGAAAATCTAAGCGTCATTCTTAAGGTATCCTAATTGCGGTAAAATCATTATTATCCAATTAATGTGAATTATATTGATAAATCAGACCTAATTATATTTATGAATAAGAAAGATAGCCAATTCAGACGAACAAAAAAGTGGTCAATATAAATACCACACAACGTTTCAGGAATCCTTGTCTCCTTTCCTCAGGTGCGAAGAAGAGCCTAGAGCGACACAACTGCATTCGTCAGTTGACTAAACACACTTTTTTTTCTCTGGATTGACTATCTTTCTTATTTATTTTTTCTTTTTAATTATATTTATGTTGAATATGTTGCAACATCATGAGCAAAATTTACTTTTGTTACAGTTGATTATTTTTTTCCCGTATTGTATTAATAAAAATACATCTTAAAAAATTTAGTTCAAAAATAATACAAAATATCATGCTCTAAAGGTTTAAATTATAGCCCCGGGACCGCTGGTTAATCCTTGGCTGCCTCACTCTCCTTTTTTTCTATCCCTTCCTATACGTGGATTACCCCCATGTAAGTTTTTACTTAAATAGAAACTATTTTATCAACGATGAAGTCCTTTGCGAATGTGATTTGGAATAGGTGGTCGTTAGTGGGGGAAAATTTTTGTTACTTACTCGTGTTATTTACATTCTCAAGATTTTTTTTTAGGTGTACGACAGGCTACATGAGGGTAATCCACATGGTGGCAACTCCCCTTTTATAGCATAGGAAAGGGACTTGAAAGGGAGGATGCTGAAGTGTAGAGGAAGGTAGCCAAGGGTTAACAAGTGCTCCCAGGCTGTGGTTTAAGGATTCTACCTGGCATTCGCCTAAAGAAGTGCAGGGAAAACCCTAGAAAAACCTGCATCAGGTAGGTCGGGCATTTGGTACTTGTCCCACGCCCTTCCGATGGCGGGAGAAGGGGTTTGCTGTGGGGTCGCAGCATTCCCCTCGTCGTGCCTTGACCGGTTTAGGAGGCAGCTGGCCGACTGGTCCAATAGGAATAGCGAACAACTCTTACCGTACGCCCAAGGTCAGCGACACCAGAACACCAGAACCTCTCAAAACAGGCGGAGTGTTATTTACATTCTCAAGACGGCTGAGTGGAGGCTTTTAGTATTTGATAACAGCTAATGGATACCAGAGAAGCAGCCAGCACAGTCTGATATTAGAGTAGAACGTCTAGATTACACGGTATTACTCAAGTTGCCACTCCAACACCCTCAATTACTGATGCAATCCCTTCAATTCCCCCGCAGGAACGACCTTCCTAGGTTACCAGGACACCTGGGACGGTGACGATGGCAGGGGCGACGGCGAGTTGAGTTACGACGTGGACGAAGTTCTGCAAAGCGCCGCCAACAAGGCCTTGAGGACGAACCTCACCGCTGACGCCTTGCTGCTGCTGAGGACGGAAGCCACGGTCAACTGCGGTCGGGTAAAGGCTCGGACCTGCGACGCGCTGCAGGCGCCGTGTCTCTTCGACGTCCAGAAGGACCCTTGCGAGCTGAGGAACCTCTATGAAACCGGGGCAGGAGGCTTTTTCGAGAAGATCATTCAGCGCTTCAGAGAGACCGCTTTGCCTCCGGGCAATCGTCCCTCGGACAGCAGGGCGGACCCCAGACACTGGAACAACACTTGGACCCACTGGAGAGACTATCCTGACCCCACCAACTAGCCTGGTAGACCAAGTTAATTTACGTGTATCTACTCCCACCACTAATTTATCTGAGACAAGAAGCAGAGTAAGGGTTTGATTTTGTAATTAAGGAAACAACACCCTGAAGAGTCAGTAAAGAGCACAAATGAAAATGTTGGTTGATCCTCAAAGTGAAGAATATAAAAAAATCTGTTCTTGATAAATATTTCCAAAGTCAGCTTAATTTAATTAAATTATCAGGATGGTAAAATCTCGACCGGGCCAGGAATCAAACACGGGACCTCCACTTGGTGCTGTTTTACCATCCTGAGCCTTTAATTCAATTTCATATGCTCATTAGCTTAGATTTTTTAAAAAAGCAGTCTTCTGTCCTTGAACTTAATTTCCCACAATCGCCATTTATTAATATGAGTAATACAGCATTGCTATAAACCCCAATTTTATACTTAAAATGACAAATAAAACATTTAAGGAATATTGGAATAGAAGAAAAATATTTTTGTCAAATTCTCTCAGTTCTTATTGATAAAAGAAATACAAGATATGTGGCAAACTGTGCAGAGAACAGCAGTGAGTTGCCTGGAAACTTGTAACATTCAGATATTTCCAAATTTTATCCATTTAATAAATTTAAGATGTTAATAAACTTTAGTTAACAGTTAGAAAGTCATCCCATTGATTCATGGCCATAAAACACTTCTTATGAATACACAATTTACTGTAAATATTTGTAACATGACTTCAGCTTTCAAAATTTCAGTAATTATGACACTTAACATGTATGTTTAATATTTTGTCGTAAACATTAATTTATTGACAATTATTGAAATTGATAATTCAAATCTGAAAAAAGTAGTTTTTCTTTTTTTTAAAAAAAATAGTACAATATTCATACATAATTTATCAACAACAGAATTATTATTTCTGAACAACTGTAAAAATATATATATGTTGTGAATTTATTTCATTAAAAATATTCATCATGATTCACCAACCCCGAGTTGGATGCCATTCTTCAATGATCTTGTCGTCTTTGTGGACAAAATACACTCTGTGCATGGCAGCAGTGGCGCAGGCCTGTTTCAGAAAGAAGTTGTTATTAAAATAGAATTTTAACACAGTTTGTATGAGCACTAAAATACAATTTCCAATATCATATTTAATAATATTTATGTTACACCTACATGATATGGGAATAAAAAGAATATGGTACCGATGGGAAACCTGTCCAAATTCAATTTCCCATCAACAGCTTCAACTTTTCCTATTTCTTGGGTCATTTCTACAAGCCTGAAAAAAAAAGTAACAGGATATTCAGGTAAGACCAGAAATACTAACAATAAAAATATTTAATTATTTTGACTAGTTATGTTTTCTATAAAATTTTCACTCAAAAAGAAGCTGTGATTCTTTATAAGAATATTACGAAAAATAGTTGTAAAGAAATCACATAACGCATTGCTAGTGTATTCATTTTATATTTTAGTTTATTTTATTTTTTTTATAATTCTCACAATAGTTATTTAATTGAATTATTTTGTTTTTCTTTTAAAACATTACCATTTTTTTATGACTTTTTGAAGTTTATATTGATTCCATTTGTACTATTTTAACAGTAAACTAGAAATTAATTTACTGATTCACAATAATATAAAAGATATAAAAGCAACCGTATTAATTTGTCCACGTCTCTCACTCACACTTACTTCAGATCAGGATGAAATTCAAACACAGCATAACCAGGCACAATCTTATTGGCATCCAGACCTTGTTTGGTTAGAGCTGAAAAGCCACAGTCAATAATGATTTGTTTACGGTTAGGATAGTGACCGATGACACGTGTCATAACGCGGCATGAAATTTCATCGAGTGTGCATGCTCCTAAAGATGCTTGCTGCAGATCTGCGAAATATAAAAACTATCAATAAAACATTTGGTTTATGGTGGCAATATTAATATAATTAAAATAAATCCCAATTTCTTATTACTATTTGTTTATGTTTGTAATATCATAAAACAATGATGAAAAACATGCCTGAAAAGGATTGTTAGTATAATATTAATACCATCACATTGTACCTGAATAACAAATATATTTTCTAAAATGAAAAAATTTATGTCTGATTGAAAGTAATGAATAAGAAAGATAGCCAATTCGGACAAAATAAGTGATAATATAAATACCATACAATGATTCTGGGATCCTTGTCCCTTTCGTCAGGTGCGAAGAAGAGCCTAGAGCAACACAACTGCACTTGTCATACATTTTATATAAGTATTAGTATCAGGACACACACCCTATCAAGAACCTGGATTTTAAGGGCGAGGGATGAACCATGATAGATACAGTAATTATGATAATATTTTATAAGTAATTATTTTCCCCCTTAAATTAAATTACCATTTTTGGTATATCCCATAATATTATTTCACTTTTAAAAATAATATCTGGACACACTGACATGTATGAGTAAAAATGCTCAATTATTCAACTAAGTATTAAAATGAAAAAAATTACGACTGATTGAAAATAATTCATGAGAAAGATAGCCAATTCGGACAAAATAAGTGATAATATAAATACCACAAAACTGTTTTGTCACCTGACGAGTGTAGTTGTGTCACTCTAGGCTCCTCTTCACACTTCATGAAAGGAATCAAGGATCACAGAAACGGGAGATATTTGTATTATCACATATTTTGTCTGAATAGGCTATCTTTCTTATTAATTATTTTCAATCATCGAATAATGTATTTATAACAATTTAAAACAAAAATTATCTGTAAAAGTAAGTTTTTTAATAAAAGGGAAAATGCAAATAATTATTTTCCCCATTACAGAACCCAAAAAAGGCCTAATTTAGTTACAATATTAATTAAATTTCTATTAGTTTTAATTTTTGGGTCTAAGTTTTATTATTGTATACATTTAACTTCCATCCATTTCTTGTTTTTGATACCTTTATAATCACTTGTGATAAAAACAAGAGAAATGAATAACTTCCTAAAAGCATTTGCTGTTAATTCTTATCAAGCTAATGATAAAACATTTGAGGATTCTTATCTTTTCATTTTATGTCACTACTTTTTATATAATCTCATCATCAAATTCTTTTATAAAATCCCTTAAATAGTTTTTATTCTATTCCATGATATATCTAAAGTGTATTTTCAAATTTAATACAACAAAAGCTTTTTGGATAGTGATTTAGTACTATGCTTGTTATGAACAGTATTTGTCAAGAAGCGCTTGCTTTATAACTGATAAAAATAAAAAAATACATCTCAATTTATGGTTACCATAGAAAATATAGTTTCCAGGATGTGCTTCGGTAAGTTTCTGCAGCTGTTGCTGTGCTTCCAGACTTACTTTCTGGCTCAGTGTTGGAGTTGATCCAATGGCTAGAGATGAAATTGTAACTCCCGCTCTATTAATTTCCTTTGCAAGTTTAAAAAGTCTTTGAGTACTGGTCTGTCTCACTGAAACGACCTCGGCTGCAGAATTTGCATGGTAGGCGTTGCCACAGTGAATATATAGACCTTGGAAATTAGCTTCTTTTGCTAAGAGCAGACATATGGATTTTGCTTTATCAACATCCATCCACCAAACTCCAGCTGAAATTTAAAATAGATTATTTCCATTTATAAAACATACTAAAAACTATAACTTGTAAATACTGTACAACAGTTGAAGGCAGTAATTTTTGCAACCTAAAATATCAATAATTAACATTTGGCATTCTGGGAAGTTTCCTGTAAGGCTATGAAAGTATGTCATGAAATATATTCTATTTTAATGTTTGTGTTTTAACAGTCAATTGGTATATAAGAGTATAACATTTTGATACTTGAAGTTAAGGTAATGTTGAAATACGCTGGCGGAGAAAAGTAAAGAAAATTCTGATTTGATGTTTCCATCTTCTGTCACAGATGACTTCAAAGTGGAAAGTGAAGTATTCGATAAAAAATTAATTGTTGAATTTTTAATAACAAAATAAATGTTTTATGTAGTGTAACAAAAATATTTTTCCTCTTATAACTTTTAACACTACAGTTTTTAAGTCCTATTGAGCAACCCAGCCAATAAGTAATGAGATCTTAGAGGAATGGCTACACTAAGCAGCAAATTTCCAGAGCCAGTAATGGAAATGAGGAAAACACGAAGCCAACTTGAAGTACCATGGCTTTTTTACCTTATGCGGGCCAGACATCCCTTAAAATTGGCAGAATCTTAAGAAAATATGACGTAAAAGCAGTCTTTAGACCACAAGCGAAGTTGAAAAACTTACTTATGAAGGTAAAAGACAAATTTGGCCTTAAAACCAGCGGTTATATCAAATACACTGCCAATGTGGCCAGAAATATATAGGGCAAACTATCTGCACCATAGAACAACGGTGCTAAGAAAATGAGAGATGCATCAGACTTAAACAGCTAACAGAATCAGCTGTTGCCAAAAACACTCTCTTAAATGGACACAAAATTGCTTTTGATGAAACAAAAATCCTGGCCAAGATGGTGGAATAGCGTCATTACAGAAGCCATCAAAATCCGGTCCTCCACTAATTTACTGAACCAGGATAGCAGGTTCCAGTTAAGCAAAGCTTGGGATCCACTCATCATGGCAATGAAACAAGGAAATACATGACCAACCAGCTGAGAAGCCCAGGAGGGAATAATGGAGCGAACCAATCGGTGCACAGCACAGGATCCAGGGGAGGGAAGTTCAGGATGGAGTATAAGTAAGGGTGCCGCAGTCTTGGCATCACAGTTAACCCGATGAAGAAGGCGGAGCTTGCTGTTGAAACGTTGTTATTCAACAAACAATTGGCTCGGGTTGAGATGCTAGAATTTTATCTAGAGGAGTATTGAGATCTTACACTCCACCAAAATTGTGTATATATATTTATATATATATATATATATATATATATATATATATATATTTATATATATATATATATATATATATATATATATATATATATATACGCTGCTTATAATTATCAATTTAAAATATGAGAAACACGAGTTATTGTTTATGAAAATTGTAAATTTTAAAAGTGAGAAAACAAGAGTTTTTTTAAGAAATTTATGTTATTTTCACTACAACTCCATTACAGTTTTGGACAAATAAATCATACCTCGATTGTTGCCTGTGTCGACTTTGAGGAACACTGACCATCGTTTCTCTTGAGGAGGCTTAAACTTCACCAGACTTTGCGCCACCTCTAAATTGTCTAATAATACATGAAATTTTTGGAGGCGATTAGTTAAAGTCCAAACACGAGGGAAGTGGAATGCTGCTAGAGGAAGAGCAAGAAGGATGTCATCGAATCCATTATCTGCATAAAATTCAGCCTCTTGTAGAGTTGATACTGTGATGCACTGTTTCGAGCCACCTGTTTGCAGTAAAGCTCCCGCTCTGGAGGAAATCAGGGAAGTCAAATAAGAACTTATGAATTAAATATTGCAACCACTTTATGTGGCTGTACTGTAAATTATATGTCTATTAAAACAGTAAATCACAGATACTAATGCAATGAAAAAAGCAAATTAATGACTGTATTAGAGAATGACATAGAGATACGAATAAAAATTGGTCTTACAGTAGAAGGATTGTCATTTGTAAAATTATCAGTGGTGTAAATATTAGTCACAATTATTTCTACAGGGCCTTAGAAACTAAAACTTACTCAAAATTATCAAATTCAGTGAAGTTTGAAAGAGACAAATAATAATAAAAATTCCTTTCTCCCTAAAATGGGTTAATATATTTTTAATTTTTCATATACATTACCATAGTGTTGCAATATCTTAAATTGTTTGCATACCTTTTATCTTTACTATTTTTATTTTCACTAGTTTTACCCTTCTTAAACATAGTAATATATTTATGGTTATTATTTATTTTCAACATCTCTTTATTTATAAAGTTGGATGAGTAACAATCATTAATTAAAATATTTTTAACAATTTTTTATTTTCAATTTGGTATTATTAATTTGATGATGCTTCATCATTCAGAATAATAATGTAACAATTTGATGAAATAAGGAACGTAAGTTTTCCCGGTGTAGTTGCTGGATGAAGCTTTCTCGAGATTCGAACCGGGTAGCGTACTTAAGTAAACACAACTTGCACCGCCATCTTCTTCAGGTGAAGCCATTGAAACATTGTGTTTACTTTACTACGCCACCCAGTTCGAATCCCGAGAAAGCTTCATCCAATTTGATGAAAGTTCAAAGAGGTACTGAAACATCATAGTATTTAATCGAAAATTTTAAAATGTCTTTAAAAAGGTTTTGAAAATGTATTTAATTTATATTACTAATAAAAAAAACAGATGAAAAGTAAAATATCATTTAAATGACATTCAATATTCAAGGATCAAGCCATACAGGCCGTGAATTTAAATTAAATTAAAGTATTAGGAATCTGGTCAAGATTTTTCCATCCAGATACTTTAATTTAAATTCATGCCCTCTATGGCTTGAGCTTATGAAAGCTTTCCCTATACCCTTGAATTTAAAATTCTAAACCCTTGATCAATTTACATATAAAATACATTCTTCACTTCAAGTCCTAAAATTATACCATGTAATAATTGTGTTTGTAAATTGTAGGTCTAATAGGTAGAGCATCCGGTATAGCGGAAGGTCCCGGGTTCGATTCCTGGCCCACTCAGCATTTGTCCATCCTGATACTTTAATTCAACTTAACCTTGGTCTTTACGGCTTGTGAAAAGTTTTCTCTCTATTACATTAATTAAAATAAATATTTAAATTTATAAATATGGAGCTAGTGAGACTTGACCAGATCAAATAGAATATTGTCTCAGAAAGGAAGAGAACATAAATAACATTTCTGTTCATGACTATTGGAAGTTGTAGAAAGATGCATTAGTTTTACCAACCTTATTTTCATAGTATTAAATTACTACAAAAGATATTTGAAATAATCTGATATTCAATAAAAATGGATACATTACTCCTATATTAGCAGTTATAGTATATAATGGTAATAATTTACAAATTATTAATAAATGTGTTGTAGAATTTAAGACTTACATTGTTTTATGAGTTTTAGTCATAGGCCTCAGCTTCAGTTTAAGACCTTGACTTACTGTAAGCATTTTTTGGCAATTCTTCACTACCTTGGCCTTATCAATGAGAAATGCTGGTGTAGGAATCTCAAAAATCTCATGTCCAATTCTATTTTTATTCAGCGAAGCAATGCCAACTGTAATTAAAAAACCATCACTCTTAATCACTCCTATCTACACTCTCCTGCTCACTAATGTGACGATTAAAATGTGTAAAATGCAGACATTATTTTTCCATTGCTACTTTCGTAAAAGAAAAATATGTGGTTATACAAAGAGTAGTGTTCATAAGTAAGAAATAAATGTGGTTATAGAAGAATACAAATAACAGTTTCAATTAAAAAACACCCACGCCTCAAAGAATTACAAATTCTATTAACCTATATGCGCCCAAGGTTTATTAGTTAAAATAGATCATATTATATATATATATATATATATATATTCAAACTTGGATAGTGAGGAAGGATATAAATAAATAGGAGAAATAGGAGGATTGTGCTTTATGTGAATTCATATGCTCGGGCGAACATGGGTTCAAGTCCCGCCTGGGTCAAATATTTTCAGTCTTTCCTTCTTCTTCCATCCTTCTCTCTGCTTTGAACATATGCTTTTCTATGTGCGTAATTCTTCGCCCGAGCATGTGAATTCACATAAAGCACAATTCTCCTATTTCTCCTATTTATTTCTATCCTTCCTCACTATCCAAGTTTGAATGTGATTAGTTCCTTAATGGATTCTCCTAATATAATATAATATAATATATATATATATATATATATATATATATATATATATATATATATATATTAAAAACTTATTGAGATAGACCTCAACTAACATGCACAAGTTTATTTGATATGTTTCATACGTACATTATATTTATTTAAAACTTCAAATATAATCATGACAATGTGAATTACTTTACACATGTTTTCTTAACATGTCAGTAAAACTCCAAAAAGAGTATTATGTTATAGAAGAAATGTTGCAAATTAAATGTACATACAAAATATGGAATGAAAGCTATTTAAAATATATTGATAAAGTATATCAACATTGCACACAGCCTTTTGGGAAGTTCAACAGGAAGAAAAGTTAAATTATTGGGACAACATATTACAGTTTAATGAAGAATAGTGGTGACCAAATTCATTGGCCTTCTTTACATATTTTGCTTGTATATATTTTAAACCTATTATTAATAATGGTTAATTTTGTGCAATGAATACATCCTTTTCCTATGATAACAATAGCTTCCGACCATTATTCAGATTATTCCACGTGTCTGTTCATTTATCATATTTATATATCAATTAATACTTATCAATGTTCCTAACATTATTTGTAATAACAACTTGATTTTTTTTTAGAATTGCATGATTACAAAATTGTCATGCATAAAATCAAGAAAACGGCATTTCGAAAAAGTAAAAAAAAATTAACATCCTCAATATTAGTTTTAAATTCAGTTTGTGTGCTACTCGGGAAAACCTTAAACTAGCAGTATTAACAAAATATTTTTCACAGTACTTCCTTAAGGTTCTATATTTTATCGACGAATAACTTTTAATACTATCCATTTTTGGATCTTTTAAAATATATTTATTTCATATAACTATATAGAGGGCTATAAAGACAGTGAATATCTTGTAAAAATCTATGAATATTTTCTCCAAAATCTCTGAAATTCTCACTACAATTTTTTTAAATGTATAAAATATCACTCAGTGTTTTTTAGAAACTTTTGAATATTACTGAATATATTTTTAATAATCTCTGAATATCCCCAAAATTATTTTAATAAACTCTTAATATACCTGAATTTTTTTTTTAAATCTATGAATATTCTTGAATTATTTTTTTAAAAAATATATATATGAATATCTGATTCTTGATACCAATAATTTTTATTCTGACCTACACATAACATGTGGACACCTTTTCCTACATTACAAATTAGTCAATTTCCAATTTAATTCCATAACCACAAAATTTTAATTTTAATTACTTTAAAATATTGTTTATATTGATAAGACTTTTTATGTACATGTAATTTCTATTTCCCTCTCCCCCTCCCTCTCCCCCTCCCTCCCTCTCCCTCCCTCCCTCTCACTCTCTCTCTCTCTCTCTCTAACTCTCACTCTAACTCTCACCCTCTCTCTAACTCTCACCCTCTAACTCTCTCTCTCTCTCTCTCTCTAACTCTCACTCCCTCTCTCTCTCTAACTCTCACTCTCTCTCTAACTCTCTCTCTAACTCTCTCTCTCCCTCCCTATCCCTCTCCCCCTCTCTCTCTCTCTCTAACTCTCTATCTCCCTCCCTATCCCTCCCCCCCCCCTCTCTCTCTCTCTCTCTGGTTGAAATTATTACTTTGCAGTTTTTACTGCTTTGTCATATCAGTATTATATAGATATACACAATGAATTATTTGTTGTTTGCTTCAACGGTGTAATTAGCGCCTATTCGATGGCAGGTAGGTTTCAATCATCTTTACACATGAATTTAAATTATTTCTTAAATGAAATAAGTCGTTTAATATTATCTGCGATTCAAATTCTCAATTTTCTTCTAGGTATAATTAATAATTTACCGGTCGGCAATTCATCCTCAGTTTCCATCATTTTGCCTTGTAAGCTAACATACACGAAAAGATGTTGCTGAAGATGACCAACAAATTGACGGTATCTAAACGTCGCGTGTATTGAAAGAGATCCAATTAATACGTTGCACTGATAAAATATAAATGTATAGACCGATTCGTGTTGGGAGACGAACTGAAAGCTAACTGGAGGCTTCCAACAGCTAAATGAAGACTCTGAAGGTCAAAGTTCGTGTGTAGGTCGATCACGTGCTTTAGAGTCACCGATAAGTAGAAATTGAGTCTATGACCATCACTTTCACCGTAGCATTTACGGGGGTCAAGTCACGTAGGATATTCAGGAATTCTTTACCCAGCCCGTTGCAGGTGTTTAAGTAATTTATTGGCAACCAGTGGCACAATAATGGCGGATCTAAGTAGCGCGACGGAATAGCTGCTTCATGAGTGTCCAAGTATAACCCAATACCAATATGCATCTCACCACGCAAAAGGTCGCGTATTTTTTTTCGAAATTTTTTATGTTGCGACCATTAATGGAAAAAAAACAAGTTTCGGTTTTTAAAGGCTTCTCTGGCCAAAATCCAACGAAATTTTGCACCTCTTTTCAGTTTTTCGCCGATATTAAAAGCATGAAGCATTCTATTGAAAATAATGTTCAGTAATAAATTGTAGACCATAAAATGCTGCATCGAATGGTGTACTCGAGTATGAAATTCGGTTGAAAAATGTGGTAGAAATCGTTCATCAAAGTTACGACATGGTACGTCATTTTCGAAGAGGATGCAGTTTGTCATAATTCAGGCGCTGATATCTCCAAAATGGTCGACAGTACACTTATTTGTCATGGAGTAAAGGTTTTAGAGAATTTAATTCTCTTTCCAACGCATTACCGGGTTTTGGAAATTCATTGAGAATTGCCGAAAATACAGCCATTTTGCTGGATGCATACCGCCGGACCGGTCGCGCCAATATGGCGCTGAGGACGGGAGTGACGTCACAGTCTTGTGCTGAGAATATTAAAATGTAGAAGAGTTTTGCTTTTCTAAGAGGAAGAAAGAGTCAAGCGTTTCAAAGAGTATCTATATTCTTTTACAAGGAATGAAGAATAGCGATCAGAGTCCGAGCACTTTTGCCCTTTCTCCTATCCTTAAATTATTTGCTGTGAACAGGTATTTCTTATTGTTAAACGCGTACTCAGCCTGGTTTAGTCTACGCACTATTTATTTCTCTTATACTTCCGTCACCATTTGTAACTTTACAGCGTAAATTACTGTTTTAATTTATCATATTCTTGCCGCAGACTATGATTTATTTATTTTTGCTTTTAATGTTCACATGTAATTCCTCCTTCATTTTACTTAAAATCTCTTGTAAATCTTCATTACACTTACAGCATACGGGATAGGTCTGCGAGGGCTATTCTCTCATAGGCAGAACCTTGTAGGAGAGACAGGAAGAGGCTACCTTTGGGGATGCCTTTTCCTCTCTCCGTTTTTAACTTAAAGGTTCCCACAAGCCGAGGCACCTCGGCCTGTTCTGAGAGGTGTATGTTCCGGGGTCACAGACCTTGGGGCATACGGCAAGAGTTGTTCTCTTTTCCCATTGGAACACTCAGCCAGCTGCCTCCTAAACTGGTCGAGGCACGTCGGAGAAGGGAATGCTGCGTCTCCACAGCAAACTCATCTCCCGCTATCCAGAGAAGGGTCGTGGGACAAGTACCCAATGCCCGATATACCTGATGCAGGTTTTCTAGGGCGGATGCCGGGTTAGGATCCTTAAACCATAGCCCGGGGGCCCCTAGTTAACCCTTGGCTACCTTCCTCTACCCTTCCGCTTCCCCCCTTTCAAATCCTTTCCTATGCTACAAGAGGGGAGTTGCCACCATGTGGATTACCTTCATGTAGCCTTAAAAAATGCAAAAAACAAAAACGTCATTAAATTTCACTAACTATTCTTGTAACTTACAACCTGTGATATTGAGGAAGTTTATTTTTATAGCAAAAATATACAAATATGCTGCGTCCCCACAGCAAAACCCCTCAGCCCGCCATCCAGAGAAAGTCGTGGGACAAGTACCACAATGCCCGACCTACCTGATGCAGGTTTTTCTAGGGTTTGTCCTGCATTTCTTTAGGCGAATGACCCAGGTAGGATCCTTAAAATATAGCCCGGGGGGGGGGGCATAGTTAACCCTTGGCTACCTTCCTCTACCCTTCCGCATCCCCCCTTTCAAATCCCTTTCCTATGCTATTAAAGGGGAGTTGCCACTATGTGGATTACCCTCATGTGGCCTGTTACCCTAAAAAAAAAATAATAACCTTACATTCGTCAGCAAATCTGAGCATGTCCACTTCACCCAAGCATTTGAAAATGGCAGGATTGGATTAAACGTCCTCCTGGTAAATTATGCGCTGTAGTAAGTTGAAATTGTTTTTAATACATCATCTTGTTACCTTTTTTGCCATATTTCCACTCTTACATACACTTTATTCAACGAAGGTAATGAACAACTCATCTGATCACTCAAGTGAAGGCCTATTTTAGGATAATTTGATAAATTATCTCTGTACAGTCACTGATAATGAGCGCCTTATTAAATATAATAATGTTATAATCCCCTTATCAACCAATAACCTCCATCAATTTAGTCAGTTAATCTCTCTCTTTCTTAATCCGTCTCCCACAATTGTCGAAGATAAATTCTCGAGCTGATTCCAGATAATGTGAAACGATCCATCATTCGAAATGTCAAACAGAGATAAACCCAGGGTTCAATGTGGACGTTGTGGAACAGAATGACATTTAGCACACACAACTTCCATTTTTTTATTAGGTCTGGTTCTTAAAGAGTAGTTAACCACAATTTTATCAAACTCTTGACCATGGCAACCACATTCCACCAAATGTTAATATAAAAAAAACCCTAATTATGTACACAGCATCTGAAATTTATAATACTAGCAGTTAAAAAACTGTTTTTTTGGGGTTACCAGTCCCTCTCCACACATTACTGCAGCAGATTATGTTTTTATTTAGGAAACGGTCAAGTAGGCTGACCTGGGCCTCCGTAACCTATAAGACCTGAATAATACCAAGTTAATTTGTATAAGTTCTGTTGACAGTTTCTTCAAACTCACTGAAACAATATCAGTCATATAAATAAATATAGAAGGATCATCTGATTCGACAGAGCTAAAAATGAGAGTTTCCTTCATTCCTCAACACAATTTCCCCGTTTAATTGAACACCCCCGATTACAATACTTCATCTTAGCAAAAAAATAAGCATTCAAAGGATAAACTTTTATGTAGAAACTCTGTGACTGTATTTACAGAATTTGTCTCCCTTAAAAAATAACAGAATCTTGATTGGCACATCCTTAGGTTCTTCAGATTCAAAAACATAGGGTCGAGTTAACATTAAGACATATGTGAATTACAATATAAATTAATCTCGATTTATATTAACTACCAGCTGAGTGCCCGACGTTGCCCCGAGATGTCATTTCTCCATAACCCCCGAATTTTTCGTTATTTTTATGTAACCCCCCCCCCCCACCCTTACCCGTGCTCCCCTCCCACATCGAAAGGGGTTGAAATTATACACAAATAAAGTCGTAGAAACATTATCAATCTAATTAATTATAAGTATAATCATGTTTTAAAATTTCCACCCCCAACTGCACCCGCCCTCGAGGGTTAAACGGCCAGTTGAATGTCATAATTACACTCAGAACCACCTATAACCATGGATTTTACTCCAATCTCGGTTGTATTCCCGTTATTTTCTTGTAGCGCCAGTCCACCGGCACCCCTAAGGTTTGCTACTTCCCCATTCCGTAAAGGGTTGAAATTTACAAAAAAAAAAAACATAGATAGAAATACTATCAACGTAATAGACCCTGATAATTATTTATTCAAAGCAAATATCGACATGTTTGAAAAATTCTATCCCCGTCCACCCCCCGCCCCTGGGGGGGGGGGGTTAAATGACCAATTGAATGTCACAATTAAACTCACCCCGACATCCATTACCCTGGATTTGACTACAATCTCGGTTTTATTCGCGTTAACTTGTAACGCACGTCCACCCCCACCCCTATCGGCGCTCCTTTCCCATGCTGTAAAGGATTGAAATTATACTCATATAACATCGGTAGAAACACTATCAATATCTTTGACCCTTAAAAATATTTATCCGACTCAAATATCGGCTGTTTTAGCATGTTTAAATATTTTCACCCCCCCGCTTCTGGGGGGTGGGAGACGCGTCTCACCCCGACAGTGTTTGTTTCCTGGTCGTAAAGAACACGTGTACGAAATTTGCTCCATCGGTGTAGATTTGTATAAGGAACATACAAATATATATATATTGTAGCCGCTCCACTACCCTCCGTTGATTATTCATACTGTTTGGGCGCCAGGTAATTTTTGGGAGAATATCACCAACTTTTTAATACTTTAAAATACTTCATTAATTTTATTTTAATCGAACATGAGACATAAGTTAACTTCAAGGCGTAGTTTATCAAACTTTGTATTTAGTTGGAGCACGTCCATCCTTGGTCGAGTCCAGCTTGGAACTGACCCTACATTTGTCCCCTTGGTTGGCGCCTAAAACAACATCGCCTTTCCTGCACGTGCATTCACACTGCAGTCTCCCCCGCCAAGGGCCCTCGACCGTACCTCGTAACAATCATGTTACAATATATGTATATGTATATGTATATGTATATATATATATATATATATATATATATATATATATATACACACACACATACACAAACAAATGCTCTGCTTTATTTATAAGATAAGATGATGCAAGGGTTGAAAACTTTGGGTGCACACAACCTTCATGACGACACATTTAAGCAGTTTCCATGCTCGAGACGTTTCTCAAGATTCGTCTGCAGCCTGCACGTAAAGTCATTTAAATTCTCTGACGGAACATGAGAAGTTTTTTGACGTGGCAAGAGATTGCCAGCAGCGCTTGCCACAGACCACATGTAATCGACTCAATAAGAATGTTGGTGTTCATCCTAAATTCTTTTTTTAATTATAAACAGTCTCCTTGAAAGGTAACCACTTGAATTGTTACAAATGTTCAGACGTGAGTCATCATGTCTTGACATTTTCCAAAGAGAAAGCTCAAGTATGAGAAGGGTCTCAATTACTGACTTCAATGCTTACGTTGGACCTAGAAAATAACGTCTTTGAAATTTTCAGAGGTTTATAAGGTTCAGGCTTTGATAATTTTGTCAACACCATATCATCTTATCTCTCACTCAGCTGAGCCATTAATTTTAAGTCAACTTCTCTCATCAAGCATTTCCTTCTTCCACACTTCACCAAAACTTGAGATAATCTCTGCCACCATCCACCTGACACAGATAATGCTAGAAAGATAAATAACAAACCTTCTCAAGTGAAAATAACAAATTGTTCTTCAAAAAAACAGTTTACATATTAATCTCCAGAACTGTTAAATTACAGTTTCAATACACACACAAACATTTGTGAATCTAAATGTCAAATAACCATTGGTATTTATAATTAAATATTCATTTTGAATTTTCAAATTTAATCCTTAAAATTAATTCAATAAAATAATGTAAAGAATTTTGTGTAACAGTGCTTTATTGAGACAAACATAAATTTCTGTTAGTAAACTCACAAGCCATCGTGTTCCGATTCTCTGTCAAACTACACGTTACTTTTCACAGAAGTTGCACGATGCACACTGAGTCAATAAGACAACTGTTATCTTGAATTCCACTTCCATCAACTGATTTCTAAGTTCCAATTCTTGTAGATTCCTTATCAGCAGATAAAGAATGATTGCAGAAATTGGTATCAATTAAGGTGGAAGACAAGAGTCCTACTAATAGCATAACTTTCACAGGGAAAGCTGCTCTATACATTAGAGGAAAAATGACGCATCAGAAAATACTATTTGTCCTAAAATGATTTATATTCCACTCAGATTCGTTCCATTTATGGTGGCACTATTACCATTAATATAAGTTCACTCAAATTTTAAACACAATTTACTTGATTCACAACTTTAATCCTGAACTATGCATAAATCATTGGTAAGTAGGACTTGCAATAAGGAATTTTCAAAATGGTAGTCAAACTATTATGAATCCCAGAAAAGTTCTGTGAACAAAGATTGAAGTCTTTCCCGGTGAAGTTGTTCAGAATTCACACGGATTTTGCATATTTATATTTACACACAACGTTTCGATGACTGAAAGCAGTGTGATGATCCAGTTGAGGATATATATATATCATGAAGTGGAATGGTTCCGGCACTTCGCCTAGAAGATGACGACAGTGTTTTCAGTCGTCGAAACGTTGCATGTAAATATAAATATGCAAAACCCGTGTGAATTCCGAGAACTATTTATTGAAGTTCTGTGTAGTTAAATTTATCTTAACCACTAAACAAAATATTGGAGCCTACATATGGAATGAATATCAGTTGTACAATTAAACTCAAGATTCGAAGAAAGGGATTCGTCCAACAGAGTTCCCAGAAATTCGTGAGGAATTTTCTGCCGATTAGTATATATTGACACACTCCATCACTTAAAAACATAAATAAATATTTAAATGATTAATAATTCAATAATAATTATCATTTCCAATATTTAAGCATTTAAATTTTCTGTACCCAACTTACAGTTGTGTTAATTTTAGACATTATATATATATATATATATATATATATATATATATATATATTGTAATGCATTGTTTCAAAACAGCGCACAATTTTGTAAAGAGAATGCAAGTGAAAAGCAATTGCCGGTCCTGTCACGATGTGACAAGACGGAGCGGCAAGACATTTATCTCTGATTGGTGCTCTTGGCCGGCAGAGGAAGTCGTAATTTGTAAGGACGGATCCTGTCACGGTGTGACAGAGCGACGAGACATTTGTTTGGATGACAGGTCTGGGAGCAGAACAGGAAGCTGCAATTTGTTCTAGAGAGCGCTGGTCAAAAGGACGGATGAGACAACGGGTCCAAAGTAATTGCGGGTCCGGTCACTTGTTGATTTGGGATCTGTGTGGAGAATCCACAACGCAGAACGTGGGCGAGCAGCCGGTCCCAAAGTGGTTATGTTAGGGCAGGCAATTTTCTCTGATGAATGACCTGCCCAAGTGGCATATTTACTTGGTATTTGTAGGGAAGGACGGAAGGATGAGACGACAAGTCCAGAGTAATTGCGGTGCAAAGTAATTGCAGGACCTGTCTCGATTGTCGGTTTTCAGACAAGACAGAGCAGCTGCAAGGATGTAAATCTCGGAGTAATGGAGATTCTGTCACTGCGAAGATGCGACGTGGGTCTTGGAACAAAAGCGAACGAGGAGGCTAGTAGTATAAATGCAAGCGTTAAACTATTGTGAGGGAGTCAGCGAGAGTCAGCGTGGGAGAGGGGTGCTGTGAGCACCGTGAGTCAGTCAGCGTAAGAGAGAGATGCTGTGGGCATCAAACTTGGAAGTTAGTTAGAGTCAGAGTGGAGCCAGCGTGCTGTGTGCATCGTGAGTTGAGTTTGAGTCAGAGTTGGTCAGCAAACTTATTCAACTATAAACAATTTTCATATGCAGAAGTTCAATCTGTATTAGTATCAAAATTTGACCAGTCTTCAATGGTAGGAGACCAGGATACAACATCCAGCGTCGAGTAAAATCTCTCCACGAGCAACTGGGATATCTTCACCGGGTATGGAGAACCAGCTATCGTCAAACCAGTAATATGTGTTAGAGTCAGTGTGTGTAAACGTCCAAGCTATAAAGTGCGTGTTTAATGAACGAGCCAAAGGTTCCTGGGAAATCATGAGTAGAAATTTATGGTATTAACATGTGTAAACGTAATTAAAGGATAACAGTCAGATATCGTTCTGTTCTTGTGTTAATAAAATAAACTCTTGTAAATTTAGAAGCAATCTGTAGAATAAGTTCGGTAACAAGTTTCGTCGATATTTCTGTTTAATGTAAAGGTAAATGTTGGGTTCTTTTAATATTTGAATTTTGTCCGTTATCAAACCCAGTAGAGACCCATGAGAGAAAGAGATCTTTATAAAATATTAAATTATTAAATTGTATAATGTTTCAAGAATTGGTAAATAAATGTTGTTTGTTTTAAAGTCTATAATTTTTCATTTAAAAGCCCATCAAATTAAATTGCCGTTATTTGTTTATTACAATATATATATTCAAACTTGGATAGTGAGGAAGAATAGAAATAAATAGGATAATTAGGAGGATTACACTTTATGTGAATTCATATACTCAGGCAAAGAATTACGCACATAGAAAAGCAATGTTCAAAGCAGAGAGAAGGATGGAATACTTCATTCCCTCTAATCTATCCATTCCTCCACTAAAAACTATTAATTGTCCACAATAAGACTGTCTATATTTGCCTGGTCAGGAACTTGACCCGGTGGCCGAGATGGTTAAGGCGTCTGTGTACTGAGCAGAATATGTGGGTTCAAATCCTGCGTGGGTCAAATATTTTCAGTCTTTCCTTCTTCTTTCCTTCTCTCTGCTTTGAACATATGCTTTTCTATGTGCGTAATTCTTCGTCTGAGCATATAAATTCACATAAAGCGTAATCCTCCTATTTATTTCTATCCTTCCTCACTATCAAAGTTTGAATGTGACTTTGTCACCAAATTAGTTCCAATTCCTCAATGTATTCTCCTAATATTGTGTGTGTGTATATATATATATATCACTCTCACTGCGTAAGTGTTGGTGAATGTATACTTATATATATTAATTTTACATATAAATTTATCATTTGATTCGATAAATAAACATCAATACGACCTTAGTTTCCATACGAATTAAATCTGAGAAACAATTACACAGACACTAATTTAAACATAGTTGGATATTTCTGCTTTATTATATTCAAATACCGTTAGAGAAAGTCACAAAGTTACGTCGAAACGTCCTGATACATTAAAACTATTTTCTGTGTAGTTGTATTAATTTACACATAAATTTTTACTCAGTGAATATTTTAAGACTTTTAAGGAATTTTTTCATTGGAATGCTAGAAGTTCATGGAAGGGTTTCCAAAAACTACAAAAAAGTAATAAAATGGTATTTGTACTCATACTGCGTATGTTCTACCCAAATGCAGTAATTTAATGAATTCTTTCATAATTACTATGTAACATAAGTTCATGTAAAACAAAAATATAAAGCTTTACTGTTACATGAAATTTCTATAACAATGTGAAATGAATAATAAAAATAATAAAAAGTAATTTATTTAATTATAGAAACTTTGTACATAGTACACATTATTCTTCACTGTTATACAAATTAAGTATGACTCATTTACCATACGAATCGAGAAATATTAACTTTCTATGGATGGAGGCCAGTCTGAAACGATTTCCTGTGAAGATAAAAAGAACATTACAGATTAAGCCACAAGAAATGAACACGTTAATAATAAAAATGCCTTCAGTCCTTTAGGGAAATATGAATCAACCAAAACTCAAACTTTTTCACAGATAATTCCTACAGGTCGGCAAAATTTATTTTGTTATGTGGCATAATGTACACTTGATAATGATGTATTATGTGACGTAATATTTACCAAAGTTGAATTTTACTGAGCGTTCTAATTATGAACAATTAAAAGGCTATAGACTACAGGTGACATTGAATAACATACCGACATCTGCCGAGAATAATTACTAAATAATAATATAGTTTTATTATTATTATTATTTTAGTATTGTGTTAATTATGACTATTTAAATATTTCAGCCTCAAAATGAAAAAGGAAGGTTTAATGCAAATTTCTAACTATATTTTAAGATTTCACTCCATTTGCCAATGACATATAAGGGGCAGGGCTCGGTGGGTAAGTCACATCGGTGCCCTTACACTCGTCATGTTCCAATTAAAATTTATACTTTTACATTACACTATTGTGCGATTCATTGGCTTCTTATTTAGCCAAATTCCTCTCCCGTGAGAAACAGACTACAGCAGGAAACTTTAACTACGCTTAGAATGGTGGGATTTACTTGGTGTTTTATTTTGCTTATATGTTTATAAGAATGGATTAAAGTTTGATTAAGAGAAGAATGAAGCTTTATTTGGACATGCTTATGAAAATATAAAGAAAAATATAAAGAAAAGAAACCGACCCTTATTTTTATTTTCCCAAATCCAGAAGGGTCCTCAAAATTTATAAATAATTGAAAAAAAAAGTCTTTTCAGTTGAGAAGTATATGGAATCAATATTTGTACACTATAAAACCATTTCAAGGGGCTAGAGAATCTTTCAAAGTTTCAAAAACTATTCTCAAGTTGGTGACGATTGTTTTGAATTACATTTTTTGGATGATTTATGTATTTTGGAATCACACAAAAGTCTCTGAATGTGTCAATGAATGGCACACAAAATAATATATGTTTGTGGGTGTATAGCTTGATCTTCTGATTAACAAGAAATGTGACATTATCAAGCAATAGTATTGTGATTAGCAAATGCTATTCCAGCCACATCGACTACCATAAAAATACAGTTCGAAGGCTAATATGAAAGAAAACATCCGATATTGGAATAACGTCAATAAATGTCACTTAAAGAATAAGAAAGATAGCCAATTCAGAGTTTTGTCAACTGATAAGTACAGTTGTGTCGCTCTATGCTCTTCTTCGCACCTGACGAAAGGGACAAGGATCCCAGAAATGTTGTGTGGTATTTATATTATCACTTTTTCGTCGGAATTTGCTGTCTTTCTTATTTTTTTTTTAATCAGGCAATTTTTTTTTATTTTAAATATAATTTAATATACATTAATTTAATTCACTGAAGGGTTTAATATATTTAATACCAATAATTTAGTATTGCATGAAAGAACTATAAATACAAAATTACCTCCACATCAAGAGCCAGAATATCTACAGACACTCCACCCAGCAGCTCTCCTAAGTTAGGGCGAGTACGTCCAAAATCTCCATGGACAAATTCTTTTATATAAGTTCCTGCTTGTGTAGTTACATTTAACTTAAATAGTCCTACAAAGAAATGGAAAGTTCATTCAGAGCAAATTTTAAATTAGGGTATATAATCATATAAATAAAGATTCTGAAATTGAGTTGATATTTTCTCTCATTCATTGGGTACAAAAATCCTTGATTCATAAAATAATCATATAATATTAATTACATTTCCTTTAAAATCACTTGTGTTCATTGTAAAATGAAAACTGTAGAAAGGAGGTGAATCGGAAGATACAATTCCGACATGAAGAATGAAAATATTAATTATTAACAAACCTTTCTGTAAAGGAAACTCCAGAGGCCAAGCAGCAATCGAATGCACAGTTCGGGATCTTTTAGCCAGTGGTCTTCTATGTAAAACCCTTATAGGAGTTTTCTGGCTTAGCTCTATGGGCCCCATCTGTGACAGTCTATCAAAGTCATTTTGAGATATTGGGTCAGAAGAAATGCACAATGCCATGTAGACCTTTTTCTTCTCTTGTTCTCCTTGTTTTAAAAATTTGAGAGACTCCCTATAAACAGAATTAAAAGATGAAAAAGGTATAAAACACACTGAAAATTATATTTCTTCCATCTTTGGTTAAGAAAATGTATATTTAGTCGTTTACAAATGTATGAAGAACTATATGAATTTAGTTTTCACTCATTTATTAATTACTTATAATATATTTATTCACCACCGATCTGAAATCATATTTAGGCGAAAAACTAGAATAAAAGTTAGACGTTATTTTTTTCAAACATCTTAATAATCGTTGACAAACTTTTTCACATACTTAGAAACTACCTGGACATCTCTTACAGCAACAAGTGTGCTCTTGGCGTTGATGACTTTCTCTAAACTTCTCATATCTTCTGATGTGAAAAACGTTTTGTGTGGATTTATGAGTTCGCAGGCAAAGGGACGTCCTCTACCTAACATTCTGACATCAACATCTTCACGACCAGAAGATATAAACTTGAAACCTGAAGGAAGCAAAGATATATTCATGTTAGCACTAAATAAAATTACAAAACTAATCACATAATTTGTAAAGCACCAAGCACACGGAAGTATTCATTGTAACAAGGAGGGGGGGGGGGGGGAATTCAAGTTGTTAATAGTAAATAATACTCCAAGAGCAATGTTTTATATGTATATAAAACAATAGTTTTAGCCAGTGGAATGTTTGCAAAGGTTAGCTACAGTTCTAAAAGTGTGCATATATTGGAGTATTAGTACAATATTCTTTACCATCAGCAAGACTGTCTTCCTGAATCCTGTCACAAATTATTTCTTGCACGGATGACTCCATCTTCCTTTCTCCCGCAATTACCCAGGGAGTCTGGCTCAATGTCCTGGAAAACTTATTGTAACGACCTGAAGAAAATAAAATTAAGGTATATTTCATAAAGATCAATAAACAACTTTAAATTTCATTGTATTAATGAAACAATTAAGTAATTGAAAATGGCTCGTAAATTACTAAAAAGACAGATTATAAAATGTGCAAAATATACATTAATCATTTAGCCATGACCAGATTTTGTAACCGAAACAGAATTAAAAAGGTAGGATTGTTCTTATTCATAACAAACGCATTAATGATTGAAGGTTTTCTCAGTGGATGTTCTGTATAAGTAGCTCCCACCCAGGTCAAATTAGTTCCAGCCTTGATATTTCATTGACAGAGTCCACCATTGAAATGTCGAGGCTTTCTTTGAGTTGGGTGGAAAAAAGAACTGTTTATCCAGACTATTAATATTATTAAAGTAATTAGCTCATTTCTACTTTTTTTTAAAACTAACTTGACACATTTATCAATTTTTAGTAATTTAGCAAATGGCTGGAAACCTTAAACAAGTAAAACTTGTTAGCTGACGTTTTTGATGAGCTCTACGCAAACTACAAGTTAGAATAAGTGCCCAAACTTAACAATTACCTGCAATGTATATGGAATTATGAGAGCAAGTTACTGACGAGCAAGCGGCAAAATTTGTGGCCACAGGAGGAGGGCACTGAAAATTTTGTTTGAAAACATCTTTATCTATTGTAGGCAGAAGATTTTCTATGGCTTTTCGGGTATACAAAGTTCCGTGAAATTTTCTTTTTTGGACCTTCCTCTCTCTAAAAAAGTCTTCCTCCATTTTTTGTCTGAAATAAAAATTTGGGGAAACTTGAATATTATTTACATATTTATTATATCCTGTAGACATTAAAGAAAATACGGCAGCATGTCAATACTCAAACAAAATTCAAAAATAATTTTTTCTACACTAAGTTCTCTTATGGTTATTTATTCCTATGATATATTCCTGTTTATGACATCAGCACTGAAGATTCATTCTACAAATGAACGTGATCACAAAATAAATCATTGTACACAGTATAATAAAACTATCGCTCTTCATTGTCACAAAAGTGTTCTCAATTTTTACTTACAAGCATGCACATTCTTGTTCGTCATCTGTTTGAGTAACATTCACGCCAACAAAAAAATCACATTTGTCTCCTCCGTCTAGTTCCTTCTCAATGCATTTTGCTATTAATGGAGCAGTCACCCATTTCCACACTTCCTTAATTGATATGATCTGAGTTTCTGAATGAATAAAATTAAAAGTATAAAATTCAGGGAACTTTGCGTTGACATACAGCCAAAGTGAATATGCTCTCAGCTGATAACTAATTGGCAATGACAGAGCACAGGTAAACTTCTTGGAGTCGTAGGATGCTCTTTTCACTTCTTCTGATATCTGAAAGCATTTTTATTAACAATTTATAACACACAAGAAATGATCAAATATTTACTAAATCTTTGTTATTAACATTATTTTAGCCTTACGAGGATCTGTGGAGAGATTAGCGAGATAAATATCTAATCTAAGTGATGGCCTTTGACATATAAATGACAAATCTTACACCAAAATGGGCACATTACATTAAAATAAAACTATATAAAGAGACATTTTATGACAGCTTACTTTTTCTACAAATTCACCGTCGTGTATCTGCAATAATCCAATACACGCTATGCAGGGATTGCTTTTAATAACTTTCACAGCTTGACCATTTTCTTGATTCTTACTCTCTAGGCCCCTCTGAAAATCAAGAAGGAATAACATCAAGAACAAAATGGTAACAGGCGTTTATAAACATTAAATATTTAGTTCTCAACTTTATATACCTCCAACAAATATTCTTCCAACTTAACAAAACTGGAACTGTCTTTTTCTCCCATAAATCTAAGGCAGCATCTCTTGCAACAACCCACTTTCCGTAAGTCGTCGTATATCACAGCACGTTCCAACATTTTCAGAAATTTATATTATTTCACTAGCAGACGAAAATGTTTAAATAAAATGATACTACAACCATCTCCTTACGTTTTTATATGACCGCTGCCTTTAATACACATACGTATGACTTTATTCTTTAATAATGGAAGATAAATTAATATTACACCAAGGATTAACATCATTAAAATTAATCCCCATCCTGTTAAATAGTTCTGTAAGCGGTTTTCATAAGTCCATGTGTGTATGTTTCAAATCTCAGGTCGACCTAAATGTTAAATCGACTTCGATTTATATCGCTGAAGTTGTCTACGTGAGTCAGTTTGAATTCCTAAATTATAATATTAGGCGATTTAGACACGTAATGAATATAATAAACGTTATATTGCTGTATAATAATAAATATTTATGATGACTAATTTTTTATCTACCTTATATATTTGTAATAAGAAAGAAAATAGACTGAATAACATAAAATGTCAGGTACAGTAAATATTGAAAAATATGGCACATTCTACTTTATGAAATTAAGTCAAAACTAAACAACCAAAATCTGGAATTAAAATTTTTAGATAGTTTTTATAGAAATTTATTGATGTAACTAATGAGATGTCATTAATAGGCAATCCTTTCCAACATATTAACTACAGTGTCTAATTAATGTCATATGTCTGTATATAACAAATCATAAATTATAAAAATTGGAAAATGATTAAATCAAAATAGAAATAAAATACTCAAATAATGTATAAATATATGTAAAACACTTTTCCATTTTACCTTTCAGTCTTTGATTTTATCCTTAGTTAACACTTCTATTTCATTACCAGTAAATAATATGGTTTTGCATGCAATTATTATTACTGTATATGAGAATTAGTTAGTTGTATATCATTTAAACAATTCAGGCTATGAATAAACAAACTGTTACTGAAAAAAAAGTTGAAACAACAGTTTAAATAAATATTGAAATAAAATTCATCAAAATAAACAATCCAGGACATAAAAAAAATAATTAAATCAACAAGTATGACTTTCCAAACCTGAGGTCAACCAATAATTTCAGAATCTGACCACGCTAGAACCAAATATGAAAATAAAATGAGACAAACTAGAATTGCTTTATTTTAACCTCGAACACGTGGCTTATAATTTTCCATAGTAAATATGAATGGTTTCTGGAGTCGTTTAAATTGATAATTTACGGAATATAAATGTTATTACATTGCATGTTTTCTATTAAAGGAATTTTACAAAAATGGTTTTTGAAAATGAGGTTGATGGCCTTCTTCGGCAAAGTAAATGGTTCTAAAAGTTATTGTAACGCGTGTATTTCGGTTTAAGTTTTGCTTTGTCTCTGAAGTGTTGTTTGCTGTGGTCTTGAGAATTCGAAACCGTGCACGTGCGTGGGGGTGGGGGTGGAGGAGACAAATATATTTCCATCCAAGTAATTTTCGTGTCCTGTCCCGATTGTTGGCCTCGACGTGACAGAATGGTTGGCCATTGTTGACTACGGAACTGCAGCTGCGTGCTGTAACTCTTGTGACAATGGAAGAATCAGTCAACTGGCATTTCGACGAATGAAAAAAGTAAAAGAATGGGAGGATATAAGGGAGGGGACGGAGATAAGCTTTTGGAAACTGGGAGACAGTTATCAAAGAACGGAGGCTTTCCCGGTGTATCCTACTTCTGCCTTGACACGGAAGACTGCGACACTTATAAATGCGGCCGGCCTTCCACCTGAGATAACCAAAAGGTTGCGACAACCGGCTGCGGCTCCGCCTAGAATTTATGGGCTCCCAAAAATCCATAAACCCGAGGTCCCCTTGCGACCGATTGTTAGTTCTATTGGGTCGGTCACTTACAACATTTCCAAGAACTTAACTAAGAGGCTGAAGTGTGAACACCACATTAGGAACTCCGCCCACATGATACAACTTCTACAAACTATCAACGTAGATCCAAGTGACCTTCTAGTAAGTTTCGACGTGGTCTCTTTGTTCACCCGGGTTCCCATTGAGGACACGCTCACCCTGTTGGAGAAACATTTTCCCCCAGGTATCACTGTTCTTTTCAGACATGTTTTAACGACCACGTATTTCCAATACGGAGGTAAATACTTCGAACAAACTGACGGTGTGGCCATGGGTTCTCCCTTATCCCCTGCCATTGCAAATTTCTATATGGAGCATTTTGAGGACGTGGCCTTGAACAGCGCTCCCTTAAAGCCCAAAATTTTCTTCCGCTATGTTGATGACACCTTTGTCATATGGCAACATGGGACTGAAGCACTGCACAATTTTCTTCAACACTTGAACAGTATACACCCGAATATAAAGTTTACCATGGAAATTGAGAAAGACGGGACTCTTCCCTTCCTAGATATATTAATTAGGAAAAAACACGATGGGAAACTGGGTCATTCGGTGTATAGGAAGCCCACCCACACCGATTTGTATTTCCATGCGGAGAGCTTTCACCATCCAGCACGGAAAAAAGCAGTATTGGCCACACTAATACATAGAGCCAGGGCAATATGTGACGTTGGAAGTCTCCCGCAGGAGTTAGAACACCTTAAGTCTGTATTTCGGCTCAATGGATATAATGCGGGACAGATAAAGAGGGCTTTTACCCACGGGAAAAAAGGGAAAACCGGGATTGAAGAAGAAAATTTCAACGTTTCTGCCTTCCTTCCCTATGCTGGGGTCACGACTAACAGAATTGGGAGGATTCTTAACAAGAATAATATTAAGACGGTGTTTGTCCCGCAAGCCAAATTAAGGCAAATGATTGGCACTATTAAGGACGAAATTGGACTTAGGACGCCCGGAGTATATAGAATTCCCTGTGAGTGTGACAAGTCCTATATGGGACCAACAATACGGACAGTAGAGGAGAGGTGTGTTGAACATACAAGGTACCTTCGATTAAAACAGCCCCACAAGTCCGCAATTGCGGAACATGCCTTAGAAACCGGACACAACATCAACTTCGGAGGAACAAAAATACTAAGGCATGTAAGAGGTTATTGGGACAGTGTACTCCAAGAAGCCGTTGAAATTAGAATGCATCAAAACCTCCTAAATCGAGACACGGGCTTCCAGTTGTCCAGAACATGGGACCCGGCCCTAAAAATGATTCCTGACAAGAGGCAGCCCCCTCCTCCGGGTGAAGGTTTGGCAAACAGGAAAGCGGAAAATAGCGTTGTTACCCAGGTGGAAACCCGAGAACTTTTTCTGGGAGACAGTTGTTCTGCGCTCACCGAAGCTGGTGGATGTGATTAAGATAGGCTCCGTAAAGTTGTTGTCTCTGATATAGTCCGAGGCAGAATCGTCGTGAGAAAGAGGCCACAATTTGTTAGTGAAGAGTTCATCGAAGCCACACAATTTAGTACGACGGCTTGCCAGCAATGAATCCCGGAGGTGGACGCCTTAGCCAGTGGTCAACCCCTGAGTCGACGCCTTGCATTGGTCCTGACTAAAGTCATCACTGCAGTTAACCCGTTCTGCCGGCTGTGACTTACAGAGACGTCGGTACGAGAGCTACAGCAGGCAACACAACACAGAATAGCAGCACGCGTTTGGTACGGGCAGCAGATCTCTTCTACGTAAAAACCACAGGTGCCTGAGATAAGAGTATTTCATGCTTAACTTTAATAAATTTGGTTCGTCTTTACTGACAGTCACGAGCCGCCAGCTTGAATTTTTTTTTCGCCCGCTTACACGTCACAACTGACGTCATATGACTTCAGCGCTGCCAACCCCAGCATATTCCCACCAAAAATGTTAAATGATGACGTCACTCACCTGTACTTATAATTCCTAAACTAAGAGAGAGCAGAGCAAAAGTCTTTCAAAAGGGGGTCTTAGAATTTCGTCTAGTATCCAGAAAACACGCGAAAAAAATTTTTTTCGACTCCGTGACGTTCAGTAAAGATTAGCCATAAATTTATATAAAAAATTTTTTTATTGGTCAAATATTTATTTTGATTTAACGTAAAAACCCAGCCCACAAAAATAATTCTTTACATTATACTATTTTACTTCCTGCGACTAATATAAAAATTATGGCACAATTCAATTAATAATAATAAGAATAATAAACATCGGTCTTGACGAGTTGACAGTGGCTGTTGAAATTAGGAAGTCAAGTTGTTTTTAAGAATAAATATCTACCTGGATATTTCTAATGATTGGTAAATGTCTCATGAACCGTAAATTATTATCTATCAGTGAATCGTAATTTATCCGTGTATACATTTTCATTCGTTTACAGTCTTTCAGTGGCATAGAGTTTATATTTATGGTCGTTTTATAATCTGATGTGTATTTTATCTGCGGCGAGTATTATGTCTTTCCCCCCAAAGCACTTGAGCGTGTACTCTGGCGGTAGATTTGGTGTTTGTTGACCAGTTTACACAAGTTCGAAAGCTATTCAAATTTACGCGGACAAGGAATGGGACCCAACGAAGCTGTTTTAAAGTACCTTAAGGACCAGAACAGGCCTTACAGTATCAATGACATCGTCATGAATTTGCATAAAGAGTACGGGAAGACTGCAGTTCAAAAGGCATTGGATCATCTTGTAAGCCAAGGGAAAATCCACGAAAAGGTTTACGGAAAGCAAAAGGTTTATGTTATTCAACAAGACGAATCGGAGATAATAACAGAAAAAGAATTATTTGATTTAGATGCCGAAGTCATTAAATTGGACGCTGATCTGAAAGGAGTTGAAGAAGAAACCGTTACTTCGGAGAAACAACTGCGAGATTTACTAGAGAAACCGACAACAGAGGCGGCTGAAAGGATAAAAGAGGAGTTGGAGAGTAAAATTGCGAATCTTAAATCGCGGTTAAAAGACCTTTCGGAGAATTCTGTTATCATCACTCCTGAAGAAAAACAGAAGGTTCACAGTACGCATGACAAAAATATGAAAGAGTGGAGAAAAAGAAAGTTATTGTGTATGGATATTATAAACTCTATCTTGGAGGGGTATCCTAAGAGTAAGAAGATTCTGATGGAAGAAATTGGAATTGAGACCGATGAAGATGCAGGTGTTGCTTTACACAAGTAATACCCCAAATCTGATGGTTAAAAAAGTCTGTTTTTGTGTTATGTAAGTAAAGTTTAATAATGTTGTGCAAGTTAACCATTATGAATATATTTATGGATACAGTAAAAGCTACTCCATGTTATTTGTAAAATAATTGTATCCATATAGTGAAGAAGACTTACGAATAAACTTTTATGATGTCATATTTTTATACACGATACACTTAAAAATATGTATTCACAGTCTTTGATTATGTTGGTCTGATTGACAGTAAATGATGTAATCAATTATTTAATAAACAAATACTGTTTAAGACACTATGGTTGTCCAAGTCCACTATATTATTTTATGGTGAATAAATAAAATGTATTTATTTAACTGTAAATTGATAAATGTGACAGGAAAATATATTAGGAGGATGACGTAAACACCAATTGTCAACTACATAGATCTTAATTGTCAATGCTGAAGTAAAAATATTTCCATTCCATTTATTAATTCTGTTATTTGCAAAATATAAAAAAATCATATTGACGCATTCAATATTGTGAAGTTTATTGCTGCCAAATACAGCCATTTCCTTCGACAGCTGTTTACAAAGTGCCAAGTATTAATCATTATCCTCAGATCTGATCACACTTTTATTTTAAATGTCTGAAAGCATATTATATTTTAGTTATTACATTACATAGGTATTTCTTTTAAATTTTGAACCGTTATATGTTGCTGAGTAAATCTCAACCACTGTTCAAGAATTCAAGGAATTATAATTGATAAGTTAAAAACTTGTGTAGGTTTTCCCGGTGACAAGTCGAAAGCGTACTTGGGTTTCCGCCAGAAAGATGTCGACGGTGATAGTCGATGAAACGTCGTGTTTCTTCTACGCCACCCAGTTGGAAACCCAAGAACGCTTTCAACAAGTTAAAAACTGTTACAAAATTTCTTACATTCTAATTAGGGATGGTTTTGATTGGTGTTCTTTATTCTTTAACAAAAAAATAGTTTAAATAGGTTTTTTTCACATACCAAGTCAGTTTGTTTAGCTAAGGAAACAAAATATATGGGTATTATTTTGGATTTATAATAAACCAGTTAAGGGAAATATTTGAAAATAAGTGTTTTTATTTTATAATTTGATCATGTTTATTTCTGAATTCCTTTGTCACTGTTCATGATGTTCTTTCGGTCCAAAAAATAAAATCACACCTTTGACTGAAAGTAAAAAATATTAAAAAAAAATTAATTTTGGTAATTTTCTGTGAACATTTATCTTAGAATTCAACCAGCAAAAGAGCCTAGATTTATTTTTTTCTTAATGAATATAATTTTTTATTAAAAGATTATTTAGGCTAATTATGTTCTTATATTAAGTACAAGAAATAAATAATTTACTCATGGAAACAAATTTACAGAAGTTTAAATCTCGTGATAATTTTCCATTGGTTTGCATCTAAAATTAAATAAATCATGTATGCACATGACTATGACTATACTGTATTTATGCCGAGTTTCATTACTCACCTGAACATGTATTGCAAGCATACTCAACGGAGCTATATTTATTTGTGCGGTGCCATTGGAGGATACTTTTACATAATTTCCTTGACATGAGTCGGCAATAATATTGCAATAAACACCAGAAGTTAAGCAAGTCTACAAATAAAATTATTCAGTAAAACATGTAGAGCATATGAATACAATGAAGAAATAGCAAAAATAATTATTTAATTAAAAATACATTTTATTAAACTATTTTCTAATAAAATTTTTATAACTTTTAATTAAAACTTATTTCTGAAAGTGTGAGCCACTGAATTAGTACAACATAATAAGTTCTGTCTCATTTCATGTGCATCTTACCTGTAAGGTTTCATTTAAAATTTGTTTGTCATTATTGATCACAATGAATCCTCTATTACCACGACAAAATGAGATTTGGCTGTTTCCATTATCCCACCAGTTTGTAACATTAGTTCCTGGAAATCATAATGCAAGAAAATAATTATTTAAGAGACCATTGTTATATGTGAAGAGGAAAGAAATTTAACCAATTTTTTCCTTTCTCGATCTGTCCTTTTGTAATGTTTCTGTATGTATTTAATACAGGAAACTAACAATGTTTTACAACAATAGTAGATATTAACTAAGTTTTGTTGAAATGCGTAATATGTTTCACATTTATATTTAGCTGTAGCAAGAGGTGATAGAAGCTGAGGAAAGGAATAGCAGTTCCAATACATACTGTCAGGGAAAAAAGGTTTAAGAATCAGAGCTGGTACCCATGAGCTTGACCAGTCCTTAACAAAATAAGCTTACTAAATGGAGTTTATAGTTGGCTATTGAGGCCCTTAGCAACTTGTTGAGGAAATGTAGTGTTGGACTTTGAATTCATAAGATTGGGGAGAAAGCAAATGGCCTTTTGTTTGGTGAGTCCACAAAATTTTGGGACATTTTAATATTTTATTTCATCTCCCTACTTTGCTGTTTTCTAACATAGAATAGAGTCTACGAATTTCATCACGCCATTGTTAATAAATTTCAAATAATGATTACATTTGAAGCGTACCTCTGTCATTATATTTTAATTAACTATATGTATAATGGATATTAAGCCGGCCTGCTGTGGTGTAGTGGCCAGCGTCATTGCCTCGCATCACAGAGGTCCCAGGTTCGAATCCCGGCATGGGCATGGATGTTTGTGTTCGTCCTGGTAAAGAAAACTGGGGTTAAGGCTGTGGGAGAATTGACACTCTGACCATATGTCACTCCTAATTCCAGAATGTGTCATGTAAGATGACAGTCTGGCAGCCGTCTCGGTAGGCCAAGGCCCTTCATGGGCTGTCGAGGCAACGAGTTAGTTTTAGTTAGTTAGTTATAATGGATATTAAAGGATCAACCAAGAAATAATATTCATCTGTTTGATTTTTATTAAAATTATTTCTTTAAATTTAGAGTTGCGGTTAAGTAATGAAGATGTTAAATTAAAATTCTAGAAGCACAAATATTGCATGCAGTGTCTCTCCGTTTTTGAACTAAGGTTCCCACAAGCCGAGGCACCTCGGCCTGTTTTGAGAGGTGTATGTTCCGGGGTCACAGACCTTGGGCATACGGTAAGAGTTGTTTTCTATTCCCATTTGAATAGTCGGCCAGCTGCCTCCTAAACTGGTCGAGGCACGGAGAAGGGAATGCTGCGTCCCCACAGCAAACGCCTCTCCCGCTATCGAAAGGGCGTGGGACAAGTACCCAATGCCCGACCTACCCGATGCAGGTTTTTCTAGGGTTTTCCCTGCATTTCTTTAGGCGAATGCTGGGTAGGATCCTTAAACCATAGCCCGGGGACCCTAGTTAACCCTTGGCTACCTTCCTCTACCCTTCCGCATCCCCCCTTTCTAGTCCCTTCCTATGCTATTAAAGGGGAGTTGCCCAATGTGGATCACCCTCATGTAGCCTGTTGCCCTAAAAAAAAAATATATATTGCATGCAAACAAAATACAGAACCACATTGAAAGATTGCAAAGATATCATGAAAAATAGTTATATGGATAGAGGTGGGAGATTATAAATAGAGTTGGCAAAGAAAGTATATTTTGGAGTAATCACATTCAACTTAGCTCATGGTAATATACAGAGATATCAGAATAGATGACCACAGTAATGGAAAATAAATTGAATGTTGTGAATTATGTTGATGATTTGAATGCATGAAAAATTAAGAGACTGGCACAAAATTACTAAGATAGACGTCTCCATATTGTTTCTTGACTTTTGACTATTTTTTCAAAATAATTTGTTTTGAGTTGAGTGCGATCATAAATTGTGGCGTTATTCTTTACTCTGTCCCTAAGAGACACAAAATGTCCAGTTTATGTATGAAATACTCACCATCAACAATATTTCTAAATGTTACCATTTTATAAATTGATCGCCACCTGTGCTCACACACCCAACCATTGCTACATCCCCCAGCAAAGTCAAACGCAACTGTTCTAATATTTCCTCGTGTGTCCATGGGAGGTCCTTGTTCTGGATCACTGAAACGGTAGCTTGATATTATTCGAGGAGTACCGTAGGGCCACGCAAGCATATAAGCAACTGCCATCTGAAATCAGATTATTGTTTAAATACAATACAAGTATTATTTTCAATGCTTAATACAATTCATTCTTTGCTAAACTATTCACAAGAACCAATTTGAAGTGAAGTACTTCTTAATTTCTTTGTTTGATACTTGCTTAATTTACTTACGGTGAATTGCTGTTGGGAGCATCGACACCAAAGATTTTATATGTCAGACTTCATCAGGTATTTCTATCATATATTTGTTTACACATGTTCAAACCTGGCCCCTACCACAGTTAAATAATTTTTGTCATACCTGGTACAGATGCTCATCTTTATGAGTTAGGACACTTATTGCTCCTCCTGCATGTCCTCTTTGATTATCATGGTTGTCAATAAAGACAACAGCTTTTTCACTACTAACCATCCCCCAAGAGGGACCTGAAAAGAAAATTGAATTATTATCAGTGGTAAATATAAATTTATCTGCTTCTTTTCCTTATAACAAAATGAGGTGTTTACCAAATGTGCTGAACCATTTCAATGGATTTTGTCCTCGAATAGATTTGCTCAGCTCAGATCCAAATTTGAATTCTGTGACTCTACCCAGTTCTGTGTATTCAGACTTGCTGATAGCTTCGCCACCTGAAATATGTTCATTTCATTTTTTTTTGGTGAGTACGTAAAGTATTTAAATATCTAGGAAGATTTTTCATTCTAGAAGACATTTAATAAAAAAGTCCAATTTCAGTTATCATATTTCAACCAGAAGTTTTCCCAGATTTCACAAAATAATAGGCCCTTCCTTATAAGCTACTATTGGCTTCAAGGTTCTGATGTTTATTTAATTAGAATGATAGAAAGAAATTTGTTGGACACCTTCGAGAAAATAACACATGATTAACCTCTTAAAAGTTTAATTATATTCAGCTGGATAACATGTATAATAATTCATACAATTAATGCAATTGTTTGTAACGAAGGAATACTAAGAAAAAATTCTTGAAAATAGTAGATTTTTAGGAATATGTAATAATTTGTAAGACCAATACCAAAAAATTACAGGAAGATGTGTAAGTTCTAATCCTATACTGAATGTACAAAAAATGTATTTGACATAAATTCTCACATCTTTCAAAAATTATATAATTTTACTCTTTTTTGTGTGTTTGTTTAGAACCATATTAAAGGAATATATTTATTAGAATATTCAAAAGACATACCAACATCAATAACCTCCTGGAAGATAAAAGGTCTAGTGTTTGGAGCATATCCATGAGCAACACTCAAATTATTCACTCTACTGTATATACTTTTCAGGTCCTCTGGGTACATGTGCTTTGCTGCATCTACCCTATAACAAAAACGGAAATTTTATTTAAAATATATTCCAATGGTAAATATAAAAGATTGAAGACTTTGTCAGTTTATTTGTTGGACAGAAAGTTCTCGATTTTCTAGGCGAAGAAGATGACGACAGAACTTTCAGTTGTCGAAATGTCACAATTTAATCACTGTTGGCACCCGTGTGAAAACTGAGAACTTTTTATTCATCAAACAGTAAATAGCTTATCATTTAGCAATTTACCTCAATCCTCCAACTCCTAAGCTTATTAATCGATTGAGATATTCGACAATGCGGTTTTGTACATCTGGGAGTGTGTGATTCAAGTCATGCAAACCGGATAGTTCACAATTTCTGATCTGTTTCAAACAATAATAAAAATATGAGACATGAAAGAATAGCTATTAATCTAATGTTTGTTATATAATCAATGTTGTTCGCAAACAAGGTTTAATCAAAAGGAAGCTTTTTGCATTAGTCCGCTGCTGGTAATTGCATGTTAGTTGACAAATTCTTGTAAGAGAAAATCAACTGTACAAGTTCAAATAAGTTATAAAACATACGTAAAAAATTTAAACATGAATGAAATTTGATTGCAGTATAAAAACTGTCTTTGCCAGACGCAGGGCTAATGACTAACTTGTGTTGATAAAGACATACAGGCAGGTCAAAATGTAATACAACATTAAGTATAAAAAATATAAATATGTTTTAGTCTGTAACCAAGGCCAATGTACTTATAACTGGTAATTTAAACTTTGCATTAAAAATAATATAATTTACTATGTAAAAACAATAATTTACCTGGAAAGCTATTATTTTCAGTTGAAAAATGTACTCACTACCATGGGAAGCGGCTGTAAAATAATGTTTTAGATTTGACTAATATTCTTTCGGTGTGTCGTTGTTGAGGTTAAATTGATTCACGAGGTACTATTCTTGTATTTGTTACACATGTGGAGAAACAAGTCCAAGGGATTAAACAGAAACTAATGTAATGTTGTAATATGGTAACCCAACAATTGAAAATATTTGTAAAAGTAATTAATACATATTATACATGACAAAACCGTGGAGCTGATATAGAAGAGATAATAAAGTTAAGAATCAACATAGTTATTATGTTTCAAGACCATCACTGCACATTGTTTTGCTCTCTACCATACAACTCTCTAACAAGTTTAATGGATATAAATAACAGATCCATTTTCTTTAGAAATTAGTCAAATTGTGCCTAATCTTGATTCCTTTGAATTTGACACACATAATTGCAAGAAATATGATAATTAGTATTGTTATAAGCAATTTCGGTTACTCCATTGACTTAGTAAAGAGGAGGAAAATATTAAAAAATAGGGGATGAAGTGAAAAGGGAAACAATAGATATACAACATTTAATGCGAAAGGAAGAAACAGAGAAATCCAAGGAACAAGACAGATAAAACAGATAAGTTGATAGCAATGATGTAATAAATCACCCTGAAGAAAAAGTGGATATCAAGGTGCATATATAGTTAAAGCAGAGATTCCTTATTTTTGAACTGCAACAAAACTCTGTTTGTCATCAGAAAATCAATAATATTCAGAGCCACAATATGAGAGTCTCAACACTCTTGTTGGCTTAGACTTACTAAATTTGACCAAGTAAACTCTAGAGAAACAGCTATTTTGAGATTTGACAACTGCATGGAAGTGTTTTCCATCGTTATTCCTCCCCCTTTTCCACATTTTCTTCCGCTTTACTCAGACAATGTAATGCCTATAATACTTATTGAAATACTAAATATCGCTGAGCTCCTGTGGTAAAGTGGCCAGCGCCACTGCCTTAGATCACAGAGGTCACAGCATGAGCATGAATGTTGTGTGTTTGTTTCCATATCAAGAAATCGCCCACAAATTAGTTCCCCGACCAGGTGAAATACAACAGTGTGAAAAGTCGCTAATGGCGTAAGCAGTTGATGTGAGTATAAATAAAATTAATTTCTTAAAAAGTACTAAATATAATGTGTCTTGCCGGTGCTTGAGATATGTAACAAATATTCTTATAACAATATGATCTCATCCTTTCAAAACTATGATATTTAGTGTGTCACATCCAGAATTTATTTTACGGGTTGACCAATTAAATTGTAGTGTACAGTCCATACAAAAGCTGGCATCCAAGCCCTGATGCAGTTTATAATGGAGAATGCAAATATTGTGCAGAGAGAAGATTTCTCAAGCTAGTTTTCAATCTACAATAAACCTTCCAAAACGGATACCAGAGAAATATTTGGAATGGAAACACTTTCAGAACAATATGTAATATGAACATCAGTATCTTTAACCGTCAGTGTGTTCTGATTCAGTGACTATCGTATAATATGGTAATGAGACACAATATCTGCTTATGTTACACTTAGATTGTAGTTGATGGACTCTGGACGTAGCTCACCTGTGTGGCATTGGAGACGTAGTCACTGGGTTTCATGGCACACACCTTGTTGAAGTGTTCAGGTTTGTAGGGAACCCCAGGGTAGTACAGATCCTGAGTGTATGCGAGAGAGCCCCCACTTCCTGTCACATTGCCCCAGATGGCAGTCATGTGGTTGAAAACCACATCTACATACACCCTGCACAAAAGGTTAAATTGTAAAGTTTATATTCCTAAACTAATTGACATACATTACAGTGTTAATGTGATATAAATATATTCTAATGAGATCATTTATGGATAAAAAATACTGGTTAAAGACAATGCACACAAAGGAGATCTTTCAGGCAAATGAAGTTATCATATTACTGTGAAATTAAGACAGTCTATGGTGGCCAGGATAGCAGAGATGTGTGATGGGGAATACATTTAAAATTTGGCTATTTATTTCTCACAAAATACCAATACAACTGTCACTAAAGGAAGTGACGAGAAAAGTGGATGATGACAGGCGAACATTCCCCAACACAATTGTGCAACAAATTGTATTTTGTTATGGGGAAAGTGAGCGGAAGATTGTGAATGATGGACTGCTTGTTTCTAAGATATACAGCATGAATTTGATTATGAAGGCATTAAATCTTTCCAATCAGAATGACAAGAATTTCTTTCAACTTCTAGTGACTTCTAGTGCCTTAGAAATAATCATCAGAACATATTATCATCTGACTCTATTGAACTCCTCATTCCAAAAACCCAAGAACACCCATCTTCTTTCTGCTCTTAAAAGTCGATAAACCTGGTGTACCATGTCACCTAATTGTCACTGGCTACAACTTCCCCCCACGAGGATTTAGGTTTTGATACATGAATACCTCCAACAAATAGTGGAGAAAGTACCCTCTTTCACCCGAGACAAACCATTTCCTCCACTACCTCAATTAATAATCCACCCAATACCCTAATAGTTACCTTTTACGCTAACATCCCCCATGCTAATGGCCTTGCAGTACTTGAATATTTCTTGTCTCACAGGTCACCAAATTCCATCCCTACCACTAATTATCTGATTTCCCTCACCCGGCTTATCCTCACCAGGAATTACTTTCCTTTCCAAGATAATATCTACTATCAAATAAGTAGATGCAGTTGTGAGTGTATGTTCCAGAGACAGAAAATTTTTTAAAGGAACAAAGTTTTCCAGTAACATTGTGTGGTATTTGTATCATCACTTATTATGTCTGTATTTGTCTATTTTTCCTATTATTAATTTTCAAAACATACATAATTATTCATTACAATAATTACAAGCCCAACCATTCCTTCCATTCTGTAGAAGTTGTAAGACGAGGATTAAATTCTGTCAGTTGTTCACTGAAACAAGGAAATGTGACCCGAATTTCTAAGCTTCTTTGTCTGTTTGTTTTTTGTATCCTCAGATGTGAAAGAAAATGATTTTACAGAATTTGCAGCATACTGTATTTTAATATTGATTCTGAATGTGCCAAGTGTCAGTTACATTTAAAATATTTTGCGTAGGTCTGGATTAATATGAGAACGATTTCACTTGAATACTTATTTGGGACCAACAAACAACAACCCTTTGCATTTCAACATAAATTTGGATTTAAATTCTAAATACAAAGGAAGTAAGGCTTGACTTAGTAAAGAGGAGGAAAATATGATAAAATAGGGGATAAAGAAGAAAGGGAAACAGTAGGTATACAACATTCAATGAGAGAAAGGGAGAAACAGAGAAATACAAGGATCAAGACAGATAAACAAGAAAGGTTCAGTGAGAAAAGTTGATAGCAATGTTGTAATAAATCACCCTGAAGAAAGAGTGGATATCAAGGTAAATATATAGTGAAAGTAGAGATTACTAAGTTTTGAACTGCAATGAAAGCGTAGGGGAAGTGTAAGGCTGATAGAAAAGTTTGTGGTTTACTTCAGTTAGAGAAAAGGGCATTAAAACGAGTAGTGGAGCAATTGAAGGTGGAACATGCAGAAGTACAAAGCAATTCAAATTGAATTTATTCAGTTTGAGAAAGTAGCAAAGAAGTAGTGAAGCTGTTAGGCAGCGTCAACAGCCTCTTCTTCTTCCAAATTGTGTGAGACTAAACCAGATGACTATCTTCAATTTTATTTAAATTATGTATCTTTATTACTGAGACACACTTAAATTATAGAAATACTCTAGGAACGGTGGAAAGGCATAAAGATTTCTCCAAGGGCCTTTCAAAGAAAATCCTGCCAAAAGTAATTAATTGAATAACTACAAGGGGTAACCGATCAGGTTCACAGTGGTTTTGTGAATGGCTGAGGATGACGGCACTTGTCAGTTGATTTCCCAGAACAGACGGGCTGTTGAAAGGATGTTTAGAGAAGTTGGATTGTCTTCGCCACAGCCATTTTACAAATATATTTTTATTTGACTGACAACGTACTGCTACAGGATGGAGAATACCGTGACAAGTAGCAATTACCAGGTCCTTACCTCCTCAAGGGCGTGGACAGGTAGGATCGATCCCAGTTTATCAGCAGAAAGGGTGGGTGGGTGTGTGGGGGGGGAAGTCAGTGTAGAACAGGCACTCGATTTTAATTGGGCACTTAACCCATCTCGGATGTGAGGGTGGATGGGGAAAGCAGGAAGCAGCAGCTCGAAATCAATAAGCGGAGCGTGAGTCGAGGAGACCTCCTGCGCTCCATAACATCCCGTGACTGTTTGCTTCATGCAGAAATGAAGGGGCAGAGAGAACGAGGCGTGGTGGACTCACTTGACACCAGCTCTTCTACAGCGCTTGACCATGCTGGCGAATTCCGTCTCGTTGCCAGACCTGGAAGCTATCTTGTAGGAGATGACCTGGTACCGCTCCCACCAAGGATGGCCTTTCTCAGGAAGGAGCAAGTGCTCCGATACCGGAGACGTCTGCAAAAGGAAGCACTCGAGTTTATTTCCGTTATTCTGGTTACAGTTTTGGTCTCCGGTGATGTGATGTGATTTCCTTTTCAAGTCTTCAGCTCTGAAACTCGTGGTGATGCTGACTCTTACGTCATAGCACGACTCTTGTCTACTCAGGGGCATTCGGCAAGGTATAAACCGTGGTAGGGTCAGCCTGAACAGTGACATCCACGCACGCAATACACATGTGTGCGGAACAACGTACAGTCATGCAGTTTTCAAAGGCTAAAAAAAAATTCCAAACTGGTCTAAATTATATTGGAGGTGTGTTGTAAACAAAGTACCAGAAGGCCTGCTACATTTAGATACAATGAAAATATATTATCGGAAAAACACATACACGAGGATACCTGAAAATAATGAATAAGAAAGATAGACAATTCAGACAAACAAGTAATAATATAAATACCAAACAACCTTTCCGGGATCCTTGTCTCCTTTCCTCAGGTGCGCTAAGAAGAGCCTAGAGCGACACAACTGCACTGGTCAGTTGACAAAAACTCAAAAGCGACGAAAACACAACGGCAGTGGGAGAGCCGTCGAAGCGTTGCTCTAATTGTAATTCCTGCTACATAGGGCGAGCCAAACGATCCCTTAATACTCGTATCGAGGAACATTTGTCTAATATCAAACACAATCTGTTAGTCTCCAAAGATATTATCAATTCTAAACACACATTTCATTGGCAAAATGCTAAGATTTTAGTCGTTGCGCCCAGCCCAGGTACAATTCCAGAGACGCTTCACATTAAATCAAACATCACAGCTATTAACGTAAAAAAAGACACTGTGGAGCTCAACTATTGCTACGGTCCCTTATTGTTACACTAAACCTCCTGCTTTTCGTCGCTTTTGAGTTTTGTCAACTGACGAGTGTAGTTGTGTCGCTCTAGGCTCTTCTTCGCGCACCTGAGGAAAGACGACAAGGATCCCAGAAACGTTGTTGTGTTGTATTTATATGATCACTTCTTTTGTCTGAATTGCGATATCTTTCTTATCCATCTTAATACTGACCTCCATTAACTTTAAATGTGTCTGTGTGTATTTCCCCAACTGTTTATGTCATTATGTTGCTTTAGTTATTATAATATTCATCTTTTAGCTCTCACTTGAGTTGTCCTAAATTCTTGTATATCAAGATTTCTGGATTGCCCAATGTGGATCACCCTCATGTAGCCTGTTGCCCTAAAAAAAAATAAAAAAAATACCTCGGCCTGTTTTGAGAGGTGTAAGTTCCGGGATCACAGATCTAGGGCATACGGTAAAAGTTGTTCGTTGTTCCCATTGGAAATGTCGGCCAGCTGCCTCCTAAACTGGGCGAGGCACGGAGAAAGGAATGCTGCGTCCCCACAGCAAACTCGTCTCCCGCTATCGGAAGGGCGTGGGACGAGTACCCAATGCCCGACTTAGCCGATGCAGGTTTTCTCTAGGGTTTTCCCTGCATTGCTTTAGGCGAATGCCGGGTAGGATCCTTAAAATATAGCCCGGGGGCCAAAGTAACCCTGGGCTACCTTCCTCTACCCTTCCACATCCCCCCTTTCAAATCCCTTCCTATGCTATTAAAGGGGAGTTGCCCAATGTGGATTACCCTCATGTAGCCTGTTGCCCCCCCCCCAAAAAAAAATACTAGGCCTGACCTGCGAGGGATGTTCTCTCGCAGGCAGAACCTTGTAGGAGAGACAGGACGGGGGCTACCTTTGGGGGATGCCTCCTCCTCTCTCCGTGTTTGAACTAAGGTTCCACAAGCCGAGGCACCTCGGCCTGTTCTGAGAGGTGTATGTTCCGGGGTCGCAGACCTTGGGCATACGGCAAGAGTTGTCCGCTATTCCTATTTGAATAGTCGGCAAGCTGCCTCCTAAACAGGCCAAGGCATGGCGAGGGGTAAGCTGCGTCCCCACAGCAAACTCCTCTCCCGTCATCGGAAGGGCGTGGGACAAGTACCAAATGACCGACCTACCCGATGCAGGTTTTTCTAAGGTTTTCCCTGCATTTCTTTAGGCGTATGCCGGGTAGGATCCTTAAAATATAGCCCGGGGGCCATAGTTAACCCTTGGCTACCTTCCTCTACCCTTCCGCATCCCCCCTTTCAAATCCCTTCCTATGATATTAAAGGGGAGTTGCCCAATGTGGCTTACCCTCATGTAGCCTGTTGCCCTAAAAAGAAAAATATTCCGACCGTCTAATTGGTTACCAGACCTCGGGAGAATACTTTTAGGTCAGAGGAACGAACCTGCACCGCGGCGTAACCAGCAGGTCCCAAGAAGCGTTCGCACTCGGCGGCAATGTCGGAGAACTTCCATTCGAAGAGCTGCACGATGACGCTCTTCTTCCCGCCGGCGCTGCTGCTGCTGGTGACTCCTTGAGAACTCGTCAGCTGGAACGCCAGCAGCAAGACGGTCAAGACTTCATTCCACATCATCTCTGCGACGATTAAACTAACCACCCTTCCGCGGAATCTGCCTTATAAAGCTGCGCTAATAATTCCATCTCCATTTCCGTCAATTATGGAGCGCGAGGGGGAAATCCCCATCCTCCCCCTCCCCCTTCACACAATGGCGATTGCGCGGACATGCAATTAAACTGTCACCACAAGTATGACAGATGCTACCTACATCAAAAAATTTTTTTCCGGTATTAGGGGCAGGAAGTTTGGGGAATTGGCGCACAATGCGTTGGTGAGAGAAATATAATGTCAATGTCGAGCGTGTTAGTTTTTTTGCTGACTGTTTGAGTGGTTTTTTCTTTTCCAGTCATAACTGGTACGACGTCATGAGCTGCTGCGTGGAGCGAGGAATGTACCTTGTGGCACACCCGCGGGCGGGGATGCTCCGGCACTGCCAACTATCAAGTAACTTAAACCGTGCCACCCTGGGGACTGACTGTAAGTGGCATGGGTTCAGTTCTCTGCGTTTACATGCTTTGGAAAAGCAGACTTACATTAGCAGGATCACAGCAAATTCCAATCCATTTGAAGGTTTGCACACACACACACACACAGTCACATTAGAATTGAATTAAAACAATTAATATTCCATAGATCATTATGAGAAACAAAGCTTCAAGGATGTGGAAAGTCAGATTTTTTTTACATATTTTGGGACCTATAGATAATTAATTAATTAATTAAATTAATAAGAAAGATGGCCAATACAGACAAAAAAAGGGTATTACAAATACCACACAACGTTTCTGGGGTCCTTGTCCCCTTTCCTCAGTTGTGCTAAGAAGAGCCTAGAGCGACACAACTGCACTGGTCAGTTGACAACACTCAACACTGTGATACTGTGTAGTTACTCCAAAATATCATTACATAAGACATGAATCAAAGGTACGGTAACACACCTTCTAGACTAGGCAATCAGTTTTCATATCAGTGTAATTTCACATAACTCTGCCTGAATATTTTACTGAGCTGAACTTATTCATATATATATATATATATATAATTAAAACTAAATTTAATAAATGTAATATTGTGTTTATTACAGTACATATATATATATATATATTGTAGTGAATAACATCGGTAAGTGGCCGCCGTTTGTCCGCGGGCCTGAGAAGGAATAAATTAAACGGCCACGTGCGTCCGAGAGGCCCCAAGAAGCCGATGGTACTTGTCCCTTTTTTTTCTATCGTCTGGGGGGGGGGGGCGGAGTAAGAATATATACTCCGAACCCGGGTGAAAGTGGACAGACGCAGGCAGGCAGACAGACAGAGAGAGGACTGCAAGCGGAGTGAGAGAGGCGAGAGGGTGGAAAATTTGGCGAGCGGTAAGCAACAAAAGTTTTTGGAGAGACGTCCATCGCGGGGAGCCCGAAGAAGGAGATCGTGTGCTGCTTACTACAAGACCAGTGATCAACTACAAGTCGGCTGACGCCACAAGTTAAAGTAAGGGCCACCATTTCTGTAAAGTGCCTTCAAAAGTTGAATTACTTTACACAGTACGGAAAAATAGGCTCTGTTCTTGAATAGCTACCGAACCGCCCACATTACCCTGCATAGAAGGAGGATTTTATAACCAAGCCGGAGCTAATGATAATTTTTTGTTTGCAAACTATATGTACAGCTGCTGGCGCCCAATAAAATTTTATAATGTATTTTTATATATAGTAATAAATTCTAATCGTTACAATATATATATATATATATTGTAATAAACACACTATTACATTTATTAAATTTCTTTTTAATTTGCCCCATGTTGAAGAACCGAAATATAATAATAACATTTAATTACCACAATATATATATATATATATATATATATATATATATATATATATATATTGTAATGATTGTCCTTTTTATTACTTAATATTAAAAAAATAAACTTTATTACATTGAAACTACAAAAAATACATTAAAAAATATTGTTGGGCGCCAGCATTGGTCTGCATAAAAAATAAATTAGCTCCGGCTTGATTAAAAAGCTCTCCTTCTCAACAGGGTAATGTGGGCGGTTCGGTGGCTATCAAGAACAGAGCCTATTTCCGCACTGTGTAAAAGAATTCCACTTTTGAATGTACTTTACATATATTGTGATGCTTACTTTACTCATGGCGTCAGCACACGATCTCCTTCTTCGGCCTCCCTGCGATGGACGTCCCTCAAAACCTCCGCGTCTCCGTCTCCCTGCGTCTCTTCTTGCGTCTCTCCGTCTCCCTTCTTTCCCTGCGTCTCCGTCCCCGTCTGCCGCCTCCTCTGTCTCACGGGTTCGGAGTATTTATTTGAACTCCGCCCCCCCAAATGATGCAAAAAAAAGGGACGCGAACCCGCGATTTCTTTTGGCCTTCTCAGGCAGAAACACGTGCGCGCCTAATGTATTCATACTCAGGCCTCCTCAGGCCCTCTGTGGACACAAGGGCGGCCACTTAAGGTCGTTATTCACTACAATATATATATATATATATATATATATATATATATATATATATATATATATATATATATGTTATTACTAGCCAATTTTATTATCTATTGAGTTTTTATACTTTCAACTTCATGAATCATATATCTTTTGGAAAATTACTGGGTTTAGTACTTTTTTTTTTCCTGTGTGAAACAACACTGTGTGTGTGTGGGTCTTATTACTGTGCAGAGTCCATCCATTTACAGAAAACCTGCATTAATATCTTTAGGTTTGTTTAGCTTGCCCCGTGACGCCATATTGAATCCTGTATAATGTCTTAATTATACAGCCCCACATTTTTTCATTAGTTACAAAAAAATAAATAACAGTCATGTCATTTATTTCAAAGTTGAAAAAGCCTTCAGAGTTTGCCATAATCATGTTTCATATTCCCAATAATTTCTGTATACAATTTTTACATTATAAAATATAATTTAAATCTTATATTATGATGTGATTATTTAAATTTAAAATTATTTTAATGACTGTCATGGTGACCACAAAGCGTCATTATAGCTTGTTCCCTCAGTACAGTTTTGGACTGTGATCTATGTAACCATGATGATAAATAAATAATTAGTAATTGTATTATATATTGGGTTTAACTGCGTATTTTTACTGTTAAAAATTTTACACACAAATGATTTGGAATAGGAAACTGAAGATGGAAAACTCAGGGAACATTGAAATAAAGGGAATGAAGAAATTTATCTTGATTGATAAAAAAAAATATATTTTGGAGCTATATAGTTAAGAAATTACTTAACATATCAGGATGAATGCAGCTGAATGTTGAGGCCAAAGTAATAAGAATTTAATTTGATGCTGGAAAAGGATTAATGATATTTAATGTCAGAAGTAGAAAAATATATAACACATTGAAATGATGGTGTGTTTTATTAATGGTGCATCTACAAGCTAATGATTATGATGAAGCTTATGGGAAATCATTTTTTCCGCTGTTTTTGTTTTTGGTTGTTCTTCCGGTGCGTCGTGTGGTTGACATTTTGTTCCAGTGTGAGAATTGCAAAAGTTTCACAGGCGTGACTGTAAAAGAAAATAAAGTTAATGCCTCTCCCAATAAGAGTAACAAGGCAGAAGGTAGATACTGTAACATGATATAGAGATTAACGTTAATACATACAAACATACATACAAATATACAGCCGTTATTATTATTATATAGATAGAATAGTTCTGTAGGTGAATAATGGCCAAATTATCGGCCGATAGCTCCTTGCTTTTTACAACAGAAAAAAAAATTAAGTTATACAGTTTAAAACTATTTTTTTGAGACTGTTTATAAATTTTTAAAATCAGTCGTATTAAATTCATAACATCAGATGAATAAAAAACTATTATTTTGTTGTTTAATTATTTAAGCCCCGTTAGGAAATGATTACTTTATTACTAATGACGTCACGCAGCCTCCCACAGGACTCCAAATCCCCCCCCCCCCCGCCCCATCGGGCTGCCATCCTCCCCTGGGTGCGACAGCAATTGAACCGCGTCATCTCGACGACGACGCCTCTGCTCCGTCGTCAGGAGCCAAGCGAAGCGGAAGATGACGTCAGAGCTGCGGGGGACGAGGACGAAACGACGTGGTTTAATTACTGTCGCACCCAGGGGGAACGGGGAAAACCAGAGAACATTTTCTTCAGGAAAATTAATAATTGTAATTATTTTATATTTCAGTTGAATAATACTTTATTTTTTTGTAACTGGCAAATTGGACGTTTTTCTGATTATTCATTAAATCCTAATTATTTTTTTTATCTTTCAAAACCGTGTGTGTGTGTGTGTGTGTGGGCGTGAAAGTCCATGAAAGATGCTTTTCACGTCACTGTCTGTTTTTCTTTTTTTTAAAAGAAAAATGTCTTTAGGAACTGTCGTCCACATTGAAAAATTCGTCTAGTCTGAAAGAAAATTCGCCTCTTTAAGAGATTTTAATCAGAGAAGGATCTTTCGGTCCCCCTATTTTTATTATATTTTTACTGTGAAGTAAAATTAGGAATCATCCGCCTTTTTTTTATTCGCTGACATAACCAGGAAAATAGACGGATTTTTTCCTGGATAGTTTCTGGACGACTTAACCCATTTGCCGCCTAATTGGGTTTCACCTTGCGATCACTTTTAAACCTCTATTTATTTTCGGCCCGACGCTCTCAACGTTGTGACCAGTGCTGCATTCTGCAGGTTCCTTACGGAACTCACTGAGTTATTTTTCAGTTCCCGCGAAATTAGAGGGTAGAACTTTTGGGGTGGGTTAATCATTAAAATCAGGGGAAAAAAACCTAATGGTCGCTGTGTTTCTAAGGGGTTAATGTGTGTGTGAGAGAGACACTGACCCCTTCGTGGATGGCCAGGACACCGTCGTCCTCCTGAGCGCCGATGGAGATGCTGGCGGTTCCGTCGCCGTTGACAGTGACGGTCTTCCCCGAGCAGCTGCCGCCATCCTTGGATCCGGAAATCACGTCACAGTACGAACCGGCGGGCAGGCAAGTCTGAGCAGAGGAAAATAAACAATTATCAGACTTAATAGTATACAAAAAATAAATAGAGCGCTACGTTTCGGTATTTGTATGTTCCTTCTTCAGGCTGTGGTCCGACTGAAAAAAATTTGGTCTTGACAAATTTCCCTTCCACGTGTTTTGTTTAACACCTCCGTTAGTCCCGCTTGGTCCAGAGGGGACCGACGCAATTTTATTTCTTCGTTATCCCCCAGGAGCCAGGTCAGATGCAGTGGTTGAACTGTTATGACGTCGCAAGAGTTTTACAATATTCTGCACAAGGGCCAACACTCCCCCCCCCAAAAAACAACCGTAGTTTCTTCGATAATGACGTGTGAAGTCACGTATCTGCGGTCCAGGAGACCTACCGCGACCACTCCCGGCAGTATATATCCCCCTCCCCCGGTCCTCGCCGCAAGTAGTACGGAGTGATATTATAGATCCTTTTCGTAAAAATCACAGTTTTTCTATCAAATTTTTCTCTTTTGTTACTTAAATTTTTATTGTCACAAGTGGATATTATATTTGTGATCCCCCCCCGTTTTTGTTTTTGTAAACAACTGTGGAAAACGAGTAAATAAATATATATTTTAACATTAATTATCCTCAAGGTGTCGATGAAACCCTTTGTGTTCTTTTTAGAAGAACCAGAATGTAATGATATATATATATATATGTCTAAAATGCGTATGTTAAATATCTGTAAATAGATTCAAAATAATTCAGTCAGAAAAGTGATCATCAACTGAATAGCCAACTTTATGACCCCTGGTCCTAGCGCGACTGACCTCCGTTACTTTAGGGGGCGCGTCTAACGGTGGGTTTAATTTGAAGAACGTATCCGCTTGTCCACCGTTAATAATATTCAATTCTAAAGTCTGTTACACTTAGACAAATTAACATAATCTCACCTGCAGTGACTGGTTGAGGTCAGAGCCTTCGTTGTTGATGGCAATGAAACCCTTGTTTCCTCTGCAGAAGGCAATCTGGTAATTTCCGTTGTCCCACCAGTTGGTCATCGGAGTGCCTGTGGACAAAAAGAGGAAACAGAGCTGCAAACCTTCGCAGTCAGAGCAAGACTGTACTAATTAACTACATCGCTGATGTCTTTCATCATCTTTGGAACTGGCGGTGACGTCACGAGGCAGAGGGAAGCTTCCCCCACCGTTTAAAATGCAAATAACAGCCTCATGTAACCTCATTCATGTTCTTTTGGATGTTAAAATTAGAGCTTTATAGTTACCAGCGAATTAATGACCACAAACTAACATTTCCCACATCAAGGCAGGGTGAATAATTAGGTAAGGCGACGAGGCGTGGAATTAATCAGGTGCATTGAATTTAAAGGAGAACCTGATGAATTCCGAGGACTGTCGAGATAGTGAGAAGTAAATTTGAAATTAGAAGACGATTTGATGAGCTTTCCCAAGCGACTACGAATTATTATTTTCCAAGAGAATGTGAAGAATCCTACATAAGGATCAGAGAGAAAAACACCATGTCTTATTGCAAATGAATTAAAATGTTTAAGCCTGACTACAGACAGAAGAAGACGGTGTAAACAGGGTAATCCACATAGTGGCAACTCCCCTCTTATAGCATAGGAAAGAGAGTGAAAGGGGGGATGCGGAACGATAGATGAAGGTAGCCAAGGGTTAACTAGGGCACTCGGGCTATGGTTTAAGGATCTTACCAGGCAATTCGCCTAAAAGTGATGCAGAGAAAACCCTAGAAAAACCTGCATCAATTAGGTCGGGCATTTCGTACGTGTCCCACGCCCTTCCTGATGGCGGGAGAGGTTTTCTGTAGGGAACCAGCATTCCCTTCTCCGTGCCTCGGCCAGTTTAGGAGGTAGTTGGCCGGCTGTTCCAATAGGAACAGTGGACAACTCTTACCGTATGCCCCAAGGTCTGCGACCCCGGAACATACACCTCTCAAACCAGAGCGAGGTGCCTCGGCTTGAGGGTTGCTTAGTTAAAAAAATCAGAGAGAGGAGAAGGTAGCCCCAAAGGTAGCCTCCTGCAGAACATTCTGGGAAGGATCACCTGTGAGAGAACAGCTCTCGCAGGATTCTTTGGTCTGCAGACAAGTGTTGGTTCAAATTTGTAAGCGAAGAGTTCTCCAACGCGGTTATCAGTTCACCAGAAAGAAGTTAAAAGAGCTCGACCACAGCCACAGCATGGCCTACCGAAGAGATTATTGTGTCGTAAGACTTCCAGAATGAACATCGAAAAGATGAACCATTGAGGCAAGTCGTACTGATCTCAAAGGACAACTCTTACTCACTCACTTTAGTTGGTCAAAGTTCTACGAGCTTTCACGACCAGGCGCTCATCAACTTTATGAATAGGTGAGTTAAGAAGCAGACAAGAGTGGGGGTCGTCACCTGTGATGGAGTTCCTGAAGCCCACCATGTTGTAGATCTGCCTCCACCTGTGCTCGCAGACCCAGCCGTTGGTGCAGGTGTTGTCGGCGTTGATGCCAGGAGACAAGATGTTCTCGCTGCCGTCCATGGGAGGACCTTGGTCGCGGCCGTCGAACTGGTAGCTGCTCATTATCCTGGGCTCTCCGTACGTCCACGCCATCATGAAGGCTACTGCCATCTGGCGAACATAAAAACCCCTTGTCAAACGAATGCAAACAGCAACTACATTGGTTTCAATCACGCGTCTGTAGCTGCTGCCTCTCAACAAGAGGATTATCGATGTCCATCCTACTTTTAAGTCGAGTCATTCTCGATCCCCAAAGTCGAGTTGAGCCGAATTAAGATGGTCTGCCGTCGACCTGATTCTGTGTTTACTGTTCGAGTCGCTTGAGGATCCTCATTCTCTCCGTTAATCGTTCTAGAAGATTTCAGATCCGTCACGGTAATGCAATAATAATACAGTGTGTGTGTGTACGGTACCTTGTACTGTTTGGGTGTCTTGTAGTTGAGCACGGCTGCGTCCCTCTGAGTGTCGTGGTTGTCGACGAAGACGACGACGTCACCAGCGGCGCTGAAGCCCCAAGCGTCACCTGGAAAAACAAAAACTCGCTGCATTTTCTATTTCCGAGATAAAAATAAAAAACCGAGGGAAGAAATTGTGGGATATTCTACCGGATGACTTTAATAAAACAGACGGTCACCAAACAACAATATGAAAAATAGATTTCTTATTCTGTATGAAAGAAAAGACCTGGAAATGAAGTAAACCAATAATTACAGAATTTTGGATGTGGTCTGAAATAATCATGTCAGGCGAGACATGAAATGGAGTAGCGCTCATCATTGAATATGGATCTATGAAGGAGGGAGTATTTTAAAGATTGACCCAAAGGGAGTTGATAGACAAGTCATGGAGGCATGGAGTTGGCGGTGAGCCTCATGCACCGTTTAGTAATTATTAAAAGAAAAGAATATACAAGCTTTTGAGTGTTGTCAACTGACAAGTGCAGTTGTGTCTCTCTAGGCTCTTCTAAGCACCTGAGGAAAGTCGACAAGGATCACAGAAACCTTGTGTGGTATTTATATTATCCCTTCCTTTGTCTGTATTTGGCTACCTTTCTTATTATTAAACTTATATTTAACCATAGAGTAATTACATGGGGGGGGGGGGGAATTGTGCTTTATATCTTCAGGATTTTTTTTTTGTAAATAGTCTCAAATTTTCAGTGAAAATATTTGGCCAAATTTCTACATAAATTGAATTAATATTCATTCCATCTCCTACGCATCCGTTAAAGTGTTGTGAAATAAAATCTTGGTTTGACAACATTTATAAAATATAGGGCAAAGTTCTTGTTCTCGAGTCGTGTTGCACAGTGAAGATATTCTGAAGGAGATGTGTGGAGGGACTTAAAAACGCTATTAACCGTGAAGTCCATGCAACCACGAACTTACCAAAGTTGGAGAACCATTTCAGAGGATTGTTTCCCTTCAAGGAGTCGGACAGAGACGCTCCGAAACGGAATTCACAGACTCGTCCGAATCCCACGTACTGCGATGCTTTCACTGCTTCCGGATCTGCAAATAGAAAGTGAATGATAAGGTCTGGTTTTGAAATTATTTGACAACGGTGACGTGACAGTGTTATTTAGATTTTGCGCGTATTCTGCGAGTATAACGGGGAGGACAGAAAGGTGAAAAGAGCAAAGTAAAGATAAAATAGAAACAGAAAGAAAGCGACAGTGTGCAAGAAACAAGTCAGTCTAGGACCAGACGGAATTTAGCAGATCTTCCCCCACCTAATGAGTGTACGGACTCTCTTCTTGCGCCTCTTGGGATGTTGGTCACAGATTTTTTAAAATTAATTTTCCGTTTTTTTAATAAAATTGAAACTGGACACCTTATTCCATATGATTGGAATATATCATACATCACTCCTATTTTTTTAAAAAATGGCTTAAAAGATTTGTTTTGGGGGGTAACAGGCTACATGAGGGTAATCCACATGGTCTGCGACCCCGAAACATACACCTCTCAAAACAGGCCTCGGCATGTGGGAACCTTAGTGCAAAAAACCAGAAAGAGGAGAAGGCATCCCCAAATGCAGCCTCCTACAGAACTCTCTGGGGAAGGTACACCTGAGATAGAATTCTCTCGCAGGCTTTCTTGGGTGATAAAAGAATGTTTTTATTTTATTTTAGGGTAACAGGCTACATGAGGGTAATCCACGTTGGGCAACTCCCCTTAAATAACATAGGAAGGGATTTGAAAGGAGGGATGCGGAAGGGTAGAGGAAGGTAGCCAAGGGTTAACTAGGGCCCCCGGCCTATATTTTAAGGATCCTACCCGGAATTCGCCCAAAGAAATGCAGGGAAAACACTAGTAAAACCTGCATCAGGTAGGTCGGGCATTGGGTACTTGTCCCACGTCCTACCCTGGATAGCGGGAGAGGAGTTTTCTGTGGGGACGCGTTCTAACTATAGAACTGAAGAAAATAAAAACCATTGGAGAGGATTCTCTCGCAAATAACCTGCGAGGGATGTTCTCTCGCAGACAGAACTTGTAGGAGAGATACGAAGGGGCTACCTTTGGGGATGCCTTCTCCTCTCCGTTTTTGAACTAAGGTTCCCACAAGCCGAGGCACCTCGGCCTGTTCTGAGAGGTGTATGTTCCGGGGTCGCAGACCTTGGGCATACGGTAAGAGTTGTCCGCTATTCCCATTGGAATAGTTGGCCAGCTGCCTCTTAAACTGGTCGAGGAACGAAGAAGGGAATGCTGCGTCCCCACAGTAAACTCCTCTCCCGTTATCCAACGGCTGGGCGTCGGACAAGTACCCAATGCCCGACCTACCTGATGCAGGTTTTTCTAGGGTTTTCCCTGCATTACTTTTAGGCGAATGCCGGGTAGGATCCTTAAAATATAGCCCGGGGGCCCTAGTTAACCCTTGGCTACCTTCCTCCCCCCTTCCGCATCCCCCTTTCATATCCCTTCCTATGCTATTAAAGGGGAGTTGCCACCATGTGGATTACCCTCATGTAGCCTGTTACCCTAAAAAAAATAAAGGAAACAAGAATAGCAGAAAGAGAGTTGGGCCAGGTCTGCATCCCTAATGGCTGTTCGGACTCTTACGTTGCGTCTCTTGAGTGTTGTTGTTCTCTCCCTGATGAGGAACAGACTTTTTTTTCTTACTGTTCGGAACGTTGGAGTAAATTTGAAGAAGAAATGTTATGATGATGACTATACAGGAAAGCAGGGAAATAAACGTGAAGAAATGAAAGATATGATGCAGTCAATGTCACCTTAGTGCAAAGTAATGTCTCATAAAATAGAGATATATTTGTTGTAGGAAGTTGGAAACAATTTTTTTTATATATACCACCGGTGTCGTATTTGGAGCGGCCGTGCCCTGAGCGGACAACAACAGTCCCCGTCCTCACTCCTTCCCGCTGAGCGAGCAGGTGTAAAGTTTCCTGAAGAGCAACTTTATCAGTCTTGGTTTTAACATTAAGTGAATGTAATACAAGTTTAATGTATAACATTGCTGAATCTTATCTGTATTTATAATTTCTATCTCTGTCTATAATAATATTGGAAACTGCTCCCAATTGGTAGTGATTCGTTTAATAAATATGCTTAGAAATGATACAAATCTTTTTCAACAGTTATATTTATCTGACCTCCTTAAATAAATTCAAACATCAACCTGTCAGTGGCGGATTAGAGATCAAATTAACCGTCACCAGTTTCCAAATATCTTCTTGTAACGTTTCAAGACACCAGTTTCGGAGCTGTGAGAATCGTCCACAAGAGAGAGAGGGGGGGGGGACATTCGATTTTCATTAATGGGTCGCTAATGGATAATAAATGAACCTTGCTCTTGGTCGGGAAACTTTTAAAGGTCAGTGAAATAAGTGACCATAAGAGATGGAAAGTAACTTTGGATTTTTCTCATGTTTGCCCTCACGTAGTCCTCTGACAAGTACAGTTATTATTATTATTGGAACTCTCTTTCTTTGTAAGCTCTTTCACCACCCGGAGAAATGTACTAGTCTGAAACCCGGTGATGATACGAAGAGGAAAACTCGACCAGTCAGCAGGAAGGTCCTTGTGACAGTCAAGGAAGTGAAATCATTGCCATGTGAGAAAGTGATTCAGTGACCACTTCCTCGTCACAGCAGGACAAGACTCGGCGAGGAGATAAAAAGAATACAAATAAACAGGTGAATAAAACTGTGTCTGGTAAAACAGTACCGGAGGACTCGGAATACCACTCAGAAACACTCAGTTATTTGGAAATATTGTTATTACCGTCGAAGGACCACTGTCAGGAGGTTCTTTCAAGCAACTTCCAGCTGCGCACGAACCATGGACGATTTAAAGATTAAAGTTTTGGAGGTTGATACGCTTGAAAAAAAAATCTACTAAAATTTCGGTGTTGGTACAACTTACTATCAAATATTCTCAACTTTAGAGGTGTTCTTCTTCTTCTTCTTCTTATTATTATTTTAAAGAAAGAAACGGGTTGTTCCCTACTTGTTTGGTCTTTCACACTTACTTCCCATGTCGATGACCTCCTGGTAGACGAAAGGCCTCGCCCCAGCGGGGAATCCGTGGTCGGTGTTGAGGTCTGGAACTCTGCCGAAGATGTTCTCCAGATCTCCGGGCCACATGTGCTTAGCCGCATCCACTCTGACAAAAAAAAACAAAAAAAAAAACTTCAGTATAAATGTGTTTATTATCTTTGCCATGAGACATTAGTTATCTTTGACCTTTGAGACAGATTATTAGAATAAAATGTAATCGTGTAATATTACCAATTGCTGCAAGTGCGAATAAATTATTTCCACTAGAAGTGAGTCTCGTCCTATCTAGACTCTATTGTTACAACAATCAAGGCGTAGAAACCGAGAGATTTATTGTCCTTCGGAGGATAAGGAAGTAGCATCGTTGCTAGGGACTCACGTAAGTTACTTTAACTACAGTATAAATTTTATAAATAAATTACCGACGGTCTGAGAGGTTGGAATCAAGAGGCAGATAAAGCCAACAATGAGCTCTTTGATTGTTGATGGTCTCTCGCGTGTAGAAGTAAAGGACCATAATTTCACGCAAGCCCGGACCGCGTAAAGACTCTGCTAAACCTTTAGTGTCTTGAGTCACGTTGAATAAGAAGCTGTCCGTTCCACCACCACGCTCGCTCCCGTGACCGAACTCGTGTTCCAGGGCATTAAACACCAAGGACAAACACCTCCAACGCGTCATCTCACTCTTGTGGTGAATAATAATTATTCTTCCTCTGTTCAGCATGAACCTCAATTTTCACAGTGCTGCCTCGAACGCCACGGTTGCCATTTTTTTTTATTGTAAACTCGTCGAATAGTATTACCGGGAAAAATTTCAAACACATCACATCATCCTAGAGGTAGCTCAGTATTGCTCAAAATAGTCTGAAAATTTTTCACGCATATTCCTGGATAATTACCACGGTCTATATAGAAGGTTTCAGATTACGAAATAGTGACGATATTCTTCCACATTTTACTTCCAATTTCTTTTACGCAAATTGGATGTTTTCTTCCCAAGAACATTGGAGAAATTTCACCAAATTTAGTACCGATTTCTTCCATATGAACTGTTTGATTTTTCCCTCTAAGAAAATTGAAGAAATTAAACCAATTTTAGTACCAATTTATTTCCATATGAACTGTTTGATTTTTTCCCTCTAAGAACCTTGGGGAAATTCCACCAATATTAGTTCCAATTTCTTCTATATCAACTGTTTGATTTTCCCTCTAAGAAAATTGGAGAAATTAAACCAATTTTAGTTCCAATTTCTTCTATATCAACTGTTTGATTTTTCCTCTAAGAAAATTGGAGAAATTAAACCAATTTTAGTACCAATTTCTTCCATACCGACTGTTTAATTTTTCCGCTCGATGAACGTTGGAGAAATTCCACCAATTTTAGTTCCAATTTCTTCTATATCAACTGTTTGATTTCTTACCTCTAAGAAATTTGGAGAAATTCCACCAATTTTAGTACCAATTTCTTCCATAACAACCGTTTGATTTTTCCGCTCGAAGAATGTTGGAGAAAATCCACCAATTTTAGTTCCAATTTCTTCTATATCAACTGTTTGATTTTTCCCCCTCTAAGAACATTGGAGAAATTCAGTCATTTTTAGTTCCAATTTCTTCTATATCAACTGTTTGATTTTCCCTCTAAGAAAATTGGAGAAATTAAACCAATTTTAGTACCAATTTCTTCCATATCGACTGTTTAATTTTTCCGCTCGATGAACGTTGGAGAAATTCCACCAATTTTAGTTCCAATTTCTTCTATATCAACTGTTTGATTTTTCCGATCAAAGAATGTTGGAGAAAATCCACTAATTTTAGTTCCAATTTCTTCCATAACAACTGTTTGATTTTTCCGCTCGAAGAATGTTGGAGAAAATCCACCAATTTAGTTCCAATTTTTTCTATATCAACTGTTTGATTTTTCCCCCTCTAAGAACATTGTAGAAATTCAGTCATTTTTAGTTCCAATTTCTTCTATATCAACTGTTTCATATTCCCTCCAAGAACATTGGACAACACCACCAATTTTAGTACCAATTTCTTCCATACTAACTAGATGATTTGTTTCCAAGAATATTGGATAAATTCCACCAATTATATTTCCAAATTAGTCCTTATTAACTAAATGTTTTTGTTTTCAAGAATTCAGAAGATATTCCTCTCCATCCAACTTCCAATTTCTATCAAACAAAGTAGTTTGATTTTCTTTCCAACAATTCTCGAAGATTTTTCCCTTCCATTTTACTCCAAATTTCGTCCCAGAAAACTGGATAATTTTATTTCCAAGAATGGTAAAGTAATTCCTCCCAAGATTGTTTCAAATTTCTTCCCTGCTACGGGATGAATTTATTTGAAAACGTTTACCACTACAGTGGTTTTTCTCTCAGGTCTCTGGAGCCAGTACTGCTAATACCGTCTTTCGGCGCTCTCTGTTCACTCTTACTACTCTATATTAAACTATATCTGTAACTTCATGGCGTTTTCTGATTTTATTCATGTCTCTGAACGGTACTATAGGTACCAATAATCGCACGTTATCGACTTTCCTATCCCAGACGTCTTCAGCAGTGCTGGATTTTCCTCCGACCTGATCGTATTCAGTCAGATCAGTTACGAAGCTCAGCTGAAGCTGAAAGATATTGACCTCCATCGTATTAAGATCTCTGAGGTTTATCAGGTACGACATATGACATCATGCTGTTCGTTCATAACGCTCACAGACGGCCATTTTGTTATCAACGAGCCACGCGACCACGTGCTGACCGCCAGTGACGTCATTACTCAGTTTACATTAAATTACCTGTATCCAGCAACGCCGTAGTTGACCAGGGCAGAGAGGAAGTCGGCAATTTTGCCCCTCACGTAATCGGAGCTCTGGTCCAGGTCGTGTAATCCAGACAACATGCAGTTACGAACCTGGAACACGAAGGAAACCACCAGTGCAATGAACTGAGACCGTCAGCGACGTCTACGGAGCTTTCCTTTATTCCCAGCAGTGGTTACTTACGTTGGCCGGGTCGTCGTAGTTGCTGATGTCGCAGGCTGGGTGGAAGTCGTTGGGTCCGTAGGGAACCGCAGGGTACTGGTTGGAGTTGGGGGAAGCAGTGCTGCCACCAGTGCCCGCGGAGTTGTCAGCTGCACCACCAGTCATGTGGTTGAAGACGACGTCCACGAAAATCCTAAAAACGGAGCCAACTCGAATTATTTATCATTGTATAAACAAACCTAAAGGAGGGAATGTTAATTAGAAGTTACGTATTAAAATAATGAAGTCAAATTATTTTTCGACCCTCCTGTTATCATTTCCAGTTATGTTGGTCGAGAGACATTCACAGGCGTGTATGAAATTATTTTCGAACGAATGTTTGTCAGCGAAGTTAATTTCAAGGGTAGAAAATACATTTTTAGCAAGATGGCGAGTTCCTAAGTTACCAGGTCCTCATATGAAATTTAATACAAGGATAATAAAAAAAATGGCAACATTGTTACGCCTGTGGTTTTATTTTAATTTGGGTATTTCCTGGGATTTCTCTATTTTCTAAGATGAACGGACAGGATTTAATATTATTTAAATCTATTCAGTGTAAACAGTTTATAAATGTATAATTAAATGAATATTTTCCACACTCATCAATATTATTTTAATTGTTAATGTTTAATGTTTCGTATAATATCCCGAACACAATCAGAGACTGTATATGTATGTGTATAACTTTCTTTGGCCAAGGAAGTTAACTTACCTTTAGATATGTTATTCTGTGGAGTTCAGAGTCAGTTTGCATGTGATTCGGTAAGTGTGGACGTGTTTAATGCAGCAACAAAAGTGTTTTATAACCAATTTCAGGTTCAATTTATATTATTATTATTATTTGTTATGTTGGTCATAATCATCTATTACTAGTATTCTTCAATCACAATATACAATTATTTTCTTTCCCATTACATACATTTGTTTCGTTCAAAAGAGTCGCAGAGGAATCCTGAATCCCCTGAATAACCTTTTAACGAAATTAATCTATATAATTGGGGGTGGGGGGGGGGAATTCAAGTATAAATAAATGTAATGTTTTTTGGAGAATTTAATAAACAGCTGATCACCAACAACGTTCCTATGGGAACTAATAATAAAAACTGATGCCGAAATTGCATAAATTTATATTTTGTATAACAAAAGAAATTCCGGCATTTATATTTTGGAAAATAACCCAAGGACTGGCGAAGGAAAAATCCTCGGACGTTTTTACGCATATTCCGAAGATCTTTGCGATAAAAGTAGTTGGCCGCAGACTGACGATGCAGCTCGTGTTGTAATGAAGAACGATAAAAGGGGAAGAAAATAACTTCAAATTTATCAAAATGTGGTGCTGAAGGAGGATGGAAAAAAAGGTAGTCAGGACAGACAGAGAGTTAAAAAACCATAGTAGTTGAAAGAAAGAAAAAAAGACATCGACATTGGGAGATTATATTCTTTTATCAGCGCGGAAGAAAGAAAGACAAAAAGGTCAGATGGCGAGATGACGTGCTGAAAGAACCTAAAAGTGCTAGGCAATAAAGAATTGGTCAGTCCAAGTACAACATCGGAAGAGATGGAAGACTGGTGTGTGGAGGAAGCGAAAAATGTTCGAAGGGACGTTGTAGAGCCGAAGAAGAAGTAAAGTTATATTTATTAGACAATTTACTAGACCTCTGCTGTTCATTCACTGTTTTTTTTTGCATATTTTGTCATTAATCGTTTTATTAATAAATTTATTTGTACTGAATCGTCCAAATGATGCAAAAAAAGTGTATCAAAGATGCAAAACTGTCAATAGCAGCAAAAGTGGTGTTGGGGGGGACGCAGAAAATAATTCTGTAATAATCTGAAATTAGAGAACCTCAATGCAAAAAGCCTTCATTCTCTGGAGTGTTCACCCTCCTTATAATAATAATAATAATAATCACGTGGATTATCTCATAATTTATTAACGTAATGTATATTATATTTCCGAAAGTGGACAATTACCTGTGTGAAACCTGCGAAATGAATCAATGTTGTAACGTCTGTAGAATTGGTTGAAGTGTTGATTTTCCTCATTTTAAAGGACTATTTGTTTAACGTTAACACAACTGTGTGGAAATCGGGAAGATAAAAACCTAGCTTGTGTGTGATATCCACGTTATCAGATGGTTTCTAATTTAATCTGTACGTGATATATCAGTAGTGACGTAGGAGTGGCAAGTGGGGAACCGACGACTGGGCCGGTGGTGACACGAAGAGACAGTGGGAGGAGAATAATAATAAAAAACATATAGAGAGAGGTAACTCTAAAAGGATAGTTGAATGGCCAAGTCATCAGCAACGAGATGTATTGATAACATTGACCAGAAACGTTTGCGATGAATGTAAAAAGTGAAAATCGAAACGATTGTTAAGAAGGGAAGTGGCACAGAGTGCGAAGGAAGAAGGGTCGAAGATGGTACACCCCGGAGAGGATCTGATGGTGGATGTTTACTACGCACCTCACGCCGACGTCGTTGCACCTCCTGACCATGCTGGCGAACTCGGCCTCGGTACCTTGTCTCGTGTTGAGTTGGTACGAGATGGGCTGGTAAACTTCCCACCACGGACGACCGCTCGCGATGATGTTTTCCGTAGCAGGAGAAGTCTACAAGGGAGAAGACGAGAGAGAGAAAAAAAAGTAGAAATCAAATTGGAACTTCAGTCTGGAGATTAATAATTTGATCAGCCACGTTGTTCTGTCAGTTTATTTTGGTAATAGTTTCTCCGCCATTTTGACTCTACTTTACGCCTTCCATTTGAATGAACAACGGAGAACCGTAGACGTGACCCCCCCCCCCCTCCTTCATAATTATAGATCTGACTGGTTACCAGTCAGTCCTTCCTTCTGGGAACAAAAACATTGTCCGCGGTTCTTAACGTTCAGGCACAAAGATTCGCCTTCCGTGTTCCACTTCTAGTGACTCAGTGCTTGATCCTGTGTAAATTTCTATTACTTGTAGAACATCGCAAGATGTTTGTTTGACTTACCAATAACACGACTTCTAACAAGAAAAATAAATTGGAACCGATTGAATTTTAAGTTTCTAATGGTTGGCAAATTACAATATGGCCTCTTAGTTATTTCTCTTGCATCGGAAGAAAAAACCATCCTGCTCTTTTAACCTCCCCCCCCCCCCCCCCCGCGGTTGTAAAGCTAACAAAAATCATTCGACAAGCAGTTGTTGGATCGTTTGGAATTTTGTCTGTCTCTAAATGACGCATGATGGGGTTGATATGGGAAAAAAAAATTCCTTCACACGTCTCCATAAACAACAAAATAAGTTTTTCATTTAAATCGGTCCGACCGTTTTTTTTTCCTGTGAAAAATTAGCGGTACAGAATTTTTGTATTTTATATCTCTACGATACAGATTGGTAGATCTCAGATATACAAGAGACGATATTCCAAAATTGGCCCCATCCAGTTTATTAATTCGTCAATTAAATGTAAGTTTTTGTCTGTTAATAATATTCATGACATATTTTAATTTTACAAAAAAATAAATGAAGTGTCCACCATAAGTCAAAATAATTTAATACTATACAAAGTGATTGATGAAAAATTTTAATTGCACGACGTTTCGTCCCTAAATTGGGACATCATCAGGTGATTCATTGGAGTAATTTAGAACGACTACTATTCTACTACTCGGCGTTACGGACCTTGGCCTCTCATAGCCCGGTCCTCTGCTCGCTTCCCCCCATCTTCTAACACCCCTCGTCGTCCACATCGTCCAACCATAGTTTTCGTGGTCTCCCTTCGCCCCCTTCTGCCACCTGGATTTCCTTTGTAGATCTTTTTGACAACCCCCGGTCTTCTAACATTCGCTCTTCATGGCCCCAACCATCTCAGTCTGCTGTTCCCCTCTTTATTTCCAATACAATCGCTGCATACCCACCATACTGTTCCTCCAGTTCCCTATTTCTTCGTATTCTCCATTTCCCTGCACCGTTTACCGCTCCAAAAATCCTTCTTAATAATTTAGGACATTTCATTTTTTTTTATTTTAGTGAAAAAAAGGCAGGATAAGCAGTACTTGAAATTTAACTTAATATTTTTTTATACACAACTGTTTCTGGTAGTCATTAACGGAATTCCCTTCGATTTGCTCACGTGGTTTGTGCTTTGACGTTCTCACGGCTCTTATGGTTTTTTTTTGTATCAGCTGACAAAAGCAACAAGGATTGGTAATTATTTTATCATTTAATATTTTCTGTATTTGCCTATTTATTTGTGTTATTTGCATTAATGGAAGAACTTGGCATTTTATACACATTAAGGAAAGCTTTTCAGGTTCCCACCCGGGTAAATTTCAGTAAACAGCGACGTTTCACCGCTGAACTACATCTTAACCAGCAGGGTAATTGTCACAATTAAACACGTTGACTTTGCATAACCCCAGATTCAACAGCAGTCTCAGTTGTATGTATACTCCTTATTTTTATGTAACGGTCATTCACTCACTTCCTCCCCCCACCCCCCAACCCCAACTACAGACTGAACTACAACTTCACTGACATACTGAACGTCAGAATTGAACTCATTGACTTCTATAACCCTGGATTTGACACCAATCTCGGCTGATCCGCGTAATTTTTGTCACACTCCTCCACCCTGTCCCTTAGTCGTGCTGACTTCACATGCTTTAAGGGGGTTGAAATTATACACTAAAAGCATCTGGAGAAAAACTACTAATCACGTCGACCCGGAAAACTAATTATCCGACGCCAACATGCCGTTTTAGCATGTTTTTAAATATAACCTCCACTCAACCCTTGGAAATTTCCTAACGCTTCGAAAGGCCGACAGAAACCTTCGTAGGCGGGCGTGCGCAAAACAACAATATATATATAGCCTTCATAATAATAAAGACAGCCAAATGCAGACAAAACAAGTGATAATATAAACACCACACAACATTTCTGGGATCCTTGTCCCTTTCTTCAGGTGCTAAGAAGGACCTAGAGCGACACAACTGCACTCGTCAGTTATCGCTTTTGAGTTTTGTCAACTGACCAGTGCTGTTGTGTCGCTCTAGGCTCTTCTTAGCACCTGAAGAAAGGGACAAGGATCCCAGAAACGTTGTGTGGTGTTTATATTATCACTTGTTTTGTCTGCATTTGGCTGTCTTTCTTATTGTACATGAAAAGCCTGCTTGATTTTTTTTTCACCCTCCAAGAGTAACAAGCAGTATAATCTGTACCTGAACTCCTGCGAAGCCCATGGGCGCGAGGAACCGCTCGCACTCGTCGGCGATGTCGTTCCACTTCCAGAGGAACATCTGCACGATGCCGCTGCGCCCGGCGGTGAAGTGAGGGTCCTTCTGGGCCGCTCCCAGCGCCACCAGCAGCGACGTCGTCAGCACAGCTACCAGGAACCTCGCCATCGTCGGTACTGAGCATCGCGGCCGCCTCCAGGCGCTGTTATACCAGGCCGTCGCGTTGCGTAACCTCCTGCAGCTTATCTCCCTCTCTCTCTCTCTCCCTCTCTCATTCTCTCTCTACAGAAAACACTTTGCTGTTGCATGACGACGTTTCGGCAAACTGATTTACTGGCATCAACACTCCCGGTGTCTCAACAACTCTGAGAAGAGCCCGATCGAAATTGCCATTTGTAGTGATTATTTTATCATCCGGCACCTGAATGATCTGAATACGTAATTTCATCTCTGGCCAAAGAGTCCGTCCTACGGCAGCCAACCTCGACATGGACAGCTCCACGGAAATTCAATTTCGAACCAAAGATACCAATACAATATATTGATATTTTTACTAGAAAAATTGAGCGAAGTGAAGTTGAAAATAAATTAATGTTTTATTATGGCTATGTTTTGAACATTTAGTTTAATCCTTAAAGCATTGGATGTGAGAAGTGCAGAGTCTTAATGATAGTTAATCTTTATTACTATGGATTAAAATTGTTTGTAGACATTGTGGTGAAAAGGACTGTTGACGTTGACGAGCAGAAAAAACTAAAAACAGTCTCCAAGTTTTTAAATTTTATTAAATAATTAGTTGGAAGCATTCAGTTATTTTGTTGTTTGAGTTTAAGAACAAACCTCGTTGAATCAACAACATAGTTTTATATTAAAACCTAATATTTTTTAAAGTTACTGGGATTTTAATTATAGGACAGGAAGGATGACTATAACAAAAGAGTTGAAAGCTTTCAACTAATTATTTAATAAAATTTTAAAAACTTGGAGACTGTTTTTGGTTTCTTCTGCTCATCAACGACAAATTTTTGTAGATGAATTGGAACTATTTTAATTTTACGATCATGTTGGTATATAGTTTGTGTACTTCCCCATGTATGTATTTTAAGCATTGTCACTCCCCGACTTTTGCCTATCACAATTACACACACACACACACACACAAGCGTCCATGAATTGCCAAAAATCTAATCAGCTGTGATTCCTTTAACTTGGAAGCTAATGACGCTGATTAAAATATAATTTGGAGATAATTTGTTGCTTATATTTATCGACTAATCAGCTCTCGAAGTTCAACAGGTTTGTTTACACTCGACTAAATGTGGTGGTTATCTCGCTGATGAGATTTTTTAGGTTATAATTTCTCAACGTTCTCGATCGTGAGTGAAAAGTCAAATTTTAAAAAGATAAAAATCTATTAACGATAACAAAAAATATATATGTATAGCTTTTATTATAATTAGCCGAGGGAAAGTTATTGTTGTGTTAAGTAATCTAAAACAGATAAAGCAGAAAAATAAAAATCCAGCAGATAGAAACAGTGATTTGGTAATAATTAAGAATATACTTTTTACCGTTTTCCAAACATAGTTTTACAATTAAAATTCAATGATTTTTTCATCCTTGTCATCCTGGGTCAAAGTAAAAAACCGAATCAATAAATATAATAACATTTAAAAACTATTTTAAAATTATAGTGGTGGGTTTATTAAATGATCAAATAAAGGGATCATTTCCAGAATTTATTAATCATTTAACTGTTCATGAGAAAAATAAAATAAAATAAATACGAATTATGCATGTTCAGTTAGCCGGGCAAAACAATCTGATCCCTTAACCCCAAGTTAAACCATGGTTTACGGTAATGCCCCCAGGCGCGTCAAGGATTGAGACACTAGGCAGTTACCTTGCGTGCATCTTTGGCCGTGATCATGTGGCACCCTCGATCTCTCCGAGTCCTCTGGATGATTCACGTCCGTACCTGGCGACGGTTCGTCCAGGAGTCTGATCTTCACTTTCTTTACAGCCCCTTCGCTGCATGTAAAATATCGATGGCCTCCACCAATTATGAATCGATCTTTCTCCACCAAGAAATGTGATTGGTTCAGACATTCACGTGTTAACTCAATTTCTGTTTTTTTTTGTGGAGAGACGTTTTCTTCTGAGTGTCAGTTCAGGTAGCCTCCGAGGGTCAACATCCTACGGGCCTACGTCCAGACCAAACTGATTATTTATCCGCCACGGCGGCGCCTGATCAAATTCCAACTTTCCAAGCTCTCAACCCTTGCTAATATCTAATTACATTAAAATAATATATTGTAATAAACAACTGGTTAATTAAATTATAGGAATAATTAACAACAGTAATTGAGCTTAAAATGAATTTATTATTTTTGATAAATTTTACAATGTACAAAACCTATTTTCAAGATGAATTTCATCCATTTAAAACAAATACTTTAATTTTCATTAATTAAATTCGTCGAATCTCTTATCTCAGGGCCTTAACTGGGTTTGATAATTAGAACAAAGTATAAACTGAAAATTAACAATTCAAAATATAAAAAAATTAACCTAAAACAATATGAAACTAAGTGGAAAGAAAGCTGAACGAAATGAACTCTGAACGAAATCTGACTTTACCCTTTTAATTATCGTTTCATCCGTGATTGGGTACTTCTTCAGGTGCACTATTTTATTTAAATTCAGTTATAATTTAAAATCAACATAAATTTCTAACTTTCTGTTTGTACACACGTTGGGGGTCGAAAAAAAGGATGTTTTTCACTTTTGTTGAAAAGAGACTTCAATACCAGAACATCATGATAAATTATCTATTATTGACAATCCACTAATATCTTTGACCGATTATATCTGTTCTTATTAAAAAACTTAATTGTTAACCTGTTGAAGGTCCACGTCAGGACAGAGACAAGTTGTTAAATTAAATTAATTATAATTAAAATTTATTAAATTTAAAATAAAATATTATTTACAAATTAACTGTGATATTTGGTTCTCTTTTTCGTTTGAAGTCGACCTGAAGAAATTTTCTGTGGCATCTGAGTCGGTTCCGGAAGGTTAGAAATTATATTTTTGTCTTAAATGAGTATTAATTTATTTAAATATGCCTTAAAGTAATTAGGCGTTCTTCCCTGCAGCAACATAATATCGCACTTGCTACTTACATAACCAGAGAATTACGTTAAAAATTTTCCGTCGCCCTGTCTCTTGCTCCTTCGCCACACTTTAACAACTGAGGTCAGGGAGACTCTCACAGTGATTATTGATTTAACATTTTGGAGGGCGAGTGGCAGTGTTCGAGTGACTCTTAATCCACTTAATTGGCGCCTTCAACTTCGCTTGTCACCGGATATTCCCTTCCTTCTGTATCCCTCTCCTCATTATCATATAATTACCCTTAAATACACCGAAATTACCAGATAAAGAGAAAGATTCTGTTCGCTTCGCGTAGCAAGAGTTCGTGTTCCCTGATTGGACACCTTAAGTTATTTTTTTTATATATTGTAATAATCAAATAGGTGGCTTAAATAAAAAGATTAAATTTTGACAACAAACAAATTTATTATCAAAATTAAACAATTATACAAGTTAAACATATCTCATTCTCTCAGGGTCTCAACTGGGTTTGACAACGGCGAATCGTTCAAAATAATTAAATAACACAAAATTAAATTTAAAAGGAAAAGATTTACTCGTCAATTAACAAACCTAGATTTAATTGTCGACGAAATTAACCTACAAAGATTGCTTCTAATTTACAATTTTTTATCAATAAGAACGGAACGATATCTGACATCTATTTTTTAATTTGGTTTACATCATTAACTGTTTTCTATTGTTACTTACGGCTGCCCACTGCTTCTAGGATACTTTGTATTTACGACGCACGGTGATGGGTTTTGCACAGCTTCTACTTAGCTCACAGATTATAATTTAAATATTTCTGGTACAAAGTCAGGAACCTCTTCTTCGTCTCTCGCTCCCTCGGTTGCCTCCTTCTCACGACTGCCCAGCTTAGCAGGTTTTTGTTGTTCTGCCTTCGATTCTCGCTCTCGGTACGTGTTTAATCTCCAATAACCCCACTTTATTTGCTAAGGAGCCAAAATGCAGACTTCCAGCCAAACGTCCACTCAACTTAATGCTCTCGCCTATGATTTCCAACTGCATTAATTTTAGTTCCGTCCTCGACTGAATTCCAAAGCCGACTGCCCTCGTCTCGTAATTTTGAGCGTGCATTCCTTCTTCCAACCAAGACAACAATACTCTCTTTCATTGTCGCTTGTAGTGTTCGCTACCGCCGTCAATAATGTTTCTCTAACAATTTAGATTATCAATCACAATTAATGCCTTAATTAATAGGCATTGCAATATATCTGAAAATATATACATTCAAGAATAATGCCAAGTTTATATATATATAAAGAATCGAATCTTGCCTACCGTCGTTCGGCCGACAATTTATGGCCCACATCTTTTGGGATGGTGAAAGCGGACAATAGTATAAGTTTTTGGAGGATTGACCGGGCAGAGGAAACAACGAGTTGGTGATGCAGTGAACGAGTCGATGAATATAGCAACTCTACCACCGAGAACCTCGATCATCGGAAAGCAGCAACAAATTAAAACTCACCCAGTGCGGTGGATAAATAATTTTTAATTTGTGAAAGTCTCGAGAAAAATACCAACACAATATTTAAAACAAACAAAAAATCTCAATTTACAACATTAGTTACGTCTTCAGCTAACCAATGCCCCGCAAAATTCAGCAGACACAAATATTCATTTTCAAAATTTCTTTTATATAAAACAGAACATGAAACTCTCGTAGTCTCAGGGGCTACACGTGGGTGTAACTTATCAGGGTTCACAACGTATAAAAAACCAAACAATAATTCACCACTTACATTGTTTACTTGTTTAACGACCCCCAGACGCTGCAGCACTCACGGTTTCGGGGGTTGATCTCAGATTTTTTCGCCTGGGGGCTGCTGGTCGAGTTTCCCCCAACTAGGCTCCACGTGACGTCACACTCTGACGTCATCAGCTGGCGGACAATCTTGTCCACGATACACGTAGGCGGGGGCAAACATGCAGGGAACATGAGAGAATTAAAACAAATTTTATGCTAACAAACAATCAGTATTTTAATACTAAATAATAATATCAGAACATAAAACATAAATTCTTTTAAACAAATAAGAGTCTCAACCACTTATTATTTTCAATAACCTCTCATACAATCTCCTTGGCGCTTTTAACATAATTTAATCAACATACAGACCATTTTATTTTTCTCCAATGACTTACCGACATTTAAAAGACCTCCGTGGAAAGTCTTGGACACCTTACAGTTATTATTTCTTTCGCCAAACACACAAAAAAAACCAGAAACTCTTCACTGATCGTCCATGTTTGAATTTCGATTCCTCTCTCGCAGCTAAACAATACGCCAGAGGTAACGCGTCAGAGATAATCCTCCAATACCTCTCACAATATCATCTTTCCTCGCATATTATAATGAAATATGGCTACAACTTATTATTATTATTATCGCAACCAACTAAAACTATTTTTCCAAACAGACTCCAAGTACATGTGATGTATTTAATTATTTTTAATTTTATAAAACAAATTGAAAATGATAAAATCCCGTGTTGCATGGCAAAGACAATTTCTCGATCAGAGATACTGCACTTTGTCAGACGTGATCGTCTTTGACCGCCCTAGATTGCCTTTACGAAATAAACTACTTTACACATTTTAACCAACTTGTGATTGGCGGAAAATGTCATGTCACACCAGAGTAACGTGCGTCAAGCCAATTTTCAATTTCCTCGGAATCCTCCTCAACGATAAAGCCGGCATTAGTACATCAGAGCTCTTCAGTAGTAGTAAGTAAAGTTAACGGTTTATTTTCATAAACTGTTTGTTGTCCAAGAGCACAAAAAATTAATTCAAGCTCCCGTGGTTGTTGTATTTTTATAGCAAAACTTTATTATATTTTCCTGTCGTTTCAACCTTAAATTAATTCTTTAACATCAAATAGTGGAACAAGTGACGGCACTCTCCTTCTCATGCGCTCTGATTTCGTCCAGTCCAAGATGCTCCAAGTGCTTGACAATTTAATTTAATTTTTCATACGACGTTAGAGGCATTCAAAATGTTGTCTCATTACAATATATATATATATTGTATACCCCTCTTGTCGATAATTATTGTTATAGTTTTTTATTTTGAAACTTCAAAATTAATTAATTTGCTCCCATTGAATGCCCAAACTATAGATAAATTATGATTATAGGAATTTAAATTAAACAAGTTATTAAATTTTATTAAACAAAACAATTTTATTAATCTAGAATACAACTCAAGAAAATCTCTGTTTATTTTTTACATCATTTTACCTCAACAATTAAATTACACTAATAATCCAGTTACATTTTATGAACCAGCCTCTGTACCCCCAGGGTCTTTATTGGGTTGATAAGGAAACGGAACACAAAATTTACAATTTAAACAATGCTCTGAAAATAAAATGAAAACGAAATCTGACTGATTACCCTTATTAAACAATTTACAGAATTTATTACTGAATGTCTACTTACAGTTTTATTTGGTTTTAATTCAGGAATGCTCTTTACTCTACAATGCTCTTCTGTGCACAGACTTTCACACACACGCTTCACAGACACGTTCACTTTATCCTTTTTGATATCCAACGTCCATCTCCTTTGAGGTCTCCTGTCCAACTAACTTTCTCCCTTGCTCTCTGACATCCCACTAACTTTTATCTGCTTCCCCCTCTCCAGAACATTCCCTTTTTTTCAAAGTTTTTGAGTTTCCACGTTCGCCAAATAAACACCAGCTGTTGGCGCTTTCTCACGCTCCGAGAGCCACTCAATACAATTAAAATAAACATTTCCTTTTAATATAATTGTGTGTCTACAAAACTTCTGTCATTATGCCTTCAGGGCTTCGTCCCGATGTCTGTCAAAACCATTAGCTCTAAGAGCCGCTAAACGTCCAATTATAGTCCTCCCCTTCTCTAAGAGCCGCTTATTCATCATTTTATTATTATCTTTTTTATATACAAAGCACTCAAGAATCCCCAGTCTGAGTTGGTAAACAAATCTGATGAAATAAGAACAAAATTAATGTCCTTCTTAACTGGATATTACAATATATATATATATATATATATATATATATATATGATGAGCCAGGCAAAAGTTTCTTATAAATGTTTACAAATTCAGAAGAATAATGCGGTTAAGTAGAGATGTATATGACGAACCACACACACACACTACGAAGGATGTGGAGGGAAAGAAACGAGGGATAAATTCAGTATTTTATTTACTTCTCCAAAAATGTTGTTAAAACGGAATAAAAATGAAACTATACATTTGTTAAGAAGTAGACGTAAAATAAGTAGTTAGAAGGAAGGCAAAAAAACCCGAATATTAAAATATGGATGATAGATTTCTTGAAAATACAGTTTCCATGGGAAGAAAATGTAACGAAGCTGAATTGATTACCATTATAAGTTTAAAATTATTATTTTTTTGTTTCAGGTGAATAATACAATTTTTTTTCTTACAAAATGGCCGTTTTTCTGTTTACTTATTGAATACTAACAAATGTTAGTTCGAGTCCTAGAACGAAGAAATGTTTCGAGATCAAGCGTCTTGAATATTTCGTTAAATGATTGGTTCTACTCCTGAAAATTATAATTTGCAACGTTGCTTTACTGACGGACATGATTCAGAAGGGTTGTTTTATGGTCCTATTGTTTGTTACACTAAAACGTTTCACCAATTGGAGTCTTCAGTTTATGAATGCGCGGCCGCAATGTCGACCTGATTAGTGGGGAACGAGAAGGACCACTCAAGACGATCAAGACACGGATAGTCGCTTATCTCAGGTCCATGTATTGTGATGTGGATTGTTTCCGCAGGTGTGGCCCACGGAGGCGTGACTCTCATCAGTTGTCATCACCAAGACCATTTCAACAAGAAGAATAAAAGAAGAAAGTCAACAAATGCCATCTGCCAATTCACTTCCCGGTGATGAAAATAGCAATGCTCTAAGAGCGTTGATTTCGTGATCCTGCGCAGTGTCCGCCATTTTGTTCTTTATTGAAACTGCTTGGACGAGCTACAGCAGAAAATTACGGAACTAAAGCGACAGAACAACAAATTTTCGCAGAGGTAAAAAATAAAAACTTTGTCTTCAAGATGCAAAACGAGCCCGAACTGTCTCTTACAGGTGTCAACTGAAATCCCTTCAAAACATTACGAAACTTTCCACTCTCCTGTTTTCGAGATTTTTTTAAAAAATTTGCCTTTTCGCTCTTCCGTTCTTAATTATTTTTTGTTAAATTCCTCTGCATCCAGTATTCATGCCTTTGTTGAACGGGCACCTACGCAGTTCCGACCATCATCACCTACCTCTTCTCTTTACCAGACTTATTTCTCCTGCCGAATTTATTTTGAAACCTTTTTTTTTTAGGGTAACAGGCTACATGAGGGTAATTCACATGGTGGCAACGCCCCTTTAATAGCAAAGGAAGGGATCTGAAAGGGGGATGCGGACGGGTAGAGGAAGGTAGCAAAGGGTTAACTAGGGGCCCCCGGGCTATAGTTTAAGGATACTACCCAGCATTCGCCTAAAAGTAATGCAGGGAAAACCCTAGAAAAACCTGCATCAGGTAGGTCGAAGATTGGGTGTTTGCCCCACGCCCTTCCCTAGATAGCGGGAGAGGAGTTTGCTGTGGGGACGCAGCATTCCCTCCTGCGTGCCTCGACCAGTTTAGGAGGCAGCTGGCCGACTGTTCCAATGGGAGCAGAGGAAACTCTTACCGTATGCCCCAAGGTCTGTGACCCCGGAACATACACCTCTCAAAACAGGGCCGAGGTGCCTCGGCTTGTGGGAACCTTAGTTCAAAAACGGAGAGGAAAAGACATCCCCCAAAGGTAGCCCCTTCGTGTCTCTCCTACAAGGTTCTGCCTGCAAGAGAATTGTCCTCGCAGATCTTCTTATTTTTAAACCTTATTTTACCGTATTTCATGCATCTCAAAAGGTTTTCTCCAAGTACGTATATCTGTCCTCTTTCTAGATTTTATGACCTTGTCTAACCTTGAAAGTCTCATTACACCTGCCTGTGTTTTTGGTTTTTTTTATGTACGCTTTTTAGCGCTGATAGATTCAAAATTTGTTAAAACCTGACTGCAGAAAGGTTTTTTCTTACAATATATATATTTAAGAAAACAGGACACAACCATAATTTTGTGGACTTGTGTTACAGTTACTCACTGGTGCAGACTTTTTTTAATTTATTTCTAATGAGATATATTTTTTTTGCTCATAAATACTTACCCTCGGTCCCACTCCTCTTTTTTAAAAAAAATCTCTAGGTGGTGTTACAAGCAAAGGTTCAGTTCTTCTTCAACGTTTCTTTCTACTCTCTTTTACGTTCATAATGAACTTGAGTGTCACTAGGAGACTCTGGACTTTCACACCTATATTGTGCCATTTTCTTTATAGTAACTAAATTCATCCTTTAACCTTCATTTCATGGTTAAAATGGCACGTATATTTCATGTCTTTTTTTAAAAAAATTTAATTACTGTTAAAAAAAAATTGTGTTATTTATACCTATCACATTCTTTTCTGCAACAGTTATTTCTTCTTTATCTTCTTACAATTCCTTGTTTCCTTTCATGACATCCTACCTTGTAAATCAGAGATGTTCTCCTTCAAGAGGACAAACTATTTATTTCTTCTAAATCTACAGAAATGTTCTTCTGTTGGGTAAAATATTTTTAATTTGTCTGTTATAAAGGTCAATGCTTTATTTCATTTATCACATTAAAAAAAACGACCAGACCCAAATTAAAGTATTATTTATAATTTATGTATATTTCATGACTGAACCCACATCCTTGTAAACGTTGACTTTCTGTATATATGAAGTCGTTAATTCAAATACACAGGTTATTTTTTGAAAGTCAGGTTTATTTTTTAATAAATATGCTAGATAGTTACAAAGGAACAGAATTGATCCTGCTGAGTCCTTAAACAAGGGAGCCAGACTCCTCGGGTCTTCTTCTAGATCTTTGATCGCTTCACAAAATTCAGGCCATTCGCGACTGAAACGGAATAAGAGTAACATATATATATATACAATTTGCATTGGTACTCTCAATTAAAATACAAAGAGTGGGGGGGTTTTCCCCTTCAGTCTTACCAGCAGGTGGATGGCGATGACTCCTTCCTTGTCCGAGACGAGGATCTGGATGTGCGCAGTCCCGTCCGCGGTCACGGTGACGTTTCTTCCGGAACACCTGACGTTCCCGATCTCGCCTGTTATGACGTCACAGTACACGCCGGCTGGGAGGCACGTCTGCAATGCAGGGGCACGGTATAGCTTTACAGGAATGCTCCATGGTCAGCTACTAAGTTGAAACCTTGACGGGAATCCACGTGGAGGTAACTCCCCTTTAATAACATCGGAAGGTATTTTCAAAGGGGGGATGCGGATGGGTAGAGGAAGGTAGCCCCCGGGCTGTGGTTTAAGGATCCTACTCGGCATTCGCCTAAAAGTGAGGCAGGACAACCCCTAGAAAAGCTGCATCAGGTAGGTCAGGCAATTGGTACTTGTTCTACACACCATTCGGATAGCGAGAGAGAAGTTTGCTGTGGGGACGCAGCGTTCCCATTCTCCGTGCCTCGACCAAGTTCAGGAGACAGCTGGTCGCATGTTCCAATGGGAACTGTGGACAACTCTTACCGTATGCCCCATGGTCTGTCACCCCGGAACATACACCTCTCAAAACAACGGCGAGGTGCCTCGGCTTGTGGGAACAAATTTGTATTTACAACTTTGGTTCACTTCGGTAAATTCCTCGCCCACTAACCACTGGACACTTCTCCAACAATTGTTCAAGAACTTTCTTTCGTCCTACTTACATCTGCCGCCTTTACTTAAAAAGTTATTTAATACCGTAAGACTGAATACGATATTATCAACCCGTTATAGAGGCGCAGGGATACAGTTTTAAGGATCCTACCCGGCAATTCGCCTAAAATTGATACTGTACAAACCAAAGAAATACTTGAATCAGGTTGGTCGGGCCCTTGGTACTTGTCCCACGCCCTTCCCATGGTGGGACAGTTGTTTCCTGTGGGGACGCAGCATTCCCTTCTCTTTGCCTCGACCAGTTTAGGAGGCAGGCAGTTGGCTGACTGTTCCAATGGGAACAGCGAACAACTGTTACCGTCTGCCCCAAGGTCTGTGACCCCCCCAGGAACATACACCTCTTAAAACACGGCGTGGTGCCTCGGCTTGTGGGAACCTTAAGTTCAAAAAACCAGAGAGAGGAGGAGGCATCCCCTAAGGTAGCCTCCTCCAGAGATCTCTGGAAAGATTCAGCTGCGAGAGAACAGCTCTCACAAGCTTCCTTGAGAAAGTGAGAATTTTTTTTAGGGTAACAGGCTACATGAGGGTAATCCACGTTGTGGCAACTCCCATTTAATAGCATTGGAAGGGATTTGAAAGGGGGGATGCGGAAGGGTAGAGGAAGGTAGCCAACAGTTAACTAGTGGCCCCGGGCTGTAATTTAAGAATCCTACCCGGCATTTGCTTAAAGATGATGCCGGGAAACCCCTAGAAAAACCTGCAACAGGTAGGTCGGGCTCTTGGTACTTGTCCCACGCCCTTCCGGTAACAAGAATTGGGTCTGCTGTGGTATCCCAGCATAACCAAAGTCCATGCCTCCTTGCCGAAGGGCAGCTAGCCGACTGGCCCAATAGTTTCAGCCCAAAGGACCAGACAAGGTGTCACGGCTTATGGAAACCTTATTTTTTTTTAACTATGCCCCCCCCCCTCTTCCCCCCCCCCGGGCTGTCTCACCTGCAAGTCTGCGATCAAATCGACGGTGTCGTCGTTGATGGCGACGAATCCTTTGTTCCCTCTGCAGAAAGCGATCTGGTTGTTGCCGTTGTCCCACCAATCCGTCTGATTGGTGCCTGATGAGGAGAAGAAAGACCAATGACACCATAATCATTACACGAAATATCGATAAAAAAAACCTGATTAGTCGACTTACTGGTTATTAGTGATTATAAATTAATTTAAATGTTGTCAAGTAATTATATTATATTAATGTATACATTTAAAATGTCTTTAATATATTTATTTTACTATATAAATGACGGTGTGAAATTGCCGAAGGATCAAAACCCAGTTCAAAAATTAATAAATGCTAAATAAATGTACTAATGAATTTTTTTTAAAAAAAAAATAATGACGACTGATAATTGGGGTAAATATTTAAACATTAAACGTAATTATAATAATTTTTAAGTTTTTTACTTAGTCGTACCAGCATCTTTGGCCATTAGCGACTCAGTTGCATTTAATCTTTTTTCGGGGGACTAATTGACTGTAGTTTATCATCGCTGGTATTCGAACCAGCGACCTCTGTGTTACTTGACAGCAGAGCACGTATTTTATATATCAATATTATTCAATATCTATGGTATTCGTCTGCTTGTTTGCCTTCGTCTTTCCAAGTTTTTAAAACCGTCACATAATTGAGGTTGAAAAGTCTGTCGCCTTTTAGTCTTAAAAATAATCTGTTAATGGTGCTTCTTCTCGTCCATCGACCACGCTTCAATTCCACGTATTGTCTGTGAACTGTCGATCCAGTCGTTCTTGAAAAGCAAATATTTTTCTCGGACGCAATCAGACCGTGTTAAAAGGACAACCTACTCTCTCTATACGCTTTTGTAGAAAGGGAACGTATAGTGGTGTTGTAGGTGTAAGACAGCTGGGAAAGCGACGCTCACTTCCACTAAATTAAACGAAAATAATTGAGTGATTTCAAAATGCACGATTCCTGCGCTTTGAGGGCGTTAAATACTTAATTTTAAAACTGAAAAATTTACGTCTGATAGAAAATAAAGAATGCGAAAGATAGCCAGCTAATTCAGACACAGATAAAAATTAATAATATAAATACCACACAAAAGTTTCTGGGATCCTTGTCCCGTTTCCTCAGGTGCTGAAGAAGAGCCTAGAGCGACACAACCGCACTCGTCAGTTGACAAAACTCGAAAGCGACGAAAACGCAACGGGAATGGGAGAGCCGAAGGGTTGGCGTAACAATAAGGGAGCAACGAGAATGGGAAAGGAGAGAGGTTTAGCGTAAGAATAAGGGATCGTAGCAATTAATGAATAAGGAAGACAGCCAATACAGACAAAAATAAAAGATAATATAAATACCACACAACGTTTCTGGGATCCTTGTTCCCTTTCGTCAGGTGCTAAGAAGAGCCTAGAGCGACACAACTGCACTGGTCAGTTGACAACACTCAAAAGCCTTTTTCATCGTAGCAATTTTTGGGTTTCAAGACAGAATAACGAAGTTATGTAACTGAATTAAGGGATCAGGAGGGAAAAATCTCGACCGCGCCAGGGATCGAACTCGAGACCAAGTGAGTATAATGCAGGGTGAATGCCAATCAGAGTTACTAACCGACAGAGAATAGGATGACGTGATTGAGTGAAGGAGTAACGCGTACCTTCGACGATGTTCCTGAACTGCACCATGGCGTAGATGGGCCTCCACCTGTGCTCGCAGACCCAGCTGTTGTTGCAGGATCTGTCGTCGTCGAACGTGGGGGAGACGATGTTCTCGTCAGCGTCCATCGGCGGTCCCGCCTCCTTGTCCGTGAAGGAGAAGCTGGACATGATCCTGGGGAAGCCGTAAGGCCACGCCAACATGAAAGCGTTTGCCATCTGCGGAAACAGAGATCACTACTGTAATTGAGAAGCGCTATTCGTGCAGTGTACTAGTGATTAGTTATTAGGACGCACGACCTGCAGGTTTTGATTTTATTTGATTTATTTTATTCCATTATATATTGAGGAAATAAGATACATCATTACATAAAATAACAATATAATAATTGGCTGCTACAATTATAAATTATTAGTAGTGAATATAAAAATACTAAAATTCGGGAACACACAATTTTTTTTAGGTAACAGGCTACATGATGGTAATCCACTTTGGGCAGCTCCCCTTTAATAGCATAGGAAGGGATTTGAAAGGGGGGATGCGGAAGGGTAGAGGAAGGTAGCCAAGGGTTAACTAGGGACCCCCGGGCTATATTTTAAGGATCCAACCCGACATTCGCCTAAAGAAATGCAGGGAAAACCCTAGGAAAACCTGCATCCGGTAGGTCGGGCATTGGGTACTTGTCCCACGCCCTTCCGATAGCAGGAGAGGAGTTTGCTGTGGGGACGCAGCATTCCATTCTCCGTGCCTCGACCAGTTTAGGAGGCAGCTGGCCGACTGTTCCAATGGGAGCAGCGGAAACTCTTACCGTATGCCCCAAGGTCTGCGACCCCGGAACATACACCTCTCGAAACAGGCCGAGGTGCCTCGGCTTGTGGGAACCTTAGTTCAGAAACGGAGAGGAAAAGGCATACCCTAAGGTAGCCCCTTCGTATCTCTCCAAAAAGGTTCTACCTGCGAGAGATCATCCCTCGCAGCCTGAATCTATATATTGGGAACACACAAACTTCCCTGTCCAACATAAGTAAACTATATTACTAACTGTCGTCTGTGACAAAGCAATGATTTCTATATATCGGCGTTGAAAAGCTGCGGTTAAAGAGAATCCGAAGTCGACCTCTAATGTTTCACACACATGGATTCGATGTAGTTTTGGCAAATTCCTTCCCACCATTACATCTCGGAGTTTGAATGAAAATTTAATGTTCTAACTGCGAGTGTGTTGCATTTCAAATACTATAATAATCTCTGAGGTTGACGGTGACGTCTGTGACATTGGAATCTTAGACCCGTCCAGGCTGCCGAGCAACGAGCCGAGCACGAGTCAGTGCGCATGCGCCGCACGGACCAGGATTGCTCGTCCTGGGCTCCGGCTGTCGCCGGTTTTCCTGACGAAACATCCAAGGAAAGCTCTGCGCGCGTGGACGTTGTAGTGTGGACGGGGACCGAGCCGATCCGATTTCTTCAGCTTATATCAAAGATGATAGTATATTATATACTCATTGTCTTGTATTCTTTGCTACGTTGGTCCGATTTGTTGCGTTACTTAAATAGAAATGAGAAATGAAATTAAGCGGTCGCAAGAATTCACACTTAAACTTATTCAAATAATGAGGCACAGGATCTAATATTCTTTGAGACAAAAATGCATGTAGCATTTTTATTTTATATATTTCCTAGATAATTATTATCTTTGTAATTGACGAATATTTCGAAAATATAGATTAATCACCATCGGCGATTAATTTATTTTAACTTCCGTCTGTGACAAAACAAAGGTGTGAACTGTAACGTCACACACATCATGGATTCGATGTAGTTTTGGCAAATTCTTTTCCATTTTTTTTGGGTGTAGACAGGCGATGTATAGGGTAATCCAGAATACTGGAAACTCCCCTGTTACAGCATAGGAAAGGGATTTGAAAGGGGGGTTGTGGCAGGGTGGAGGAAGGTAGCCAAGGGTTAACTAGGGCCCCGGGCTATGGTTTAAGAATCCTACCCGGCATTCGCCTAAAAGAAATGCAGGACAAACCCTAGAAAAACCTGCATCAGGTAGGTCGGGCATTGGGTACTTGTCCCACGCCCTTCCGATAGCGGGAGAGGAGTTTGCTGTCATTACATGTAGGAGTTTGAATGAAAAATTAATGTTCTAACTGCGAGTGTGTTACATTTCAAATACTATAATAATCTCTGAGGTTGACGGTGACGTCTGTGACATTGGAATCTTAAGCCCCGAACAGACTACCGAGCAACGAGCCGAGTACGAGTCACTGCGAACGCGCCACTTGATCTGCGCATGCGCCACAGGGACCAGGATTGCTCGCCCTGGGCTCCGGCTGTCGTCGGTTTTCCTGACGAAACATCAAAGGAAAGCTCTGCGAGCGTCGCCGCTGTAGTGTGGACGGGGACCGAGCTGATCAGATTTCTTCAGCTTATATCAAAGATCATACTATATCCTATACTCTTTGTCTGGTATTCTTTGCTACGTTGGTCCGATTTGTTGCGTTACTTAAATAGAAATGAGAAATGAAATTAAGTGGTCGCAAGAATTCACACTTAAACTTATTCAAATAATGAGGTACAATGGATATTATTTCAGTTCACGAGCAAGGTTTCAGCCACTTTGAAACGTAAAAGAGGCTGAAAGTTTGAAAGTATCCATGAATTACTCCCAAGGATTTTAGTAATTCAGGTGTTATTGACTCCTGTTGCTGAATTTATGGGCCAAATCTAGCTGAGTTGTTTCAAAGTTTAGTTTTAGAAATGAGTCTCGTATTTAATTTTTAAGCATTTGGTTGCCGGCGCTGTTATGTGGAGCGTGTCTTCAAGATGCTCGGCTCGGCTCGGCTCTGCTCGGGAGTCTCCGGTGGCACTGGAGCCAGTATCGGCTCGTTGCTCGCGGTTCGTGCTCGGCAAGACTGGACGGCGCTTAATTTGTAGGAGAGGTTAAATGTTGGTGATTGAGAGGCGACGACGAGATTTTGGAATGTGAATTTGTGGATGAAGGAGAATAATAAAATAATTTGTTCAATCAACGGTATCAGTTTTTGAAGGCACATTGATTTGAATTGGTACAGGAACAGATCCGAATTGTTACGTGGCCTGCATTCGGGATTCATCACTGGAGGGGAAAAAGTGAATATGCCAACGAACCCAAAAGATGTGCCAGTGAGTAAAGTAAAAAAAAACTTTTTCATAAACTAAAATCCGTTACACAGCTATGTAGATGGAATTAGGTGCAAGGATCGGGTCAGAGTAATGTTACATAGTTACCCTTGTAAAAAATGGTTGCTTGTGTTGATTTAGCACAAAACTTTAAAACCTCACAAGCTGGCCTGCTTGAACCGCGGTACTCACGTTGTACTTCCGTGGCTGGTTGAAGCTGAGAACTTCGAAACCGAAAGCTCCTCTTTGGTTGTCGTGGTTGTCGACGAACACGAGAGCGTCCGGTTCTGGAGCCAGGCCCCATTCTTCACCTGTGTGAAGAAAAAAACATTGACAACGAAAAGACTTGAGTCAGTAAAACTCGGTTCAAATTCACAGCTTGATTAGAACAAAAATAAATGTACAAGATGAACTTTTTGTTTCTCTCACCGAAATTGTAGAAATACTTGAGTGGGTTGTGCTGGTTGAAGGCTCGACCCATTTCTGAGCAGTACTTGAACTCCACCACTCGTCCCAGGTGAGTGTACTCAGATTCCCTTATGGCCTCAGTTCCTGCAAAAAAATTCCAGTATCATTGACTACAACAAACTAATATTCAAGTAAGCTCTGGAACCTCAGATTCTCAATTCCAGTTACAGTTTCCTTTAAAAACAAATAATTAACGACCCTTATAAAAGACAAGAACAGAAAATAATTTTCAACAATAACTTTAAGTAGTTGAGTAGTCGTTTAATTTAACAGTTGTGGTATTTAAATTATAAATGTACCTCTCATTGAAAATTAGTAATAAAATAAATAGTCAAATACAGGCAAAAGAATTGATAATATTAATAACACACAACAACGTGTCTGGAAGCCTTGTTCCATTTCTTCAGGGGGAAAAAAAAGCAAGAGCCTAGAGAGATCACTTTCCTTTAAAAACAAGTAATTAAAGACCCATATAAGAGACAAGAACAGAAAGTAATTTTCAACAACAATTTTAAGTAGTTGAGTTGACGTTTAGTTTAACAGTTGTGGTATTTAAAATGAAAAAGGCACCTCTCATTGAAAATTAATAAGACAAATTGCCAAAAGAAGTGATGATATAAATAACACACATTGTATCTGGAAGCCTTGTTTCCTTTCTTCAGGTGTAGAAAAAAAAAGCAAGAGCCTAGAGGGACACAACTGCACTAGTCAGTTCAGAAACAATATCGCTTTTCAGTATTTTCAACTGACTAGTGCAGTTGTTTGCCTCTCTCTTGACTCTTGCTGTTTTTTCTACACCTGAAGAAAGGACCAAAGGCTTTCAGAAACGTTGTTGTGTGGTATTTATATCATCACTTCTTTTGGTCTGTATTTGGCTATCTTTCTCATTATTACTTATGATATTTGTCGACACTAGAGCCAGACTGAAGTAATGTGACCAAAGATATTAACAGTAAAAAAGAATGAAAACAGAAATAAAGATGGGCTTATCCAACCAATATAGTAAATGACTATTGTTTGGGTCAATCAACTTTGGTAATCAGAAACCCTCACTCCAATGAATGAAAATAGAAGAGCAATGACCAGGTTGTAACTTGATACATGTGTTCAAACCAATGCAAAGATCTTTTATCAAGGGAGGAATTATTATCCACTTTTGATTAAGTTTAATTTAAAGTATAAATGTAAAAAAATAATACACAAACTTTACATTTTAATTATGATTCTATGTTATAAATATAATTAATGTTATAAAGGCCATAAATAAGGATTTATTAATTAAAATTTACATTTATTACAAATTTTGACTACTTCCAATAACATCCATTTGGATTATTATTTTGAAAAAATTCTGTTGAAATGGATTATGTCCATTCAAATCATGTTTTCTTAATTATATACAACTGAACAGGCCCTTGATCATTATGAGGTTATGTGCATTGTGATAATTGTAAATTTTAAATAATAAATTCTGACTTGTGGCAATGACTCATTATGTATATGAAAACAAGACATTAATTACTTTTCAAATTTTATTTAAGGATTTTGTGTTAGAAATTTTAAATAATGTATTATTGCATTACTGAATTATTAATTATTGTGTGGGTAAAAAACTACAGTTACATCTCTATTAACTGTGTTAAGTACAGGTATTGACATTCTTTAGTCCCATTACATTTTTTTCTCTTTTAAATATATTGTTTATTCAAATTTAAACATGAATAATTTTTTTTTCTTTAATAATGATGATAACCATAATATACTTAGTATGTTTATGTGTTTGGAATTCAAAATTGTTTAATATTTTAAAAAATTATATTTCACAAATAAATTTAGCTAATGTCTGAAGAGGAACCTCTTAACAAAGGGGAAGAAACTTATGTTTTGCAGTGTAATTTTTTAATCTTTCCAAATAAATATTCTGACTGTTAACCATTTTGAATTTTAATATAAGGCTGACATTGGTTGAATTTTTTAATTTTTTTAAAAAATTAAGATCATCAGTCTCAACAACTGGGGGGGTCAAGAAAACAAGAATCTTGAGTAATTCATTAAATGTATTGCATGTGTACACACTTTTTTTTTTTAAAAAAAACAAACAAATCTATTAGTTTTTTTTCTTAGGTAACAGGAGGCTACATGAGGGTGATCCACATTGTGGCAACTCCCCTCTTATAGCATAGGAAGGGATTTGAAATGTGGGATGCGGAAGGGTAGAGGAAGGTAGCCAAGGGTTAACTACGGACCCCCGGGCTGTACTTTAAGGATCCTACCCGGCATTCGCCTAAAAGTAATGCAGGACAAACCCTAGAAAAACCTGCATCAGGTAGGTCGGGCATTGGGTACTTGTCCCACGCCCTTCCCTGGATAGCGGGAGAACAGTTTGCTGTGGGGACGCAGCATTCCCTTCTCCGTGCCTCGACCCGGTTAGGAGGCAGCTGGCCGACTGTTCCAATGGGAACAGAGAATAACTCTTACCGTATGCCCCCAAGGTCTGCGACCCCGGAAAATACACCTCTCAAAACAGGCCGAGGTGCCTCGGCATGTGGGAACCTTATTTCAAAAAACCAGAGAGATGTGTTGGCATCCCCAAAGGTAGCCTCCGCCAGAGCTCTCTATTACAGCTAGTAAATTTATAAGGACATTGAGAGAGTCGAGAGTTTCAGGTACCTTGGATCCATAGTAACCTGCTCTAATGATACCTGATCGGAAATTAAGGCCAGATTAGTTTCAGCAAATAAGGCATATTTTCCCTTGAGTAATTTATTCAGGTCAAGACTCCTCAGCCGCTCAACAAAACTTACTATTTACATAAATCTTGTAAGATCAGTTCTTATATAAGGCCCTTGACGGTAACCGACGCAAGGCAGATGATGGATGGACTCGAGAGAAGAGTTCTTAGAAGAATAATCGGCCCTGTGTGCGATAAGGGACAACGCTGATGCTCCAGTAACAAAAATCATACGATCAGGAAGGATAAGATGGCTAGGCCATGTAGCACCAATGAAGGAGTCTGAGGTGGTAAAGAAGGTTCTACTTGAAACCCGCAGGAAGACAAAGAGAACGAGGTAGACCCCGAAGAAGATGGTTGGACGGAGTGGAAGAGAATCTACGGAGCTGGGATATAGAAATTGGAAGTGGACAGCATATGGCCGTCGTGAAGGATGTCAGAAGCCAAGGTTCACTACGGACTGTAGCGCCATGGAAGAAGAAGAAGATAAAATAGCCAAAGGAATCATCGTTCCTTTCGTCAGGTGATTAATTAGTAGCCGCGAGTACGAGACAACCGCACAATTTCCAAAGCTGTTATTTGGATATTTTATCAAATTAGTATTAAAAAAAATACCTAACTCAGTTTGTAATTTCGTTTAAGATTGAAACAAACTGGAGCTGGACACTACTCACCCAGATCAATGACGACTTGATAGAAGAAAGGTCTGCTTCCTCTAGCAAAGCCGAAATCGGGGTTGAGGTCACTGACTTTGTTGTAGATGACCTCGAGATCAGTTGGGTTCATGTGTTTCGCCGAATCGATTCTGTCAACCCAAAATAATAATAAAATAAAAAATAAAAAACTCGATCAATGCTCCAAGAAGGATACGAAGACTTTTAATACTACACTGACTGATTGGTAATTTTACCTAAATCCAGCGACGCCTAGATCCACCAAGTGACTCATGTACTCCGCCATCTTGTCCTGAACGTAGGGGATGGACTGGTTAAGGTCGTGCAGGCCGATCAGATCGCAGTTACGGACCTGTAAAAGGGGTTCATCGACATCAGCTATTTCAGTAAAATGATCCATTTTTTTCAGGGGAAATCTTCAGTGGCTAAGACACACCGGAAGACATCTTGACTTCGGTTCAAGGTTAAACAGAGGCTTGTTATTTAATTTTAGATAAACATTGACTTGAAATGTGAGTTTGGGAAGCAGTAAAGCCCTTTTTCATATTTAACCGAAGCAGTTTGGGGGTTACATTAAATGTTTGAAGCTTTGTTTGGTTATGAATGACAAGTACTGGAATATTAACATGTGGATAATTGGCACAGTCACATATTATGAAATATTATGGATTTTATACTTCCATTTTATTTAATAAAAATTAAAATTCTCAATTACTCGAATCTCGAGTCTTTTTGCGTCCTTTTTATACTACGCCCCTCCACCCCAACCCCTAAGCGTGCTCCCATTCCGTGCCTAAATGGGACGAAATTATACACACAAACAAAAAAAAACCTCGAATTACTAACATTGTCATTGACCTCGACAAATATTTAACCCACGCAAATATTGACAGTTTTTGAACATTTAATAATTTCCACCCCCCCCCACCCGCGCTTGCGGGAGTTAAACGGCATGTTCAGTGTCATAATTAAAAATCAGTGACAACCATAACCCTGGATGCGCCTCCAATCTCGATTGTCTTTGTTTGTGTTATTTATGTAATTCCAATCCACCCCTACCCTTAAGGGTGCTCCCCTCTGAAGCAAGAAAAGGGAGGTTGAAAATTTTTACACGAAGAACATGTAGAGAAATTTTATGAATCTCATTGATCACGAAATATATTTATCCAACCTTAAAAATTGGGCTGGTTAATATGTTTGAAAATTTCCCATGGACCAGGTTTGACGTGATTCAGACCGAAAAACATTTCTGTAATTGAATATATACATGTATACTGTAATAATCAAATTAAATTAATCGCTTAAATTCTTTTGATTATTACATTAAATGGCTCCCCACGTTGGGCGCCATTAAATGTAATAATCAAAATGAAAAGGTTAATTAAATTAATATTATAAAAAATTAACAAACAAAATAATTTATTATTTATTCATTCGTGGCTTTCAAAAAGTAAAACAAATACAATCAAATTAAGATCTCTTCTCTAGGGTCGTAACTGGGTTTTATAATTAACAGAAAAGTGATGTAATAAACTGATTAACAATATAGTTTAAAATTTACCTAAACACAATATGGCGATAAATGAAAGATAGCTAAATGTAAAGAAATTAAACTTGAACGAAATTAAAGATGAACGAAATCTGACTCTACCCTTTTATTTATCGTTTACAAATTATTATTATCAAAGTTTTGGGTTACTCACATAATGTCCGACTGGTACCAGCATTCTCTTTTGTAGCTTCAACACTACACTTTAAATGCAAAATTTTACACTGATTCTAATTTCATCACAGATTCTACACATACGCACTCGACGAAATGCACGTCCTCAGCTATCAGGAACCTCGGATGATCCTCTCCTAATTGGTCAGCTATCGGATGTCGGTTTCCCTCAACGCTAAATTGTTCAAGTTCTGTATAATGAAGCAACCTTTGCATCACCCTTGGCCAGTTGTTAGAACATCTCTGTCCAACTATCTGCAAGCTTACAGGAACTCACGATTTTAGGCTTTTACTGTTTTATTTATCTATTTGGATCGAACTGCTAAGGTATCTCGGTGAAGATTTGCCTTTTACAATGTCTCTCCTCTCGTGGCTGACCGTAGACTGAAGACTAACTTTACTTTTGCGCGCGCAATCGCCATTTCGGCTCTTCAACAAAGCAACAGAGCTCAGCGCCATTTGTCGCTTTGGTCGCTCAATACCGCTACAATTCAAATTATTCACTACAATTCAAATTATCCCTAACCAATTTAATGGCCAATTAACTATTTATACAATACATATATGTTTAATCCTTCAGGATTTTTTTGAAAAATCTTAAAGACACCTTTAACTTCCTTCAGAAGTGTAGAAGTGGAAATATTAAAGGCAATAAGACGTTTTACGCACAACATCTCTTCCAGTCTTGTTGTGGATAAAGAAACACGTGGTCTCTCTCTCTAAAGTCTGTTCCTGTGACTTCCTCGTGGCTGTTATTCCTTTGCAATGTAAATTACCTCCTCCTCCTCCTCTTCAGTTTAATTGGCAAATTTGTGAGTCAGATGGTGTGCTTAAAGTAAATATTGCGTGGTTTCCAGCCCCCCGGAGGATTCTCCTGTTATAATTACAATCTACTTGGTCTTCAATATTAACGATAATTTGAATAGAATATATTGTAATGATTAGCTTTTATTACTAAATATAAAAAAATCTTTATTACATGAAAATACATTAAAAAAATATTATTGGGCGCCAGCAGATATACATTGGTCTGCAAATTATCATTATTGGTTATAAAAAAAATCCTCCTCCTCTGCAGGGTAATGTGGGCGGCTCGGTAGCTATTCAAGAACAGAGCCTATTTCCGCACTGTGTAAAAAAATTCAACTTCTGAAGGCACTTTACAGAAATGGTGACCCTTACTTTAACTTGTGGCGTCAGCCGACTTGCAGTGGATCACTGGTCTTGTTTGTAGTAAACAGCACATCTTCTTAGGCCTCCCCGCGATGGACGTCCCTCCAAAAACTTTGTTGGCTACCGCTCGCCAAATTTTCCACCCTCTCGCCTCTCTCACTCCACTTTCAGTCCTCTATCTGTCGGTCTGCCTGCGTCTGTCCACTTTCACCCGGGTTCGGCGTATATATTCATACTCCGCCCCCCCCCCCAAACGATCCATAAAAAAGGGACGCGTACCCGCGATTTCTTTTGGTTTCTCGGGCAGGCACACGTGCACGTTTAATGTATTCCTTCTCAGGCCCGCGGACACAAGGGCGGCCACTTAAGGTTGTTATTCACTACAATATATATATATATATATATATATATATATATATATATATTTATTTATTTGGTCGTCAGTTGAGAAATTGTGATGACAAAAAAAACCCTAGTGTCGTTCCGGAAGCTTTATTTTTGTGACGTATAAAACTTAAGTGATCAGAAAAATCCATAGACGTATGAATAATTTTTATACCACTTTGCCAGGTGTGGATAAATTTTCTAAATTACTGTGCAAAATTCCTAAATCTTTTTTTAAAATTGTTTATTTATGTAGAATATTACAATATATAAATTGTTATTAATTTTATAGCAAGCAGATTTCGGTTGATAATTTAGCTACATTCGTAAAAAAAAAAACTTTTTAAATGTAAACAGTTTCAATTTCCACGTAATTCCTCTTAAATATATATATATAATTTTTTTATGAATATGTCTAAATTGTCAGCCGAAATCTGGTTGCTTTAAAATTAATCAAAATTTAAGTTATGGAGTTGTAAATTATTTTATTGATACCGATAAAAACCTGAGGGATTTATTACATAAATACCTAAATTAAAAATCAGTCATATTTAATTTATAATATTTAAATAGAATAAAATTGTAATACTTATGTAAGCGGCCATTTACAATTGATTTAGTTTGCTTTCGGATGCATTCGGGTCGACGCTCGGGTAAGTTCGGGATAGTACGGAATACTTCGATCTTTCTTTAAGGTAATATATGAGTGTTTCGCACTAATGGGACACAAGATCAGTAGTCAAGAAACCACGTGTTGGAGGCTCAAGCACTTACTGGACCAAGAGAAAGGTAATGTGAAGCATTAATTTTTAAGATTAGATATTTTGGCCTTTTCAATACGTAAATCATATTTACACGACATTTTGTAAATGATCTTTTTAAGTCGATGCATTTGGATGCTTTTCTAAATGTTCAATGTGTTTTACGGTAATTTATCAGAATATAAATGATTAATACTGTTGAGGCCTTCGAGAACGCGGGACTTGAGCCGAGACTGAATCCACTTCAGTGACGTCATCTCACACCCCCTAGTCCGGTAAAACAAAATGATTGACGTTTCAACCCTGGACTGGGTGGTTTTAACGACGGTAGTAGTATAGTACACTCACATTGTCCGGGTCCTGGTAGTTGCTGACGACGCAGTACTCGTGGAAGTGTTCGGGTCCGTAAGGCACGTCAGGGTAAGTCAGGTTGAAGGTGTCTGGCTCACTTCCTCCGGTGCCGATCTCCCCTTCCCAAGACCCGGTCATGTGGTTCAGAACAACGTCCACGTAAACCCTGCGGAATAAGTTCACAATAAAAGGGCGTTTCGGTGGTCGCCACTGAATAACCTCCTCCTTTTCTTTTCCGCCTCCAACTGTAATTTTTTTTATAAATTATATATTGTTAACGGAAACCTCCACGGCGATGGAGGTCAAAGGATGCTGTCTGCGAGGGCTATTTTCTCTCGCAGGCAAAACCTTGTAAGAGAGACGGAAGGAGCTACATTTGGGGATGCCTCCTCCTCCCACAAGCCGAGGCACCTCGGCCTGTTTTGAGAGATGTATGTTCCGGGGTCACAGACCTTGGGCATACAGGTAAGAGTTGTTCTCTGTTCCCATTGTAACAGTCGGCCAGCTGCCTCCTAAACTGGTCGAGGCACGTCGGAGAAGGGAATGCTGCGTCCCCCACAGCAAACTCCTCTCCCGCCATCCGAGGAAGGGCGTTGGAAAAGTACCACAATGCCCGAACTACCTGATGCAGGTTTTCTAGGGTTTTCCTTACATTACTTTTAGGCGAATGCCCCGGGGTAGGATACTTAAACCATAGCCCGGGGGTCCTAGTTAACCCTTGGCTACCTTCCTCTACCCTTCTGCATCCCCCCGTTTCAAATCCTTTCCTGTGATATTAAAGGGGAGTTGCCACCATGTGGATTACCCTCATGTAGCCTGTTACCTCCCCCCCCCCCTTAAAAAATGGCGATGGAGGAATATGGTTTTGATTACGTGTCGTTTTGTGTGAGTCTCTCCATTGCTTTAGATTTCAGTGAATGTGTCGGAAAAACTCCTTGGAAATTTTTATTTTATTGGTGGTAAATGGAAGGTGGACCAGAATCCTGGTATCTAATTTTTTTTCAAGAAATTATCAGTCTGCCGAGAAACTTTATTTTTTAACCCATAGGTTTTTAATAGGTAATTGTAATATTGCAGAGGGTAATTCGTATCATGTTCTCAGTTGACTGGATGAACAGATTTATTTTTACTGGTACTAAATGTTGGTCCATTTCCATTTCTTCCCCCCACCCCTCCCTAATATTACTTCGTTCGGTCTGTAGTTTCACATACATAATCTCGTTTAAATCCTTACTCTCAATAAAATCCTTCTTAGACGTCGGCAGGGTTCCTCAGTTAATGAATTAGTCTGCGGCAAGAAAATTCGTAGGAACTCTTGCGGGGGAGATTTTTCGTGCTGTTTTTTTTTTACCTGACGCCGGCGTCGTTACATCGCTTGACCATGTCGGCGAAGGCCGCCTCGTCTCCGGACCTGGTGGTGAGGCGGTAAGACACTGGTTGGTAGCGCTCCCACCATGGGCGGTTGCGCTGGCGGACGGCGAGGTTCTCACTGGCTGGAGACACCTACAAAGAAATAAATAACGTGGAGTCCAAAATCTGTAAACGATACCACAGTTTGCTAAAAAAAACCGAATGCATATACAGTGCCAAATAAAATATGAAGAGGTCGCAGGATCCTCACAAACGAGCTCAAACGGAAAGGATAATTAATCCTTCACAGCAACAAGTAAAAATAATTGGAGGGTTCAAGTACGTAAATGATTCCCGGTTTATCAACAAGGTCAATAAAATAAATGGGACGGATGATAAACCCACAGTCATTCATTGACTGAAAGATCTTAACCTAATTATCCACACAAACTGGACCATCATCGTTCGCAGCCATGATGAAGAAATTGGAAGGTCTTAGCCTGAAGGACTTGTAACCTCACAAACTAGTAAAAAAAATCTGTTCGATCATCGTTCACCAGCCAAAATAAAAAAATTGGGGGATCTTAGCGTGATCTAATAATTATCACAAAAGAGAGACAAAAAACGGAGGATAATATTTCACATCCCAGGGTGAAGATGAAATCGTAGAATTTCAGCACGAAGAATAGATAACCCAAACGAACATAAAACAGCCAGTGTAAAGAGATTGGTGGATCTTAACCTTAAGGGCGCATAACATAACAAAACAAAAAACGGAATTGTTCGCTGCCAGAGAGAAGAATTAGTAGATTTTTAACCTGAATAATAATCCTCTGAAATGACCCGAAGACTGGCCGGTCACTGTTGAGAACCACAGTAAACAAATAGGATACTGTGAACGACACAAACGGGCCAAAACCATTTATAGAAATAAGCAATTTGTACCATTTTCATAGTCCAAGAACCTATTCCTATTGAAACAGTCGGCCAGCTGCCTCCTAAACGGGTCGAGGCACGGAGAAGCAAACCCCATCTCCCGCCACCCGAAGGGCGTGGGACAAATTTCAAGAACCCGACCTACTGATGCAGGTTTTCTTGGGTTTGTCCTGCATCACTTTTAGGCGAATTGCCGGGTAATATCCTTAAACCATAGCCCCGGGGCCCTAGTTAACCCTTGGCTACCTTCCTCTACCCTTCCGCATCCCCCCTTTCACTCCCTTTCTTATGCTACAAGAGAGGAGTTGCCACTATCAAGGATTACCCTAAACATAGCCTGGCTACATCTAAAAAAACTAATAAGGGAAGACGCTGTCTGCGAAGGCTATTCTCTCGTAGGCTGAACCTTGAAAGAGAGACGGAAGGGGCTACCTTTGGGGATGCCTTCTCCTCTCTCCGTTTTTGAACTCAGGTTCGCACAAGCCGAGGCACCTCACCTTGTTTTGAGAGGTGTATGTTGCGAGGGGTCACAGATCTTGGGTGTACGGTAAAAGTTGTTTGCTGTTCCCATTGAAACAGTCGGCCAGCTGCCTCCTAAACTGGTCGAGGCACGGAGGGGGAAATGCTGGGTCCCCACAGCAAACTCCTCTCCCGCCACCCGAAGGGCGTGGGACAAGTACCCAATGCCCGACCTACCTGATGCAGGTTTTCTAGGGTTTGTCCTGCATCACTTTTAGGCAAATGCTGAGTAGGATCCTTAATAACTACAGCCCGGGGATTCCTAGTTAACCCTTGGCTACCTTCCTCTACCCTTCCGCATCCCCCCTTTGAAATCCCTTCCTATGCTATTAAAGGGGAGTTGCCACCACGTGGATTACCCTCATGTAGCCTGATTCCCTAAAAAAAAATTAAAAAAACTAAACCAAAAAGTCTTTTTACTAAGATCTTTATTCTTGTTACTTACAACCTTTGATATTCAGGAAGTTCATTTTTATAGTAAAAATATACAAATATTAATACATTAACAATTTATAGTTTTTAGAAGATAATTTTATAATAACACACTTTTCTATATCTGAATAATAATATTTACCCTACGTAACAGTTTCTACTTTTAATAAGTGGTATAGTATTTTTATTAAAAGTCTCAGAAAAGTGGTCGTATAACTCAGAAACACTCGAATCATGGCGATCGTTAAGCTGGACGACAATCATTCACAGACAGAATATAAAATAAAAATATGGAGGATCTTGACGGGAACACGAAACCTAATACCAATATGACCGTATAATTCTGATAAAGAAGGGGCTGAGGACTGTGAGTACAAGAATCACGTAACATCGAAAGGTTATCCAAAAAAAAAACGGAAGCTGACCTGCACTCCGGCGTAGAACTTTGGTCCGAGGAACTGCTCGCACTCGTTGGCGACGTCCACCCACTTCCACTCGAACAGGGTGACTATGGCGCTGCGGCCGGGGAGGACGTTGGGGTCCTTCTGAGCCTCGGCGACGGCCACCAACAACAGCGCGACGAGGATCCGCATGGTCCTTCCCTAGTCTCTGCGTCCACAGGCAAAGAGTCTCCGTCGCCTTTATATACTCTCAGATAATCATCTCAGGAAGATAGCGACACTCCATGCGTGTTACATCTCGGAGCCGGAGCTCTCGAGAGTTACTCTCAGAGCCCTTTACACGGGAGAGTGAAATTCGGCCCAGTTCACTCTCCGACAGCAACTCGCAGTGACAACTCTCGAGAGTCCGCTCAGACGAACGCACGCAGTCAGTTCTACGAGTGATTTTAAGCACGGGGGACCTTGGCTACATTCTTTCTTTGCTGGATAAAGTGTCTGCGAGGGCTATTCTCACGCAGGCAGTACCTTGTAGGAGAGACTAGAAGGAGCTACCTATGGAGATGCTTTTTCCTCTCTCAGTTTTTGAACTAAGGTTACCACAAGCCGAGCCACCTCGGCCTGTTCTGAGAGGTGTATGTTCCGGGGTGACAGACCTTGGGCATACGGTAAGAGTTGTTCTCTGTTCCCATTGGAACAGTCGGCCAGCTGCCTCCTAAACTGGTCGAGGCACGGAGAAGGGAATGCTGCGTCCCCACAGCAAACTCCTCTCCCGCTGTCGGAAGGACGTGGGACAAGTACCCAATGGCCGACCTACCTGATGCACGTTTTTCTAGGGTTTTCCCTGTATTTCTTTAGGCGAATGCCGGGTAGGATCCTTAAACTATAGTCCGGGGGCCCCTAGTTAACCCTTGGCTACCTTTCTCTACCCTTCCGCATCCCCTCTTTCAAATCCCTTCCTATGCTATTAAAGGGGAGTTGCCACCATGTGGATTATCCTCATGTAGCCTGTTACCCTAAAAAAAAAGGACTCGCAGAGGGCGCTGAGAAAATGTTTACACTGGCGAGCATGAAGCAACAATGCAGCCCCCCGTGTGTCGAGGACTCTCAGAGGCTAGTTTTACTCTCGAGAGGAGGATATCTGCCACTCTCGAGAGTCAGAAACACGCACGTGTAAGCGTATCTTTCACAAACTTCTCTTTGGAATCGTACCAGTGAAACAGTTTAATAAATGAATCCTTCTTACGAGGCCTTCAGTTATTAGTAAATTATTTTGAAACTAGATTCCCATCAGAAGTGTTAAAAAAAATTAAAATAAACCTTATGAACAAAAAAAACACCATCAGTGTTTATAAAAATTGTATTTTTTTAAATTTAAACCGTATTTTTCTCTTTAATAATATTTTATTCATCGCTTGTCTCACACATTATATTTATTAATTTTTATAGTATCAGTATTTTCTTTAACCTCGTCTCTAAGTTTCCTACATTCATTGGTTTTTATTCCAAGGTTCTCAAATCTTCTGTATTAATGTGATTCCTCGTCATCAGAACTGTCCTGAAATATCAGCGGATCATTCTCGAAGATTTAAAAGCAAATCTGTGTAATTCCGTCCTCCCCCCCTCCCTCCTCTGTATTTTCCAATTACGCTCCATTATCTATCTATTACTGGATTAATCGTGAAACCCTACTGGTTTTCGTGATTTAGGACGATCTTCATTTCCAAAACTGAGTTTTAATGAAGCGGGGGGTGGGGGGGCTTAGTCTATCACGTATCATATTTTAAACTTTCATTATCCAAAAATACTACTCCTATTCTGTCTTGTCACTCCTTGATGAGGTCGCCTGGGAAGGTAAAAAATAAAACACAACCTGCCAAACAAAAATCAACATCATGATGGCAGCAGCTGTCGGAACTCGTTATTATTATTGTCTTCCAAGCCATTTTTTCCACTTTTTGACCTTTGCTATCTCAGATAAGTAAACTCAGTTAGCTGAAATGATTACCTGCCGTATCAGTTTGGAACCTAAACGGTGATTAAATCTTTGTGTTAGAATGTGGGTGGAGTGTAACTCATCAGAGATTACGATTACAGGCTCAAACAGACCATTACAAAATTTCCATCAGTTTAAGTTCCTTGCAAGCCTTTTGACTGCAGGATTGTTTTTTTGGGAGGGGGGAGGAGGTAACAGGCTACATGATGGTAATCCACATGGTGGCAACTCCCCTTTAATAGCATAGGAAGGGAAATGGAGGATGCGGAAGGGTAGAGGAAGGTAGCCAAGGGTTAAATAGGGGCCCCCGGACTACAGTTTAAGGATCCTACCCAGCAATTCACCTAAAAGTGGTGCAGGGAAAACCCTAGAAAAACCTGCATCAGGTAGTTCGGGCATTGGGTACTTGTCCCACGCCCTTCCAATGGCGGGAGAGGGGTTAGCTTTGGGATCACAGCTTTCCTCTCGCCGTTCCTTGACCGGTTTAGGAGGCAGCTGGCCGACTGTTCCAATGGGAACAGCGAACAACTCATACCCAAGGTCTGCGACCCCGGAACATACACCTCTCAAAACTGGCCGAGGTGCCTCGGCTTGTGGGAACCTTAGTTGAAAAACGGAGATAGAAAAAGGCATCCCCAAAGGTAACCCCCTTCCGTCTCCCCTACAAGGTTCTGCCTACGAGCGAACATCCCTCGCAGGTTCTGCCTGCAAGAGAATAACCCTTACAGACTGCTACAAGGGTGACTGCAATGGTCAAGTCAGAATTTACTAAGTAAGAAAAAAAAGCCCTGCTGACAAAAATATGGTTTTCAACGTGGACAACAAGAAAGTGGTAGGAGAAATACCTGGAATGTTTTAAAATGTGATGGATGAGAGATGATGAAATAAAAGTGCTTGAAATGCCAAAAAAAATGAAGATGTTCTAAGAAACAGTAAATGAGAATTTACTAGAGTTTTTAACAGAAATCCAAACTTGATTTGAAGGGAGAAAGATGAAGATATTTGTAGATGATGGAAGAAGATAAGGACAGGGCAAGGAAACCAGCCCTATTAACAGAAGTTGTTTTTCAAATTAATAATTAGTTTAATGTTAAGAACGCACAACCTCTTGGGCAATGTATTGAATCTAACAAATAAAACATGAAATAGCCAAACAAACAGAACGATGTAACTAAATACAGTAAACAGCACAGAACGTTTCTGCAAGCCTTGCTGCTCTCATCGGGAGCAAGCTTTTATATATTTTCAAAGAGCTCCAGCTATCAAAAATAATTATTTGGTAAATTTCACTCTATAATGATTTAATATTCTTCTTTTTTTTAAAAAAAATAATTATAGATGCTTTAATTTACTCATACACACTAACATAACAAAGAGTTTGCAAATTATAGTATTTATATGAAATAAATATTTATGGCCATATTCGTCAGAAAATAGAGTGTAATGATGTTACAATTCATACAAAAAGAGTATTATAAAAGTGACCTTTTGTGCTAGAAGGTAATTAGGAGACTTTTTAATACATTTTGATGTAATGGTGTAGATTATCTGAAATTAAAGAAAATTAAATGATAAAATACAATAAAATGTTAATTTCAGAGATAACGTATGTAACTTTTATTCGATTTAGTTATATATAATTAAAATATTACTCTAACATTAATTAGAATAATTATTTTTTGTAGCAGTAGATATGAAATATAAGATTAGAATTACCGGATTTATGTGAAATACCTAATTAAATACATATTTTCAGACTTATTGGGCATTGTATAAATTTTAAATTATAGCTTACTGACAAATACATATATAAACATATATATATATATATATATATATATATATATATATATATATATAATTATATATCTTTGCTTACTGACTTTTGAAGTTATAAGAGTCTTTGGAAGGGGTTGTCGTTCGTTACTCTTTGCCTGTTTTGTTCGAAATTCTACTGTACACAACACGTTGTTTACAATGAAGGTATTTAATGTTATAACATTGTCACTGTAATATTATGATTTAATAATAGTATAATGATAATAAATACTGAATTATAAAAAACGACTATTTTTCGTAGCATTTTAATTCTGCATTACGGTTTGATTTTCACACACACTAAAGCTTTCAACGTGTAAGCTCTAAAATATGAACGGGTACCAATGCACACCACTTCTGTGTACTTTCCTTAGAACTGTATTTAATGTATTAAACAAGTGTTCAACTGTATCAGCATCTTCCTTTGATACTGAGTGATGCCTTCCTGTTGAACCAATATCAACAACAATATTTAAAACATATCAAATTGACTATGCTGATGGAATTCTATATCCAGCATCCGGTCCATGAGGTAGCATAAAGTTCACAATAATTACATTTTAAGTCACAACTGATACCTATAACCTCTGCAAGCTGTGACTCAAAGTCGTACACACAACCCACAAACGTACCTATGTAGGTTATGAATGTGAATTTTCTCCTGGCATTTCTGAGATCTTTATTGGATGAAGGTAATTTTTTCTTCTTTACTCTGCACAGTTCTTGCAATAGTTTTTATTTGGCGTAATGAACAACAGCTTCCATAATTTATTTGTTCTCGCAACTTCACTGACAATTGTTTGTTAGCAGGACTAACAGTGACCTCTATACTAGACTCATACAGGGAAGATAATTGATCTTATGCCGATCAAAATTCATAATCATGTGAACAATGTTCTTGTTCCTTTAGTGAAATTGATGATATTTTGTCAAATTATTTAGAACACAGAAAGTCATAACTGGAAACATCTTAATTTTGTCAACCTTGAAATGTGTGTGGTTATTCCTAATGTGAATAAAGTCTGGTGTTTTGCTAGTTTTTTATATCACTCTTTTCTGTACATATACTCTCCTGTGACTTCAGTCAAAAGATATTTCCTTTTTGTTAGAATTTTGTATTACACAGACTACTTGTACACTGCAAGACCAGCTTAGAACTAAGAATCTTTCTTCATTGTTCTAATGCATCCTGCCTTTCAAAAACACTTCACACTTTTTTATTATAACACTTCCCACAAAGCACAATGCTCATAAGTAATAGAAAGCTGAAAAAAAAGCATGAAAAGAATTTGATAAACTGCTCTTTGTTTACCTGATAACAACTCAATTGTTAATTAATTTGTGTCCATTTTATATGCTAGGCCATACAAACAGAATTGTCTATATAGCTTCAGAATGTACTAGAAGGTTATATGATATTCAGGAATTACATGGAAGTTTTCAGTTCATCCTATCTTTAATGCACAATTAAAGAAAGTGTTATGACAAATAGGCCAAGATTTTGAATTCCAGTATATGGTAAGGTGGTAACATGGCAAAATTTTCAATTTGAGTGAGGTGTGGAGATGATATCGGTAATAACTTCTTGCACCATTCTAGTCAAAAAGGGTTGGGAACATTTGTTTTTTTTAAAGATGCTTCTTCAAGACAGAAAAAAAAAGTTTGACGTCTCCACTTTGTCTTCCAAAGCTCCAATGATTGTATGTCTGATATTATTTTCACTAACTCCCTTTTCTTCCCCTGTGACTTAGTACATTCATAGTAGTGTTTCTTTGTTGCAAAGTTTTATAATAAATATTTTTATACTGACGAAATACAAAATTTATGATAATGGTTACTTCACAATTCTGTGATTCCATATTCTCTCGTTTTCTGATGAGCTACCAGAAACAGCCCTGTGAGGTACCGGTGGGTGACCACTGTTCTAGGCTCTTGTTTTCTAGTTTTCTCAGCACCCGAAGAACAAAGCTTCCAGAAATGTTGTGTGGTATTTATATCATCACTTCTGTTGTCTATATTTCTTCTAATTATTATTCATGAAACCTGTTACACTCAAAAGTGAAAGTTTCCCTTCTCAGTGATTGTTGTATTTTATGGTACTGTTCAACAGTACAAAAATATATATTTTTGGGATTGGTATTATTTGAAGAAGAATATTTTTAATCAGAGAAAAGGCTACAGCACAAATAATTAGGAACACATGTTAGCACATCAGAAATGGTGCTTAAACTGCTATTTTAATATATCAAATTCAACATCATCTGAGACTATAAAGGTAAACTCCCATCCCCATCTGAATGGATATGGATTCAGCCAACTATGAAAGTAATCAAGAAATACAGGATTTTACAATCAAAACATTAGCGTGTAGTTTCACACATACAAATTACTAAAGTAAATGATCAGTTGAAGACCAAATTGCAGATATCAAAGTAGTCAGCAATTGAATGTATACAATTGTTTGTGAATGTATTCTTAACTTTAGTTTTAGAAAAGTACTGTGGGGCAGTACTTGTATGTCATTAGGTAGGCAATTAAAGAATTTGATTGACAATAAAAAGTTTATGTCTTAGCATAATTACACCTAAGTAGACCTACACTATCTCTGTTCATAGTAAAGTGTTCATGAGAATCACCTAAGCAATGACAACTCTCTTGATTCTCCTTAATATATAGTAAGCACTGCATAACAAACAAGGCAGGTACAACTTTGACCCAATATTTTGGATATGTGGATCCTAGGTTAGATTTGCATCTGTTGCAAAACCTAGGAAATGGACTGAGCCATGATCAGTTTTCTGACCAGGCAGGACAGGAGTGTTTTTCAAATTTTGGACATTTCCTTGATCAGACACAGTAGTCTTTGATTTAGTCTGAAATATTTGATGAATTGAAGTTAAGACATGCCACCAAGGTCATCTGCAAACAGGTGTTGTATTTTGGGCCAATGATATTATTGTATGACAAATAATTTATGTAAGTAATGGACAATTGAGCCCTGATGCACGCCATGATTTTCTGAAACATGTTGGACAAATAAGACTTGACCAGATTTAGAGCTTCTTCCTCAAAGCCATAGAAGTTAAGAAGGCTATGAGTTTGTGTCAAAAGCTTTTGACAAATCATAGCAATGAGTTATAAAATACAGAGCAACTTTGACTGTTCCAAGGCTGGTAGGAAAGCTGAATTGAAAGCAGCTTAAGATGTTATGTTCAAAATATGCCACAATTTGTTTCTAAAGAATACACTCAAATATGTTGATTTTGCAGGTAGAGTAGAGACAGGTGTGTAACCGTTATGACAGGAAGAGTCTCCTTTTTTATATAAACAAGTGGTGACCTGTTGACCACATGTGTGAGTGGTTGTGCCAAAACACAAGATACAAACTTCAACATATTAGGTCTTGCATCATAGGAAAACTCACGATGACTGCTGTTCATATTGCCATGTGCTTAATAAACCTCTGCAGTACCTGCTAGCTTTAAATTGAATTTACTAATTGGCTGTGGAATTCAGTGTGTGTATATTGTGTAAGTAGTCAAATTGTGCGGGATTTGAGGAGACGCCATCAAGGATTTCATTGACCTTATCTATGAAAAAGGTTTCAATCTCTGTTAGTATTGTGATTGAAGTAACCAGTCTCTTTTAATCATAGCCTGCATAGCTTTTATCTCTTTAGGGGCACTATTAATGATGATATCAGTCTCTTTGGACGCTAAACTTCTTAACTGGTTTGCCACGAGTGAATTTATACCTCATATACAACGCTTTGATATGAATGTGACCCTATAGAGCACCAAACATCAGAAAGACTCCTTATTCTTATTAATTTCAGGAGTAGCCTTGTTTTGGTTTAGGAGAGAAGGATTTGTCCCTCCAGGTTTTAAAGGGAAGGCAACATTGATGGCCTAATTAATGAATAAGAAAGATAGCCTATACAGACAAAAGAATGGGTAATATAAATACCACACAGTTTCTGGGATCCTTGTCCCCATTTCGTCAGGTGCTAAGAAGAGCCTAGAGAAACACAAATGCACTGGTCAGTTGACAACACTCAAAAGCTTGTGTATTCTTTTCTTTTAATAATTAAAAAACTGTGCATGGGGCTCACCGCCAACTCCATGTCTCCATGACTTGTCTGCCAACTCCTTTGGGTCAATCTTAAAATACTCCGTCATTCATAGATCCATATTCTATTACAAGCGCTTCTCCATTTCATGTCCTGCCTTAGATTATTATTTCAGAACACGTCTAAAATTCTGTAATTATTGGTTTACTAAATTTCCAGGTCTTTTCTTTCATACAGAATAATAAATATATTTTTAATATTGTTGTTTGGTGACCGATCGTCTATTTCATTAAAGTCGTCCAGTAGAATATCCACTATGTCTTCCAACGCCTTTTTTTATTTCGGAAATAGAAATGCAGCTGGTTTTTGTTTTTCCAGGTGACGCTTGATTGAAAATAAGATTAAGAAAGATAGCCAATTCTGGGGTGCTTGTGCCTTTCGTCAGGTACGAGGAAGAACCAAGAACGAGGAGACACAAGGTTTTTGAGTGTTGTCAACTGACCAAGTGCGGTTGTGTCACTCTAGGCTCTTCCTCGCACCTGACATAAGGCACAAGGACCCCAGAAACTTTGTGTGGTATTTATATTATCACTTTTTTGTCTGAATTGGCTATCTTTCTTATTCATTAAATTTGTTATCATTTTCTGCTATCGGTCTCCATTAATTGTATTTACTATTAAGATACACACTGTGCAATCGTGTACTTTTTGCATCCGGCACAACTGAATATATTGACCGTGTGCGGAGTGAATTGATGTATATATTGAAGTAGATAAAGGATATTGTAGATTTAAATTTTATCATTTGTATTGATCAATATTAGGGAGTGGCGCAGAGATTGATCAATGTATTAATTGTGTGTGGTCATGCTTCAATATTTTGCTACTTTGGCGGAGATTTTTCACTCTGTGTGTCGTACAATTTATGACATCATTACAAGCCCTCTTCCCCTGTCATTCCACGCCTAAATGGGTTCCTGATCAAATAAAACCTTGCTGAATTACTAATATTTGATAATTAAATCTGAATAATTAAGGTAGATGTTCTATTATTTTTGGCAGGCACGAGTGTGGGCACGTTAGAAATTGTTAATATAAGTTATTTTTTATAATTGTAACCTAAGTAGACCTGAAGAGAGAAAAAAAAGAAATCGGGGACGAAACTTCGTGTTTGAATTTGTATATTAGAAATGTATAATAAGAACTTTAAAACGTTCTTTTTTCAGGCCCAGCATTTTATTTCATTAGTAAATAATCTGCTTATAAATTTGGACCATTTTGAGTACTGTTTTTACCAAAATTATTTTTGTTTTACAGAACTTTTAAGACGTCTTCCATTTCTTTTTCTGATTTAGCATTTTGTTTCATTACTAATAAATTTTGACCATATTTAGTACATTTAAGTAGTAAGTGTTTAAACTTTCCTGTCTTTACTAGGATGTGTAACTTATCATTGATCTTACCCATCCTCTGTTCCAAAAACTAGTTTTTCTGCATTTAATTTATATTTTTCTCTCTTCCACAGAAAATGAATCTCGTTGGATTGATTATTTTAGATATGGACAAGAGGGCGCTAGTCGATAAATTGCAAGAATGGAAAATAATTCCTGAAGAATCAAAGTATCTGTGTAAGAAATGTGGGGGGAAGTTAACAATAGGAAAAAATGAGAGGGCACACGAAGGATACATGTGGGTGTGCAGGAATGACATCTTCAAGAGTAGGAAGAGAATTCGTTGTAATAACCAGGTGTCGTTGAGGACGGGCACTTTTTTCGAACAGTCACACTTGACATTGCTGCAAATCTTGATGTTTGTATCATTGTGGGTTGATAACAATCGCATTAAAATCATTATGAAGGAAGTGGAAATCACCGCAGTCACGGCAGCAGACTGGTCGTCATTCTGTAGAGAGGTGGTTTTTGCTTCCTTCATAGAAAAGAGGGATCCGTTGGGGGGGCCTGGCAAGGTGGTTGAAATTGATGAGACTAAATTTGCCCTCTCCAAATGCAATCATGACGCAGAAACTAAAGACCAGTGGGTTTTTGGTGGGTACGAAAGAGGAACTGGGCGTGTCTTCATGGTAACTATCGAGGATCGTACGAAGGAGACGTTAATCCCGCTGATAAAGAAGTGGGTTCTCCCTGGAACAACCATAATATCAGACTGCTGGAAGTCGTATGACTGTTTGGAAAAAGAAGGGTATAAGCATTATAAAGTAAGTAAAGTTGTGTTTAATGAAATATTGATACACACACACTTTGATTTCTTTTATATTAATACATGACTTTTTTCCCCAGGTTAATCACAAAGGAAATTTTAAGGACCCTGTAACAGGGGAGCACACAAATTCCATAGTGAGTACGTGGAGAGCTGCGAAGTGTTTCGTAAATGAACCTGGACGAAAAAAGAACAACATTCCCGGAAACTTGGCCAAGTACATGTTTCAGAAGAGATGCAGGGAATCTGGAGCAGACCCCTTCATTGAATTTTTGAAGTTAGCGGGGAAATTGTTTAATCCGATGAGTGAGCCTGCGGATTCATGTCCAGTGTTGGGCCAATGCGTCATGGAGGATGAGGACGAGGATGAAGATTCTGATGAATGTAAATAGACAGTTAACAATTTTGAAAACATAAAAATAACTTCCTTTATTTAATAACATTAAAAAATGGTATAACCTTGTAATTTACATCTTTTTTGTTTGTTAATAATAAAGTAATTTTTTTAAATTTCTTTATTGAAACAGACAAAAATTCAACTTTCACCTACTTGATCACTAATTTTCAGATTACGGCGAGGATTCTCCTTAGAGACAAAATATAATTCTGCAGCTATCGTCATGGAAGAAGGTATTGTATATTAACAGTATTGTGGTCATTTTACTAATGTTTAAATTAATATATGTCCAAATTTCTTTTTAGGGCCCAAGCATCCACCAACACCACTTTGTTAGAGTTTTCCGGCGACTCTGGGATTATACAATTCCCATGCTAGCTTCAAAAACTCCCTGCATCTCCTTTGAAACATGTACTTGGCCAAGTTTCTGGGAAAGTGATGCATTTTCACCCAGGTTCTTTCATGACATACTTTGCAGCTCTCCACGAACTCTGTAGAGTTCGTGTGCATTACTTAGATTCCTCTTTTTCCAAACATTCGTACTACTTCCAGCAGTCCGACATTATGGTTGTTCCAGAAGCGGGATTAATGTCTCTGTCGTACGATTGTCTACAGCAACCACGAAAATACGCTAAGTTCCTCTGTCATAGCCTTAAAATAAACACTGATCTCCAATATCTCTCACTTGATTGTATTTTGTGTGACCAAGTCTTGACTAGTCACCTTGCCAGGTCCCTAAAACTGCTTCCCCCTTCCTTTTCTATAAATGAAGGAATAAAAAACCACCTCTATACAGAATGACAACCAATCAGCTGCTGTGACTGCAGTGATTTCCATATTTGGCATGATGAATTTTGTGACAATGATGTCAACCCACATGAAAACAAAATAATATTTGCAGCAACGCCAATTGCGACTCTTCAAAAAAGAAGGTCCATTCTTATTGACACCTATTACAAAAATGCATTCTCTTCTTGAAGTTGTCATTCCTGCACACCCACATGTATCATTCATCAGTTTTTCATATTCGTATTTCCCCCACATTTCTTACACAAATAATTTGATTCTTCAGGAATTATTTTCTGTTCTTTCAATTTATCTACCAGTGCCCATTTATTTCTACTTAAATCTACAACCCTGTACTTGACAATGTGGAGGACGACAAGAAGCCAATGTCGAGAGTAAGTTTGAATTATTGTTACAATTGATTAGTAATTAGAATCCCTTGTTTTTGTATTAATTTATATTCAAATATGAATGAATACTTTAGGAAAAATATCTGTGAGAAGCCATTGGTGTTTCCAGATTTACTAAAATAATCAGGTATTGAATAAAATCTTGAGTGAAAAATTGTGTGTGGCGTATGGATGACCTTCACTGTAATCGTCTTGTAGCAGACGATGTTTTCGAAGACTGTGACAATTTTTCTCTCAGTTAGAAGCCGGAGAAGATTTTATTAATTCTTTACACTGAGAAATGCTGCATTGTTAATTAATCTGGTAAGGGTCAAAATTGTTTAAAATATTGAAAATTTAAATTACCAGATAACTGAAGTAATACCTTTCTTTCTCTTTCAGCACAGCAAATTTTGGAAGATGATTATGAAGACTCATCATCATTATGTGTAGTGCAGATGTCAAATTGTATGACTCAATTGTATTTCATTTACATTTATCTAATGAACAATAGAAATAGGTGAAATATAGCTGGCCATAAGTCAGTAAAACATTTATGAATCCCAAACGACAATTTCACACATTATTATTTTAACAAGTAATTTGTAAAATACCACATTCATCACCCACATTGAGTGTGAGAAGTAAAAAGTTAACTCTTATGTTTTATAATTTAATTGTTTAAATAATAATGTGCAAATACATTTGAAATTCATTAATTTTTTTACAAGCTTCTGGTCTATTATATTTTTTAATTTAATATTATTATGTGTAGTAATTTTTTTTATTTAATTTAAATTAGTTTAACATAGGTAACAATTTTAAATACTCAATTTAATTTCATTGGCTGTGTAACTTTCCTCCAATAATTACTTTTGTTGTAAATATTTTATATATTACTCACATTTTTGTCCACTTCTCAGAAAAGACTTTAATTATTTTATCATCACATTGTGGTTATTTGCCTTATTAATTGTAAATGTGTATCATAAACTCATCTCAGCTTTATCATGTGCTATTGTGTTTGACTCATTAAGTCCCACATACTAAATATTTTTTTTATTTGTATTGTATTATAGTTGTAAATGTTTTGATAGCAATGAAATTTTACTATTACTCTATTTGTGGTTTCTTTTCCATCAAACGTGTTAACGTAATCCTTACCATCTGGCTGTACGATTCGTGCTGCTTGCTTCCGAGTACAGTCCCTATTAAATCAGGATCAATAAATTTTTTAGTGTTTGAGGTGTGATTAGTTGAAAAAGATTCATTAATCAAACGTTTAATAATTATTGTATAATTTACTTTCTATGTTATACACCAAATAGTTCCCTATGTTTCTATGTTACCAAAATATTTTAATTTCTTCATTAGTGTAGATGGAATAGATTTATTTTCAGAACATCTGCATCCTTTACATTTGACATCATCTTTTAACTACACATTTTAAGATTCCATAAGTAGTATTGAAAAATTAAGTTGAAATTTTAATAATTAATGGAAAAATGTTATATAAAAATGCATCTTTTACATTTCCTCGTGTGACTTGGACCCATGTCTATAATTTATTACAAAAATGTATGGATACAGATTTTTTAATTGTGGAAGAATGAAAGTTTACATTATTTATTAAACTGCCAACTTCCCCCCCCCCCCAACTCAGAAATAAAAATTAAATTTGAACACATTGTAAGAAGGTTAAATATCGGCTGTCCCATATTGAGTCACGTCAAACAAATATTACACGAGTCATCCATCAATTCAGTTATTGAAAGTACCAGCTAAAAATTTTGTCCAACGTAAAATAATAAATACAATAGATTGTTTGTTTCGAAAGAGTGTAATTACCATGGTTATAATCTTTTGGGATCCATTTTTATTTGAGTGATCTCGTTCATCTTAAGAATTGGTTAATACGTGTAGTATTCTTTCAAAGTTCAGGCAATAAATGGTCAAAATTAAGTGGCACACTAAATGCCACACGACGTTTCTACATTCCTTGTTTCTTTCGTCAGGTGATGAAAAATCGTCACCTTCCCCCCCCCTCCCCCCCGTGCGTCGTCGTCGTCGCGATTTTTCCTCACCTGACGAAGTCAACAAAGGACTGCGGAATCGTTTTGTAGTATTTATTTAGTCACATAATTATAATTGTTTATTGGCTACTTCTATATATATATATATTTCATCGTATGTAGACGTAAATTTTTTTTTTTTTTCGAAAATGTAGAAGAGGTTTGACTTTATTTTCGAGATCTGGAACGGCGGAAATTTTTGGGATTTGAAATTACGAAATCGCTTGATCATTTGAGTCCTGATGATCAAGTGTAATGTAACTTAATTATAAATAAAAAATGGACGTTATTAGAATAATGCATTTGCACACAATTTTGTATTCTTATCGAGATTCTAACGGAATGTGTGTGACGTAGAAGACGTTCATCAGCACGTTAATGTGTATATTTTGAATATGTGGATTCTTGATAGGGAACTTGTGTAACGAAGCTTTGAGCCGTTATCCCAGAGATAAATAATCAATCGCTATGAAGGGGGGGGGGGGGGGCTCGCTCTGCTGACGGATATTGGCAGCTGTCTTCTCCCACGAGATAACCTTTGCAAAGCTTCCAAGGCCTCTTATCACACAAATACATGCGACATCTGCCGAAGGTCTGCTCTCACTATGAATAAGGAGCATCATTTAACTTGGAGACTCCTGTGGAAGGTTTCCTGAGTACGTTCCCCAAGGCTATATCGTGGAGCAGTTTTATTTTTATTTTTGGTATATCACGCTGTCAATACAATGTCTTTTAAACTCAAAACGGTATATTAAGTATTTTTTATGTTCTCTATTTAGTGTATTATTCCTGAGAATTACGCGCGCATTCTTGGTTCTCATTTTATATTCCGTAAAGGCTTTCCAGGATACATGTTTTTAAAAACCAAGGTACAAGGCGCAGAAGTGTCTTAAATTCAACTCTAAGGGAGGGAAGCAGTTTTACCGTACGGCTGGTGGTGAAAGGGGTTTACATTAAAAAAAAATAGTGCAAAAGAGACTGTGATTGGTGTCGAATCCTGGGTTATAGGAGTCGCTGAGTTTAATTCTCGCATTAACACTGATGGTTAAGGAAATTTAATGTTCCTCTTCGTGGACGTGGGTTACCCGGAGTAGCTTTGACGCGTCTCAGGTTACAGGGTGTATTTTTTTTATTATTATTTTATTTTACCGGCTACATTCTGGTCTCTGTGTGTAGTTAAAGGTTGTATTTCTTAAATCCTTTAAGGTACCGGTATTATTTTTAAAAGTTCGTTATGTTATCGAGTATTTTTCACCTTTTAATTCGTCGTGACTTTTTAGACGCTCTTATTTTATGTAGTTGGAGAATTCCAAAACGGTATATTAAGTATTTTTTATGTTCTCTATTTAGTGTATTATTCCTGAGAATTACGCGTGCATTCTTGGTTCTCATTTTATATTCCGTAAAGGTTTTCCAGGATACATGTTTTTAAAACCAAGGTACAAGGCGCAGAAGTGTCTTAAATTCAACTCTAAGGGAGGGAAGCAGTTTTACCGTACGGCTGGTGGTGAAAGGGGTTTACATTAAAAAAAAATAGTGCAAAAGAGACTGTGATTGGTGTCGAATCCTGGGTTATAGGAGTCGCTGAGTTTAATTCTCGCATTAACACTGATGGTTACGGAAATTTTATGTTCCTCTTCGTGGACGTGGGTTACCCGGAGTAGCTTTGACGCGTCTCAGGTTACAGGGTGTATTTTTTTTATTATTATTTTATTTTACCGGCTACATTCTGGTCTCTGTGTGTAGTTAAAGGTTGTATTTCTTAAATCCTTTAAGGTACCGGTATTATTTTTAAAAGTTCGTTATGTTATCGAGTATTTTTCACCTTTTAATTCGTCGTGACTTTTTAGACGCTCTTATTTTATGTAGTTGGAGAATTCCAAAACGGTATATTAAGTATTTTTTATGTTCTCTATTTAGTGTATTATTCCTGAGAATTACGCGTGCATTCTTGGTTCTCATTTTATATTCCGTAAAGGTTTTCCAGGATACATGTTTTTAAAACCAAGGTACAAGGCGCAGAAGTGTCTTAAATTCAACTCTAAGGGAGGGAAGCAGTTTTACCGTACGGCTGGTGGTGAAAGGGGTTTACATTAAAAAAAAATAGTGCAAAAGAGACTGTGATTGGTGTCGAATCCTGGGTTATAGGAGTCGCTGAGTTTAATTCTCGCATTAACACTGATGGTTACGGAAATTTTATGTTCCTCTTCGTGGACGTGGGTTACCCGGAGTAGCTTTGACGCGTCTCAGGTTACAGGGTGTATTTTATTTTATTTTATTATTTTACCGGCTATATTATGGTCTCTGTGTAACGGTTGTATTTCTTAACTCCTTTAAGGTACCGGTATTATTTTTAAAAGTTCGTTATGTTATCGAGTATTTTTCACCTTTTAATTCGTCGTGACTTTTTAGACGCTCTTACTTTAGGTAGTTGGAGAATTCCAGAGCTACCGTCAGGCATCATCCTGACTTATTTGAAGTTAGCTGTCGAGCCGTTAGGTCGGTCAGGGGAACGTAAAGGGGGGTAAATGTTCCAAATAGTGACGCTGTTGTTGCTGGTTGAGTGAAGTGTTTACCAAGAGGTTAGTGTCGAATTAGTTCCTTCTCGAGGATAATTTAAATAAATACCCGGGCAACGCCGAGCAACTTTATATAAATTTAAAAGGGAGTCTTGTTTCTCTATGTTGTTTTGTCTGTACAAAGGTCGTCTTTATTATTATTATTTTCTATGTTACAGATAAAATATTAGCATAAATGAGGGACTTCACATGTTTGTTAGATCACACACGCGTGCGAGGATAAAAAAAAACCGTTCTGAACTTTGATTTAATGAGCCATAAATTTCTTTTATCGGAAACGTCGCATATTAAATTTCACCTTATCTTCCAGGTCTATAACTTGCTTGACTCTGATAACAGTGTTTCCAAAAAAACATGAGAAAGTATTTTCATCTATATACCATTTGTATTTTTTTTTCTCGTGAATTAACGTAGTTTTTTTAATGGTTTTATTTCATCATCGCTTCATTACTGTTTCTCTGCGTCATTGTCAAGGTTCGCCAGGTACGACCCTGGCTGCTTCAAAAAAAAATTTTCCTTTCTTCATCCTCTTCTCAGGACTTGGGTTACTCTGACATTCATCAGTCACCCTACACAAGAAAACCATACATATTCTTTCGTATTCTGTAATCTAAATTTTGAATTAACTTTGGTTTTTTATTGTATTTTATACTCTCGTTGGTGACGTCCTGTAGGTTAACATCATTTCAAATCTCGTCCAGGTTAGTGATTCCAGACTGAACAACTTTTTAACTCCTATTTGTATGCCAATTCAGTTGTTTTCTTTTTATAACTATTACGAACTTGTGTTGCTTTGTATCTGGGCCTACAAACAAGGTTGTTTTAAATTTGAATAATGTTCTTTAATTATGTTTCCATGTTTTACGCTTCGTTTGACCGATATAACAAGCTCTACAGTCCATTTTTATAAATTAAAAATAAAGATGGACAATTCAGACAAAAAAGAGTGATAATATAAATACCACACCATATAAATTTCCTTGTTCCTTTCGTCAGGCGCGAACAAGAGCCGAGAGTGACACAACTGCCACAGTTGACAAATAATCTGCTCTCCTGTTGTTGTTGCGCTTTTCGTCGCTTTTGAGTTAAATGTTTACGTCGCAGCCAAAAAAAAAAACACACCTGTTAGTCTTTTGTAGTCGGCGACTAGCTGCTTCCCCATGCAGGTAAACGTGTTGGGGCAACCTGGGAATCATCACAAGGAAATCTCTAGGCAGCTTCCTCCTTTTCTCGTCAGCGTAATAGTTCTCAGAGTCGGCGATGTTTTTGCTATCTTCCGTCGGTTGGGCCTTTTTTCCTTGAGGTTATTGATTAGAACTTTACATGTCTCTCTCCTCCTCCCTTCCCAGCCTTCCTTTTTCTCCTAGGTGTAATTATTATGAACCGCTACATTTCACTCCAATTTTTCGTCGCTTGCCTACCTTCCCCCTGGACTTTCTTCGTTCCCCACCAGACAGTGGAAACCTCTTCACGTGCTAGGGTTTTCTCAGCCAATCTACGACGATCTTACAATTTTTTGGCTTACTCACGCCTGTTGGAAATTTTGGTGAGGCGGAGGTTCTACCATAATCCTCTGCCTTTTTCTGATCTTACAATTTGGCTAACTTACTCTCCCCTGTTAGGAATGGGTTGGCCTTCGGGAATTATGGTGAGGTCGTTTCTCCTGAGGCAGGGGTCCTCCCATAATCCGCTGCATTTTTCTGATCCCGTTAGAAAGGGGTTGGCCTTCAGGAATTTTGGTGAGGTTGTTCCTCCTGAGGGAGGGGTTCTCCAATAATCCGCTGTCTTTTTCTGATCTTACAATTTGGCTACCTTAGTCTCCCCTGTTAGGAATCGGTTGGCCTTCGGGAATTATGGTGAGGTCGTTTCTCCTGTGGTAGGGGTCCTCCCATAACCCGCTGCCTTTTTATAATTCTGTTATGAAGGGGTTGGCATTCAGGAAGTTTGGTGAGGTCGTTCTTCCTGTGGCAGGGGTCCTCCTGTAATCCTCTGCCTTTTTCTGATCCTGTTAGGAAGGGGTTGGCCTTCAGGAATTTTGGTGAGGTCGTTCCTCCTGTGGTAGGGGTCCTCCCATAACCCGCTGCCTTTTTATAATTCTGTTATGAAGGGGTTGGCATTCAGGAATTTTGGTGAGGTCGTTCCTCCTGAGGCATCGGTTCTCCCGTAATCCTCTGCCTTTTTCTGATCCTGTTAAGAAGGGGTTGGCATTCAAGAATTTTGGTGAGGTCGTTCCTCCCATAATCCGCTGCCTTTTTCTGATCCTTCGGGAATTTTGGTGAGGTCGTTCCTCGTGAGGCAGGGGTTCCTCCCATAACCCGTTGTCTTTGTCCGGAGACATGATTTCTTCTGGAGGCCTCCGTCACCCCGGAACCAAATTTTATGACCGCATTTTCCCAGCAAGCTACATGTAGCTATACAGGCGTTTAACTCCAATCATAAAAAGTAATCTTCAATTAATTTGAGGGGTTGTTCTTCGCCTAAAATATACGGTGATTTTTTTTATCATTTTAACTCTGCAGCCCGAACCTATCAAAGTGAGCAGGCGCTGATTAATTCAAGTTGATGAACATGAAATTGGCAAGTGCTGTACGAGGCAGAAACGACTGTGAACCACTGCTTTAGAGCCTCAAATTTCGGTTCAGCCCCCCCCCCCCATCAAACCTGTGACTGAAGAAGCCTCAGTTTAGAGTCAAGTCCTCTCGGCGTGGTTCTTGTATCACTCGTCTATTTCTTATCCACGGTCACTGAAGGAACAATTAAAAGTCTTTCCCGGGGGGTGGGTGGGGGGGGGGGGTGGAAGGTCTTCTTCATGGAAATAAACAACAAACAACAACATTTCCACAACTTTTATTTCTCTTTGAAACTTCCAAATTAAAAATCTGTAATTGAGACATACAAACGTCTTAATTAAATATCTGCTTACGTGTACATTTATGAAAAAATAGCATGTTAATCAGCATCCTTATTATTATTATTATTTTATTTTACTCTTAAACCAGGGGGCCGGGGGGGGGGGAGGAGGAATATATTCTTTACACACACACACACACACATATGTTAACACTAGTCACTAGTTTGGTTGCAACAAGTAGGAAAACCAACTGGTAGGCATTTCGCAAGTCGTGATGGCGGCGACGGTGGTGGTGGTTCTGGCCTTCTTCCCACGCAAATTTACTTCTACTTCTTTCACGTGTTATTTTTTTTTAAAACATATATATATATTTTTTGTGTTTTGTTTCGTGGACGGGTTGCGTGATCATTTATCATCTATAGAAAATTTTTTTTTTTAATTATTTCAATATTTTTCAAAATCAAAAAATTTTTTTTTTGTGGTACAAAGAAATGAAGAAAGCCGACTGTTTTTTGTTTCCTATCTTGCAATCAAACTTTAACAGTTATGCCAAATAGAAATTTGGTTTTGGTTTTTTTTCCCACCATTTTGTTTTCTACTTGACTTGGAAGATTTTTTTTATTTTTTTTTTGTTGACGAGGGAAGCAACTAAAAACTCTTGACATTGTGTTTAATTAATTAATTTTTTTTTGGCGCGCGCACAAATACACTAATTATTATTTTTAATTTTTTTAATAGCAGCTTCCGTGCGTGTGTGTCTCATGAAAGCTGAGAAAGCTTTTTAGCAGCACCAAGATGGCGCTCTAGTTATATATATATATTTTTTTCTTTTTCTGTAGTTGCTTCCCTTGTCGTTTTAGCGTGCAGATTTATATATTTTTGTGGGGGGTAGGGGGGGGGCGGCGAGGGGGGTTGTTACATGAGCTCCTAGTTTGTCTTGCATGGGCAGCCACCTCCTCCAATTGTGCCTTGTGCGAAATGCTCTCGTATAGTTACTGTAATGTGCGTCTTCTATAACAACGGATTGTCAAATATTTTTTTTTTGTGTGTTTTGAAAACTAGGTGATTTTTTATTTACACAACGCGGGCGGGGGTTGTTGTTGGTGGTAAGGGTGGGGGGTCTTTTTTTTTAAAACTTAACGTAGGTGCCTGTTTTTCATTCAGCGTCCTATATAGTAAAATCTTTCTATTATGAACTAACGTACGGCTAAATAAAGTACGTACATGCATGTAAAGCGGCAAAAAAAAATTTTTTTTTTTTTGCAGGGGGGGTTTATCACAATATATATTTTTTTACATAGTTGTCTTCTATTCAACAAATATTTTATTTCCCTTCTGTGCCTAAACATCGAATTGGCCCAGCCACTGGATACCTTTGCCAAGTTTTGAAGTCTTTGGATCGAAGTGAATAAGTTTCTCTCTGTCTCAGTGATCTTATATATTGTAATGTACGGGTTTGCTTTGAAGATGTGTTTAATTTTATTTATCGTTCAGCAGTTTGTGAAACTGTGGTGGTTGGTGGTGGTGTTGGTGGGTGACATTCCGCACTCTTCCCTCCTCCAAAAAAAAAAAAATTAAAAAATACTTTATGTTATGAAAATATAGTCTATGAGTGAAACATCACCTAGGTCGAATATGATAAATATTTATCTTTTCCGGCAGCATTTAAAAAATATTGTAAGTTAATTCACCCCTTCGACATCCCTTCCATTTATTGTCAAAAAAAATCACTCACCAAGTCACACTGGATTAGTTATTTTTTTTTTATTATTATTGTATACGTGTTTATTTTTTGTGCGTGGAGTTTTATCTCGAGGACTGACATGTTGGTAGCACTGAGTTTTAAAGCTTATTAGTTATTTTTTTTGTTTGTGCATGAGCGTAGGTACTTCATCTGATCGAAACCAGTAGGCAAATACAGAATCATCCTCTTCAGATTAAATACTCTATAATGCAAACAGTCGGGAAGACGTCAGTTTTCTCTACGGCCTCCTCTTCGCACTTGCCACTGGGTTTACCAGCCTGGAAAACACGACAAAATTCTACTACAGAAGTTGGAACTCAACAACAAAATTACGGGAAACACCAAAAGGGACAATTAAAGCCCAGCGCAAAAAAGAGAGGGGGGCAGGGGGGGTGGTGGTTTGGTTTGGTTGGTTCACAGTCTAACACACAATCCATATCCATCGGGAACATGTAGTGTCCGGTCCAGTGTGCTGGGTTTTTCTCCCCCAACTGTATGCATATCTTCTTCCACACGACAGGGTTGTGTTCGCTGCGAGACTATGTCCTGTCTTTATCGATGTATATAGTGTAAGTATATCATTGCAATGTGTCGCACAGTACCCCGGGGGGAAAAATATTAAAGAGTCACTTTTGTTCATGAGATGTGTATATATATTTTTTTCAGAATTATTTTTCTGTCTCTGATATATATATTGTAATATTCACCACTGGGGATACGTCATAGCTGATTTTTGAACGTCACGAGGCCTAACGTCTATGAACTCATCGTCAATATGAACGAAAATAATATGATTTTGTCAGTAAGTAACTTTTTCTATCTCTGAGCTAATATATATATTGTAATATTCACCACTGGGGATACGTCATAACTGATTTTTTAACGTCACGAGGCCTAACTTCTATGAACTCATCGTCAATATGAACGAAAATAATATGATTTTTTCTCAGTAAGTAACTTTTTCTCTGTCTGTGCTAATATATATTGTAATATTCACCACTGGGGGGGATGACATAATACGTCATAGCTGATTTTGGAACGTCACGAGGCCTAACGTCTATGAACTCATCGTCAATATGGACGAAAATAATATGATTTTTTCTCAGTAAGTAACTTTTTCTCTGTCTGTGCTAATATATATTGTAATATTCACCACTGGGGGGGATGACATAATACGTCATAGCTGATTTTGGAACGTCACGAGGCCTAACGTCTATGAACTCATCGTCAATATGAACGAAAATAATATGATTTTGTCAGTAAGTAACTTTTTCTGTCTCTGAGCTAATATATATTGTAATATTCACCGCTGGGGAATGAAATAATACGTCATAGCTGATTTTTGAACGTCACGAGGCCTAACTTCTTTGAACTCATCGTCCATATGGACGAAAATAATATGATTTTTGTCAGTAAGTTAACTTTTTCTCTATCTATGCTAATATATATTGTAATATTCACAATTGTGACTAACATATGTCTCGGAATTGTTAAGTGTGTTTCCAAAGGATTGTAGCTGAGGGGAATGGTTTGAAAAGTCGAGCCGTGTCCAGTTGAGGGCGCAGAGGGTTCATAAAATTTCCCAGATTTTATTATTATTATTATTATATTGCTTTTGTGTTAGCAACGGTGTAGTAAGTCAAATGGCCGTGTGAGAGAAACCGGACTATGTCTCAATTTCTCATCACGAGATACCATTAATGCAAGTGGAAAAGGGGGTGAATTTTAGTCAGTAAAAATTGTTAGTTGGTCGGCGATCTTCGAGAGGAGAGAGGTCGTGCGGAATCGGACCAGGAGCGCTTAATGTGTGGAGGAAGTAAACATCTTAAATATTGAATCTGCGGTAGAATTAAGAGTCTGCCTGTTCGTCGTGGAAAAAGAAAGTCGCCATAAGGGCAAGGTTGTCCGGAGTCGACGTAGAGTAAGGAAGTTGTGGAGAAACGTGAAAGTTGGAGAGTTGAACTGTATTAAGAAACTATAGACGAAGTATAATTCAGTGGTGATTTAAAACTGACCGGTTCCCACGGTAAAAAAAAATCTAAGAGGGATTGAGTTGTGTCTGTGAAAGTGCAATAATATGGCCTATTTTTAAAATTAAAACTTTTCATTAGCTTAAAGTTTGTAGTTTAGTAAATTCAGTGGAAGTAATATTGAAGATCAATCAAATTTATTGTAAACATTGAGTAATTGTTGTGCCGAAGAGTTTCCTTTTATTTCGTGTTTTTTTTGGGGGGATATTGTATTTAATTCTATACTGTTATGAGATAAAAGTAAAGAGTCTCATTTAAATAAATAGCCGTGGAAAATTTGCTGACGGGATTGTGAAGGTGAAGAAAGAAACCGAATGGAGAAATACGTCATCTAAAGTTCTTGTGTATAATGAAAAAAGAAACAAAGGGTTGTGGCGAAAGATCATTTAAAGAAAAGGTCGGTGGTAGCGATATTATTAAACACACGCACAATTCCTGAGATGAAGAGTAAATGTGACTCCGGGATCACAAAAAAATTGTATCGAATAAGATAGAATAAAAGTTCTAACAGTTAAAAATTATACGTTTTATTTGTAAGTGTAACACTAAAAGGTCCCCTATTGATGAAGGTACAGAATGTATCAAAGAAATATTAGATAATTCTTGAAGGTCTATGCGATAATAACTTATCGATAGTAACTTCGATAATACAGCAACGTCGAGAGAGAAATTTACAGATCAAATTCAAGGAACTGCCAGGAGATACGATATATATATATATATATATATATATATATATATATATATATTATATATAATATATAATAACAGTTCTGCATGTGACATTGCGGTTTCAGTCAGTTACAAGTTTGTTAAAATAACTTATTCGTCAGGAAAATCCTAGGGATCAAAGACGATCACGTCAATATCTCTGAGCAAGGAAATTATCTTTGCCCGCGGCGCATGGATTTTTAACAATTTCGATTTGTTTTACAAAAATAAAAATAAATTAAATATCGTTAACCTCACGAACTGTGACAATAAAAAACTATTTTAGTTAGTTGCGATAATAAGTGGGGAACATAATTCACTATAATATGCGACGATAATATTATATTGTTCAGAGATATGGAGGATTAACTCTGGTGCGTGTGATATCTGCGAGAGAGAAAAAAAGACAATCGTATACGCAGTGAAGAAGTTGTTTGAAGAGCAAAAACATAATAATTGTAAATGATTGAATACGGTTTAGAGAAGTCTTATAAGTATTGAGATGAATATTAAAAGGAGAATATACTGAATACTCGCCGAGGCATATTGTTATTAAAGGAGAAATCAATATGGTGAGTCTGTTTATCAAATTCTGTTAAGAGAATATTAAAATAATTTGTTGACGTGGTTTGTGGTTTTGAAAGTATATTAAATATCATGTTGGGGAAATTGTTATTAATTATTCATTAATTAATTTGTTTTTAATCCTAGTTATATGAATATCCTGCGTACGTGGCTCGGGTGGGAAGAATATTCGCCAGCTGATGACGTCACAGTGACGTCAGTTAAACCTAGTCAGAAGCTCAACAGCCCCAGGCGGATCTACTGAGGACTATATCATCAGGGTATCGTTACAAATATATATAAAAGCAATTATAAGTGGTGAATTCTGTTTTTTTTATGCGTTTTGTTGTAAATAATCGAATTGATATCATTCGCGAGACATTTATTTATATAGTTTGTATCGTTTCAAAATTAACAAATAGTTTCTGAATATTAAAAATTTAAAAATGTCTGCTAAGGCTGAGAAAAATAGATTCTTAACGGTATTGTGCATTTTTTATCGGCTCATATTTGAATATTTAGTGTGGTTTGTTTTCATATTAATAAAAGAATATGTCGGTCATTCTGCTAACTCTTTCTAAGCCGTGCAACACACTGCAATGATTGACTGTGGATGAGATGTTTATGCAATTTCGAACGTTACACAACTTTAAAGGGAATAATTTATACATACAGTAAGAGGACAGAGCGATTTTTTTTTTCACGGTCCCGTCATCGTCACTTCAGAAACTCGGCAAAGGCACAAGTGAACGGAGGAAAATCCTACGGACTTTTTCTTTTTTTTTTTTTAAAAAAAAAAAAGTTGCCATCGATTATACACAACATGTCTTCATATTTTCATCATCGTCAACAACAACAACAACAACATCGAATCCTTTGAAGGTTTCTACTGAACGACATAACAGGGAGGGAGGATCGTGGTTGGGTTCCATAACATCTTTCTTGGTGTTCGTTATATAATTGAACGATTCTTATTCGTATGTACATTGTTATTCTGAGATTGTCAGCTAATGTCCTCGATAGCCCCAGAACTCGCGCGGACTGATTTCTTTTCCCCTCTCTCTCTGTCTCTCTCTCTATTTTATTTTTTTCTTTGTCATGAGAAAAGAAAAAGAGTTATCGCTGCGTTAAAAAATATTGTTCTGTTAAAAAAATGACGTGTTTTCGATGAAGAGTTGAACTAAGGTGCAAGCTAAAGTCTGCTTTAAGCGTGTACAGTATCAAAGTGTCCCAACATGCAGAAAGAGGGGGGTGGTTGTGAAAAAAGAAACAGAAAAGCAGCACCTCCCAGGAACATTCCAAGGTCTACCAGAAGCAGTAGCAGTCACATTAACAGGAAAGTGTAAAGTAAGATACAGGAGTGAAATGTAGACGACACAAAAAATTATAACTATACATATATATATATTTATTTATTTTTATTTTCGATTGTGTGAACGTTGGTAATTTCGTTGCGTAATTTGTGGCAAAGTGAAGTCGATTTATTTATTTAAATATACTCTACGGATCATCGCATTTTTTTATTTGATTGGTTGAGTGGTTGTGTGTACCGTACAGACATATATATATATACATACACAAAATAACAACTGCGTGCAGAAGAAGAAAATAGGGGGGGGGGGGGAAGGATACGTGCAGAAGCTGATGATGAAGCAGAGTCTGCATTGCCTGAGACTCGCAACAGAGTGAACCACAATCAAGTCGAGACTCTTCCAAACACACGTAAAAAACAAACAACAACAACACAAACGTACATGCTTTAAATAGAATATTTATCTATATATACATGTATACTATACAAAAAAAACAAACAACAAATACAAAGTTCGTTTCATAGAGGTAAAGTAGAGTAGACGTGTAGAGAAAGGCTAAAAACACGGTTCCCACAGTAGATATATATATGTATATAATTGACGAGAAATCACTCGATATAATAGAAAATATACCTGTAAATATCCACACACGAGCAGCACTTTACAGCTGCTGCTTAAAAATTCGTAATTTTTCTACCGACCCGTCGTAATAAAAAAACTCCCCCCGGGTTGAGTAATCGAAATATACTCGTAGTTACGTTGCTTTAATTCGTATTAAAATTTTTTTTTGAAACAAATGAATTTTTTTTATAGTCTAACAGGCAACATGAGGGTAATCCACATGGTGGCAAACTCCCCTTTAATAGCATAGGAAGGGATTTGAAAGGAGGGATGCGGAAGGGTAGAGGAAGGTAGCCAAGGGTTAACTACGGCCCCCGGGCTGTAGTTTAAGGATCCTACCCGGCATTCACCTAAAAGTAATGCAGGGAAAACCCTATAAAAACCTGCATCAGGTAGGTCGGGCATTGGGTACTTGTCCCACGCCCTTCCGATAGCGGGAGAGAGGCTTCCCACAAGCCGAGGTACCTCGTCCTGTTTTGAGAGGTGTATGTTCCGGAGTCACAGACCTTGGGGCATATGGTAAGAGTTGTTCTCTCTCCCCAATGTTAAAGTCGGCCAGCTGCCTCCTAAACTGGTCGAGGCACGGAGAAGGGGAATGCTGAGTCCCCATAGCCAAACCCCTCGCCCGCCATCCGAATAGTTTGGGACAAGTACCCAGGGCCCCTACCTACCTGATGCAGGTTTTTCTAGGGTTTGTCCTGCATCACTTTTAGGCGAATGCCCCGGGGTAGGATCCTTAAACTATAGCCCTGGGGCCCCTAGTTAACCCTTGGCTACCTTCCTCTACCCTTCCGCATCCCCCCTTTCAGATCCCTTCCTATGCTATTAAAGGGGAGTTGCCACCATGTGGATTAGCCTCATGTAGCCCGTTACCGTAAAAAGAAATTATATTGACCAATTGTAATTTAATTTGTATTGCGTTGTAGTATTTGAACCGTGTCGGTAAATAGTTAGAACAAGACAAAAAATATATATATATAGAAATACGACACGAATGTTCCTGACGGACGACGTAGATATAGATATTTCTTCAAAAAGTCTCGAAGGAAGAAGAAGAATGGAAGAACAACGTTTACACAAGGCGTGCTTCGTGCAAGTCATTAGCAAAAAACAAACAACTAAAAATGTATATAAAATCGAATTTACGACCCATTTTATTTATTTAGTTTTTAATTAAATTGATGAATTGCAGTAAAACTTAATGGAAAAAACATTCATCTGGAAAAGAGAAATACAACAGAATAAAATCTCCAAAACCCGCATTATTTCCTGCCATAAATAAACATTTTTAAACCACTTCACTGCTTTATCTAGTTTTTGAAATCGAGTAATCTAATTCACAGAATCCACTTTTTGGTTTGTTTACTTTAAAATTCCTCCATTACTCTGTTGCAGGTAAATCATTAGATCGGATTCTATTTTTAAAAATCCCCATCGTCGGTCGTAAATTCGATTCACTTAACAGTACCTTATGCTACCTTAAATTATTTATTTTTTTCTCTCATATTAATTTACATTTACCATTATGACTAAGTAGATAAATAAATATTTACGCTTTGGAGTACTGATTTGATTTGATATGAATGAATAATATGTGTTTCAATACAATACCTTGAGTAAAAATATCACCTGTTATCCGGTAGTCACAATGTGGAAGAATTTATATAATTTAAAAAATAATCTATCACGGTTTTGGTTTTTTTGGAATGATCCGTATTATTATTTTTTTATTTCCTAACCATCCCTCCCTTGAATTATTTTTTTTAAAAAATGAGGGAATTTTCCTGAACACTTCGCGAGACTGTTAAAAAGTTACGCATATTTCCGGGTGTTGTTGATTGAACTTAAGAATACAAAAGTTAGTATCGGGGGGGGGGGGGGGAAATAATTTTTAACAACATTCCTGGGAACTGTTTCTGGTCGAGGGGTGAGGGGATGTGTTCATGTTAAGTAGCGCCTCACCGCGTGGCTTCAGTTCAAAACTAACGGAATTTATTTAAAAAGAATACTTTCCTTGAGACGGTTTTGTCTTCCTCTATTTTTGTGTAGATTTATTTCATTTAACGACTGTCTGTTTTAGGTTGATCGGTTCTGAAATATTAAATTTTTTCTGAGGTGTCGTGACGTCACCTGACGCTGGATGCGCAGTGCACGTGTGCGCAGCCGCTGTAGCGCTTCACAGTGGCCACTGTCACCGTGAACAGTCTTACTTTCTCAATAAGAAAGATAGCCAAATCAGACAAAGAAAAGGGTAATATAAATACCACACAACGTTTCTGGGATCCTTGTGCCTTTCGTCAGGTGCTAAGGAAGTTACGTTGTGTGGTATTTATATTACCCCAATTTTTTTTTGCCTGTATTGGCTATCTTTCTTATTCATTATTTTCTATCAGACGTAAATTTTTTTTCATTTTAATCTTACTTTATTTTCCTCTATCTGATTATTTTCTCCCTGTTCATGGGTTTGTTTGTTTTTCTGTATTATTTATATTGTAAACAGATATTAACCAGCAGAGGAAATGTAGCCTACACGTTGTAAAGGAACGATCCACTGCGCCCTAACAGAGCTGTCATATGGATGGAACTTTCATAAGGTTCGGTTTAAGAATGTTACTCGTAATGGCGTCACAGTTGCACTTTAAAACTTCAATTATCTAGGATTATTTATTTTGATAATAAATTTAAGGGTAACATATATGACAAATAAACAATTGGACAGGCCGAATAATGAGAATATTTTTGCTTATTCGAGACCCGCCCACACACACATTGCCACTTGAAATGATCGTGGTAGCAGAAATTGTTACAGTTTCGTTTTTAGGTTTCCCATGAAATCAGGTTCCCAGTTCTTTCTTTCTTGAAATTGTTCAGATAAATAAAGTTTGAGACCAATGTTTTACGCAAGCTGACTGGAAGGAAACCTTGAATTTGCTTCCATTTTTTTATGCCAATTTGATACTAGGCATTTGAGACTACAGACTCATCTCTCAGACACCCTTGACTGTTTTGTGTAAACTAACGATCATAAAAAATATAAAAAACCGAGTAAATGAAAATTTACAAATCTATATCGAAGTATCCAATAAACATAAAATATTAATGAATGAAATAAAATGCCACAGAACGTTTCTAAAAAAATCCCATTATGAGGGTAAAATCGTGAGAGTTCGTCAAGTGGTTTGTGCGGCGCGTCGTTATTTATAAAAAGATCACATTTAATAATAGATAGAAAATGGTGTGTGTAAGTTGGTACGCGTGCTTAAAGTAATGTCGGTCTCAACCTTTCTGCATCAGTGATAATTTTGTTTTAGACAGAAACGTCGTTTCAACCGCCTGGCTGACGACGGAGAATTCGAGGAAGTCTGAACGCCATCTTCAATAAACAACAGAGCCGCGACGGCAAGATTGTTAAATATATTATGTTAGAAATTGAGACTTATCACACTTGGATCGAATACTTTGGTTAGCGGGACCAGAAACGTTTCCAGGATATGTGTCGGTTTTTTTTTCACGGAGTGTCCGGATTTTGAAAGAACGGTTAACGATATCTAGCTAGAGAGAGCGTCGGCTCAGTTGGAGGAGTGCTTGGGAGCGGCGCCCTCGCTGCTCACCATCTCGCTGGAGCCGCTGGAGCTGAGCGTGGTGTTGCTGCCGTAGGGGTCGAGGGAACTCTGCACGGACATGGAGCGACCCTGCGCCTGTCGCCTCACTCGGTTGGGAGACAGCTTGGCGGGGTCGACACTTGTTGGGTCTGCCTGCAACATAACGCTTTTGTACACGCAGACTCATCCGCGCCTTCATCACGCGAGGCAACCCCAAAAAACTATTAATACCAACACTCACATTCAAAAATATAGTATTGTGAAATACTGAGAATTAAATATGATGGGAAAAATACATTAATATGTTTACTGGGACGTAACCTTAAAATCCAAACGGGCGTTGTCGTGCAACAAGCACACTCCTCTCGTCAGCATTATCCTCCTCCTGTTTCGAATGCTCCTTTTGTATATTTTGGGGGTGCACTGATGTTCTTCCCCTGAGGAAGATATTCGACCAAAATGATGCATATTCGGTCCCAAATCACATCAGGCCATGATATATATTTTTTTTTCGCCCGAAATTGTGATTTTGAATTTTTTTTTTTGGTAGACGTGGAATTGGTGTGACGTCACTGTGACGACTGTCATTTTTTACTCAGACGTGTAATGAGCCACCCACGTTTCATCTTGAGTCACAATAGAGCTCAGAACATCCTCACTTTTCGATTTCAAGCGGAAGCGGTTCACACACACAGCACGTCGGTGGGATTTCTTACCGACATCTTTCACTCAACTGGACGCTACAACGTGAGTTTACGTTCTATCCGTGTTCATGCAGTCTGTCACGAGATTCCGCCTGTATCACTCAGTGTTGCCAACCTCCCGGAAAACAAAAAAAAATCACAGCCCCGTGATGGTCACAGTACACTTACTTTCTGACACATGACTCGTATTTAAAATTGATTTACGCGTTGACAGCGGCCATTTGCCGTAGTTCATAGTAGTTTGTACTATAGTATATGGTAATTTTGTAATGAAATTATGAAGAATTTAGACGCGACAATTATAGACTAACCTGAAACAAGGAACATCTTTGAACGGCGTTTGATTTTATAGGCAGGATAATCTGCCGTTGACCATGCAGGAGTTACGAAAGAGCCTTAAGGTAACGTGGAGAGGACAGAATATGTGTTCCAGGAGAGAGAAGCGCACCTGGTAGGCCAAAGCGTTCATGATGATGCTGTAAGGGACCAGGCCCAGGGGATGCACTTCTCTCATCAGCACGTTGGCCGGGATCTTGTGGAACTGGATGTACTCCAGGAAGTTGCCGATGACGTCCTTGAGGGCCGTGTTGGGGTTGTTGTCGCAGTACTTCTTGCCCCACATCAGGGCCGCCTGCAAAACAAAAGAAAAGGGAAAACATCCTCCACTGTATTGCTCGTACTGGTCTCTTCTAGTGCCGCCATATTAACCCTTTAATGTAGTATATATCCAACATAACCTTTAGTGTCACCCCAGAGACATCTCTTGGTTTGTAAGAGAACTGAATTGTGATGCAGATATGAAACAACATGCACTGTCCGAGCTTTCTGTGAGTCAACCCCTCGGGCCATATTTTTCTACCCGCCGGTCGACTTCAGAATATTTATTTTCTGTGTTTTCAATGGTTTTCTGTCAAGAAAGAAAATTTAAGCGTCATTCTCAGGGTATTCTAGATACATTAAAATAATAATTTTCCAATTAATGTGAATAAATCAGACCTAATTATATTTATGAAGAGCTTTTGAGTGTTGCCAACTGTATTTGTGTCACTCTAGGCTCTTCTTAGCACCTGACGAAAGGAACAAGGAACTCAGAAACGTTGTGTGGTATTTATATTACCCTCTTTTTGTCTGTATTGGGCTATCTTTCTTATTCATTATTTTCTATCAGACGTAAATTTTTTCATTCTAATTACATTTATGTTTAATATGTGCAAAATAATGAGACTTTGGTCACGTTTGATGTTTTTTTGGTTATTTTTTCCGTAAAAATATAATAAAACAATTTAGTTTTTAAAAAATAATAAATTCGTGCACTAAAATGGTTAAGCTCTACTACAAAATAAACGTAAAATTATTACAAAATATATTACTAAAGCTTCATAATCATTGCGACCTTATTTTTGGTGTTTCTTTTCCATTTACGATTGACGAAAAGAAAAATTTTCTCCAATGTTGTAAAGTCAGGGAAATCGAGGAGAAGATTTGAAGAAAGTTACTAGCAAAGATTGTTTCACAAAAGATAAAAATAAACCGTTGGGCCCACGTAACGTGGACATCCGGTTCAAACAGAAAGTTGTAAATCCAAAAATATAATATCCACTTATCACAAATAAAAATTTAAGTATCAATAGAGAAATATCTGATAGAAATACAGAATAGTCGTCTAGTATCTTTACGAAAAGGAACTATATTATCCCTACTGCGGCAAGGACGAGAAAAATATTGCCGGGGTCGTCGCAGTAGGTCCTCTGGACCGATGATACGTTACTTCCATATGCAGACGTCCTTATTCAGAGAAACCACGGTTGCTTTCGGCAGAATATTGTAAACACATTCCTCTGAGATGTCATAAAAGTTCATCGCTGCATCTGACCTGGCTCCGGAGATCACAAAGAAATTATAATTGTGTCGGTTCCCTGGACCTAGCGCGACTACCTAAGGGTTAATGTTATGTTGCGAAAGAATCACGCAAGGTTAGATACTATACTGTAAAGGTGAATAGTTATTCAGCGATATACTGTAATGAATTAACGCTAGTTATTTTCGGAAAGCGGAAGTCGGTTTGTGTGTTTGGATGCACTGCAAGAGCGATACAATGGACCCGCGGACAATAAAATGGGGTGACTGGCAGCTTCCAGTGACGACCAAAATTATTTAGGCCGAATAAATTGAAACCCGGAAGCATCTGTTTCACAGACGGGCTCAGAAAATATTCCGGTCATCTGGAAGAATTTCTTTTAGCGGGAAATACTGAAGATTGAATTGGCTGCGGCCAACCAATGACATTGAGACAAAAATTTATCAGTTATTGGCCAATTTGGGGAATTTTGAGATCTCGGAGGAGAGCTGGGAAAGAATATTGGCAGTCGGTGACCAGCCATATGAAAGGGTAGTCGTGTCTAACTCGCGACCCGAGCATTGATGGGTACTAATACTCTTTTTAATTTCAGTATCAAATAGAATCCCCCACCACTTAATATTACCCCCAAGTAATTAAATATTACAATATGTTTAAATAATGTCAAGAGTGTTCTTAATTTGGAGGCTGGTAATTATTGTTGATGTAGTGACCTGGAATTTGGTGAATTCGTCTGCACGAAGTTCGTCCCTGGCCAGGATCAGCCTGACGACGTGCTGCGGCAGAAGAGTGAAGGATCCGAGGTTCAGGACCTCGTTGCCGTGCTCATCCACGAACTCCAAAACCTGAGGGAAACAGCAGACAAACTAAACAATGCGCTTGTTATAAACAGGACGACAAATATGCTGTAATAAATATCTCTCCATTCCTAAGGATAGTTAATTACAAAGTGTTGGTTCGCTCAGTTCCGGCTACCATTATCCTCGCATTATTTCTATTCCGTTTCTCGTTATCCTCAACTGAGGTCGCAAGCTTCATGAAACATTCGTAAATGTGATGGTGGACAAAGTTTTGTTTAGAGATATTCCATGAAAATTGAATTAGTAATCTAAATCAGCTGAGCGAGAGTAGAGTAGGTCGTCTTTAGTTCATAGTCTGTCTGCAGTCTCTACGATTTCGTTCTTACTTTCTCGAATTAAAAAAAAACTACCTCGAATAGTATACGGGGGTTCTTGATAAGACTGGTAAAAAATTTTTTTTTTAGAAAATGTACTTTTTTCCCACCTTCACCATAGTCTTCTTCCTTGGCTCTAGACTTGGCCCAGCGACTTTCCAATGTTTCCAATCCTTCAAAAATATATGTTTTCTCAAACTCTGCAAGATACTCCGTCACGGCCTCGATCACTTCTTCTTGTGTTGAAAATTTCTTCCCACCAAGCCCAATTTTTTCAAGTTGGGCCCTGTTGAATACGGTGGATGAGGAACTAATTCGAATCCCAAATGGTACATTTTTGCTATTGAGACTGCTGTCGTGTTCGCTGGTGCGTTGTCCTGGTGAAACAGCACTTTCTTGGTTGTTTCACAATCAGCACCCACTTAAAACTATCCAACAGAGCAGCATAGTAGAGACCAGTCGTGGTTGTGCCCTTTTCCGATAAATCTATGAATATTATACCCTGAGAATCCCAAAAAGACAGTCACCGTCACCTTCCCAGCTGACAAAACGGACTTCACCCTTTTCTGTGCACTTTGACCAGCTTATGTCAATTGTTTTGATTGTTTTTTGGTCACTGGACTGTAGTGATGGAACCAAGTTTCATCGACGGTCACGAAGTCTTGTGGGGTTGCGCCTTAACATTGTCAGATTCTGCGTTGAAATGTTTTTTTTTCCGAATCCGATTTTTAGTCTATCGTCAACAGTCGCGGCAACCATCGCGCCCAAAGCTTTGTCATGGTGGATGAAATGCAAGCGTTCAGTTGCTTCCTCACGCACTTTTAGTCTGCGACCTTCCATTACGATATTGTGAACTGTTGCGATGTTTTCCTGAGTCGTGACCTCAATTTGGCGCCGAGTTTCATCTTCTGTGCTTCGGCGACATCCGTTGAAACTCATTAATCCAGAAGTAAATGTTCTTCAATGCTGGTGCAGAGTCAGCATGAACGTCATTCAAGTCGGTTTTTTTTATTCGATCATCTGCCCAACCTTGACAATATTTTTTTTTAATATTATATTTATCAGCAATCAGATTACATTAGATTAGTTTCATTTTCCATTTTTTTTGTAGGTGTAGCCAGGCTTTGTACAGAATAACCCACAAGTTGGCAACTCCTCTCTTATAGCATAGGAAAATTAGTGAAAGGGGGATAGGAAAAGGTAGAGGAAGGTAGCCAAGAGTTAACTAGGCCCCCCGTGTTATGGTTTAAGGATCCTACCCGGCAATTCGCCTGAAAGTGATGTAGGGAAAACCCTAGATAAACCTGCATCAGGTAGGTCGGGCATTTGGTACTTGTCCCACGCCCTTCCGATGGCGGGAGAGGGGTTTGCTGTGGGGTCGCAGCTTTTCTCTCGGATGTGCATTGATCAGTTTAGGAGGCAGCTGACCGACTATTCCAATAGGAAAAGCAGGACAACTCTTACCGATTGGCCAAGTTCTGTGACTCAAAACAGACCATTGTCTCCGCCTCCAATTCTGCAGAAGGCTGCCAACAATAAACTGCGACTGATATATGTTTAAAATTTTCGGGAATGTCTTTGAAAGGATCATGTTTTTACTAGCAATAAGTGAAAAATTTCCCGTTCTTTCATATTAATTTACCAGACTTATCGAAGAACCTTTGTAAATAGAAATAACTTTGGCTCAGGATCTTCGTGGTCCTTCACGAACGCCAAATAGCAATGGAAGGACTGACTGTTTGAAACATCTGCCTGAAGTCCGAGCAAGGTGCTTACCTTCTGCACGAGGGACTTTGTGCACTTGTACTGGATGTACCTCTCCGCGGAGGCGAGGAGGGCGCAGACCGTGTCCACGTTGATGCAGCACTGCACGAAGCCGGCGCAGGCTCGACGCAGCTCGTCCAGACCGTAGTAGTCGGCCGCATTCATCACTCCTGCGACAACACAGCCAACAACATGCACCTCGCCCAGGCCGCCCCGCCACGGTCTACTCACACACACACAGTAAGTATCACTTTATTATGTCGGTGTCCTACGTGTAAAGGTTTCCGTGAAGCAATTGCATGTCATTTGTGACGAAGAAGAAGAGGAACAACATCAGAGAAATAAAATAAAACTGATGTAACTGTTTTTTTTTCTTCAGTATTTCAGAATGAAAGAAAACTGTTTCAACATACTGCAGTAGTAAAACAGATCGTTATAGACGAAAATTCGAGCAGTCATTCGGAGTTGGTCAAAAAGAGATGATGTGAGCGATTAAAAGTGCAATTAAATATTGTATCTTAATTCTTAATGGCCCACCACATCCTCCTAAGTCTAGAACTTCTTACGGATTGAGCCAAGTGTTTATCTTAAGTAATCATTAAAATAGGTTTGAATTATTTATCCAAACTTTTAATCATAATGGTTTGGTAAATTAATTATAACAACCATAATTTTATATTACAAACTTCCACCACTTACAGATCTAGTAATTACCCCTTTCCTACTTGATTAAAAACCACAAGGACCCACTTGACACACACAGAATTGTAATGCCTGCTACATGGGGCGAACAAAACGTCCCCTTAATACACGCGTATCAAGGAACATGTGTCTAATATATAAAACTCAATCTGTTAGCCTCCAAAACATGGCATCAATTCTAATCATACATTTGATTGTGCAAAATTCTAAGATTTTAGTCGTTGACAGCAGGTACAATTCCAGAGATGCTTCACATTAAATAAAACATCACAACTATTAATGTACAAACAGACACTTTGAAACTCAACAATTGTTACGATCCCTTATCGTTACGCTAACGCTTCGGCTCTCCCATTGTCGTCGCGTTTTAGTCGCTTTTGAGTGTTGTCAACTGACCAGTGCATTTGTGTCGCTCTAGGCTCTTCTCATCACCTGACGAAAGGAACAAGGATCCCAGAAACGTTGTAGTGGTATTTATATTACCCCTTTTTTTGTCTGTATTTGGATATCTTTCTCATTCATTATTTTCAATCAGACGTACATTTTTTTTTCATTTTTAATAAGAAAATTTGTAATGTAATGTATTGTGTCATTATATTGCGACTGTAGAGGCGCTGGCGTAGATGCGCATGTTCATTGTTGTTGTTGAGGTTCAGCGAACATCACTCGGGTGAAGGAAAAGCTCCTGAGTTTTCATAATTTTTGACATTTGAAAGTTGTTTCATTTAACTTGACGAATTTTTACGATTTTATTTTTATTTTAAGTTTTTTTCTTCTAATCTTTTTATCCCCCCCCCCCGCACTTCAATCTTCCTTCACCGTTTTCTAACATACCGTGGAGCATCTGCTATTATCCTTGAGTCTTTGACTGGGAATCTCTTTACAGTTTCTAAGTTGTTAGACAGACAGTGACATTATTCTGGGACTGATGTGCATGCGTGTGTGTGTGAATAAACCTTAAGACAATTCATGAAAGGTTTGTTTTTTTAGAAACTCACCCAGAAGAGTCCTGGGCTGCAGAGTGACGCACCCTGTGTGGATGTACTCAATCAGTTGACGGAACACGTCAGGCTCAAACTCCTCGATGATGAGAGTGTGATGTTGGTTAGCCTGCAAGGAAAGCACAGGTACTCACTCACGTCACGTCTGAGGCCTGGCCATGCGTTTGTTCCACTGCTCATATCTGTCTGTCGCGATTACTGAACGCCCCGGTTCAGTCTTACTATGAGGGTTTCACGACTCACGTCACATAAAAATTAAAAAAACCTACATCTACAATTTTGACTGACCTCACACAAAAATAATTATTTTTTATCCTGACAGCGTTCAGATTCACCAGGCTTATAAATGTTTCATATTCAAATGATACTGTGTTTCTCTCCTCAATACTCCCAATTAATTTTTTTTAGTTAGGTTACAGCTGCACCGAATATCCTTAACAACTCACTATTCTTTTTTTAAGTTCTACGAGCAGTTTGTCGAATTATAATTATTATTATTCCTCTTGTGTACGTACGAGGCGTGTTCAGAAAGTAAGTGTAGCTACTGTGAGCATCACGGGGCTGTTTTTTTTAGGGTTGGCAACACTGAGTGGTTGAGGTGAGGGTTTCCTGACAGAGCGAGCGTCGCAGGAACACGGCAGTACGTAAACTCCGGTTGTAGTGTCCCAGTTGCGTGAAAGATGTCGGTAAGAAATCGCGATCAAGTGCGAGCCACGTGGTAGAATTGGAAAGGTGAGGATGTTCTCAGCTCTACTGTGACTGGGGATTGAAACGTGGGGTGGCTCATTACAAAAAGGACAGTCGTCACAGTGACGTCACACCAATTCCTCATTTTCTGCTAAAAAAAAAAGAAATTCAAGACCTTAATTTAGGGCGAAAAAAAAATCATGGCCTCAGTGTTTTGTTAACGAACAGGAATGGTTGAATTTCTGCCTCAGGGTTAGACCGTCAATGCACGACAATATTGTGAGACCCTAAAAAATATTCAAAAGGAGCATTCAACGCAGAAGGAGGGTGATGCTGACGAGAGGAGTGTGCTTGTTGCACGACAAGACCCGGGATTGAACTCATTTGCTTGGGATCTTTTGCGCCGTCCCTGACTTGGCGCCTTCAGATTATCGTCTTTCCACATCCCTGAAGGCGCATAGGGGGTGGAATTAAATTTTTTTAACTGACGAGCAGGTGCAGAAAATATGATTTGAAGTGGAGCTTGCGGGAGAGTTCTTCGAGGAGGACATGGAGAAGCTTGTGTGTGCCACGGCTCTCGGGAATGACCGTTATGTGGAAAAATATTCAACAATATCCTCTAAAATATATATATTTTTTCAGATAAACTTTTTTCTGTATATATAAAAAAGACAATATAAAAATCTGGTACACTTACTTCCTGAACGTGCCTCGTAGATGCAGTTAGTAGAAAAGCTCTGACTAGTTTTTTAAACTACAAGCGAAGTAGATTAAAAAATTTGCATGGTAGATATAAAATTATATGGATAAAATATTTAAATTTATAAAGATACTAAATATCATACAATAATAATAATAAAAAATCTGCTATTCATTTTTAAAGTCGTCTAAAGCTACTGCAATAATAATAATAATAAACAATCGTTTTACGTATTGTTTTAAAAAAGTAAAGATGTCTGCTGATGAATATTATATTATAATAGAAGACAAGAAATAACGTTTAAACTACTGTAAATTTAACAGTTAAATGTACATGAAACTGAATTCGTGCATACAACTGGAAGTCTACAAGAGTTTTTGAACGTAAAAATAATATAAATACACACTCTTATATTATTAAGTTAGCAACAAGTAGAGTTGTGGACAGTTTCACAATCAGCGGAGGAGTAATCACGTGGTGACAATAAACGAGTTTGTGTCTGGTTTTGTCCTCCAGCCTGCACGAAACGTTGTAAAACCACTTGGACGGAGTTTATTCATAACTATCTGTGTGCCGCGGCGTTGCCACGTGTACTTATTTATATAAACCCGAAAAAGAATTAAATTCTATATGAATCTTTAGTGGAAAAGAGATTTAACCTAGATCTAACTGTTCCTAGTTCCGTACACACTTTCCACCACGATAGTGCAGTAATTCAACAGCTTGTAAAATACATTGAATTTTATTGCATCAGTCCCTACAAACATAACCTCAGAATTACTTCTTAAATATACTCCTTGACTACTGCAGGATATAATTGTCCCTCAGTCTTCAGACATTACCAAAGATTAAATTCTTAGCTGGATTCACAATGTAAACAAATAGTCCGCCATATTGGAGTCACTAAACATGGCGACGAAAATTAACTTACATCATCCGCAAGGATCGTAAAGTATTTAGTATTGTTTTATTCTCATTCGATGAAGTATCGCTGGATAAAATTATACTGTTTATTCAATAAAAATATTTCTGCTTTATTTCATTACGGAAAAAGGAACTATTTCCTTCGTTTGTCACGTAGTAACGTCTCTCTCTCTGTCCTGTGACGTCACGGTCTCTTGGCGCGTAGTAATTTAAGACACAATTATCACGTTTTTCATTTATAATTCTTTCCACATTTATGCTAGGGGTTTCTCAACCCCACAGTACCGTTTCTCGAGTTTTGAAGATGATGTCAACCAATTTTTGTTGCAATCTGTCAGCGCGTTGAAATTTCTATGCAGATTAACGTAAATACACACAAACAAACATTCTTCATATTTTAATATGTGGACTAGGTGGAAGCCCGGCGTTGCCCGGGTTGTCATATATATATATATAACCTCGGATTTGACTCCAATATAGGTTATTTTTATGTAACGCTCCTCCACCCCCACCCCTAAGCGTGCTCCCCTCCGAAATGGGGTTGAAATTATACACAAAAAACATCGGTAAAAATATTATCAACCTAAGTACCCCTCAACAAAAAATTATTTAACCCAAAATATCTGCCGTGTTTGCGTGATAAAAAATTTTACACAACCCCCCTCCCCACGTTCTCACAGCTGCGGCTTAAATGGCAAGATGAATGTCATAATTAATTTCAGCGACGTCTATAACCCGGGATTAGACTCCAATCTCGGTTTTATTCGCGTTATTTTCTTGAAACGCCTTTCCACCCCCACCACCTAAGCGTGCTCATTTCCAATGCCGTAAGGGGTTGTAATTATGCACCCATATCATAGGTAGAAACACTATCGATCTCTTTGACCCGGGAAAAATATTTATCCGACCCAAATGTCGAATCAAGAAGAATGTATCTGCAGATCGCTCCTTTCCTGATTTTCTTCAACCGCCTAGTGCGGTTGTGTCGCTCTAGGCTCTCATTAGCACATGAAGAAAGGGGACAAGGATCCCCAGAAACGTTGTGTGGTATTTATATCACCACTTCTTTTCTCTGTATTTGGCTATCTTTCTGATTATTAACATTGGAATTTATTCCGCACATTACTTGCGTTGAATGTTTCGTTTCCAATAAATTCTGGCAGGTCCGCTAGGTCGAGGTCAATGTCGTAACCGAGGGATTAAGCCTTGTTCTCAAGGACTGTGAAGTCGCCAATTTATATGTCGGCGAAAGAAAGAGTCGGCTCATTTCCCAAAAACTTTATAACTTTATCTTAATAGCGATATTAACTTTCTAAAAGATCTGTATAGAAATATTTATATTATTTTTCATTAATAAATTACTTAATAATTATTCCATAATTTGTTTCGTAATTTTTGTAGAGTTTCCGATCGTTTAAAAGAATCGACTCGTAGCAATGAGCGAATCGACTCTGAACGACTCGACGAAAATAATCGATCTGTCCATCTCTCTACACAGTAAAATCAAAGTACTGCAGTGTAAAATTATTTATATTATTATACTCGCAGTAAGTTGGAGTAAAACTGTACGCGTACTTCACACATATGAACATTCTAAACGATAATGCACCGTCGAGACTTGCCGAGCACGAACAGCGAGCAACGAGCCGATGCTGGCTCTAGTGCCACCGGAGACTCCCGAGCCGAGCCGAGCCGAGCCGAGCAAGAAACCAGGCGAGCATCGTGAAGACATGCTTGACATACAGCGTCCTCAACCAAAATACGAGACTCATTGCTACAACTAAACTTTGATTAAAGTAAGATAGATGTGGCTCACAGATACAGTAGCAGGAGTCAATAACACCTGAATTACTAAAATCGATGGGAGTTATTAATGGATACTTTCAACTCTTCAGCGTTTTTTACGTTTCAAAATGGCTGAAACCTTGCTCGTGAACTGAAATAATATCAATTGAAAAAGATCCTGCACCTCATTATTTTAAATAAGTTTAAGTGTGAATTCTTGCGACCGCTTAATTTCACATCCCATTTCTATTTAAGTAACGCTACAAATCGGACCAACGTAGCAAAGAATACAAGACAAAGAGTATAGAATATACTATTATCTTTGTTATAAGCCGAAGAAATCGGATCGGATCGGTCCCCGTCCACACTACAACGTCCACGTGCGCAGAGCTTTCCTTTGATGTTTCGTCAGGAAAACCGACGATAGCCGGAGCCCAGGGCGAGCATTCCTGGTCCGTGTGGCGCATGCGCACTGACTCACATTCGACCACGAACCGAGCATCGAGCCGTTACTGGCTGGCCGAGCACGAGCAGAGCAAGAAAGCTGCCGAGCATCTTGTAGACACGCTCAACATACAGCGTCCTCAACCAAATGCTTAGAAATTAAATATGATATTGAACAATTACGAGACTCATTGCTAAAACTAAAGTTTGAGAAAACTAAACTACATTTGGCTCATAAATACAGCAACAGAAGTGAATTATTAAAATCCATGGGAGTAATTAATAGATATATTCAAGCTTTCAGCCTCTGTTACGCCATTTTGAAGATTCCGAAAACACATACGTGATACTTTTTAAAAAATAAAAACGGTTCTACACAATATCAATGAAAGTTTGTTGAATATTCAATAGGAAATTGATATAACAATTTGTTATGAAACTAACCTTGTGTAATATTTCACTTATAAAATCAATGAAACAATTATGAATTTTATGATTTTGGAAAAAGTGCTGTGTTTGTTTTCGAATTATGTTTGATTTTACTAATACGGTTCTATTTGGCAAATTAGTACCGGTCTGGCCAATGTGAAAATTTTTGCACCCTGACCTATATATATATATATATATATATATATATATATATATATATATATATATATATATACAGTTTTTGAGTATGGTTTCTAAGTGGCTGAAAGCTTGCTCGTGAACTGAAATAATATCCATTGAAAAAGATCCTGTCCCTCATTATTTGAATAAGTTTAAGTGTGAATTCTTGCGACCGCTTAATTTAATTTCCCATTTCTGTTTAAGTAACGCAACAAATCAGACCAACGTAGCAAGGAATACAAGACACGGATTATAGAATATACTATCATCTTTGATGTAAGCCGAAGAAATCGGTTCGGCTCGGTCCCCGTCCACACTACAACGTCCACGCGCGCTGAGCTTTCCTTTCATGTTTCGTCAGGAAAACCGACGACAGCCGGAGCCCAGGGCGAGCAATCCTGGACCGTGCGGCGCATGCGCACTGACTCGTGCTCGGCTCGTTGCTCGGCAGCCTGGACGGGGCTTAAGATTCCAATGTCACAGACGTCACCGTCAACCTCAGAGATTATTTTGTTTTTGAAATGCAACACACTCGCAGTTAGAACATTAATTTTTCATTAATACTCCTAGATGTAATGGTGGGAAGGAATTTGCCAAAACTACATCGAATCCATGTGTGTGAAACATTACAGTTCGATTCCTGATTCTCTTTAACCGCACCTTTGTTTTGTCACAGATGGAAGTTAATTTAAATTTATCGCCGATCGTGTTTAATCGATATTTTCGAAATGTTCGTCAATTACAAAAATAATAATTATCTACGAAATATATAAAAATAAAAATGCTACATGCATTTTTGTTCAGAAAGAATATTAGGCAGTAGATACGTTGTGCAGCTTACTTGCATCTACCGTGGTTGTCTTACAAGAAAAGGAATACAACTTTACGATAGTTATATATATATATATATATATATATATATATATATATATGTATAAATAAAATGTGCATTATTATTTTGCCAATACCATGCCAACTAGTGCACGATTTTCCTCGTAAGTGTTAACTTCGTGCCGAAGACTTCAAAAAATACGCCAATCTTGACACACACACAAAATTAGGTACGTCTTCAAGATTGAAATCAGTTTGTTGAAGCGTTTCTCAGCATGTTGCAAGAAAGAACCAACCTTAAGCTACAAGAAGCAAAATCAAAAACTTTACAAGGAATTTTCCCTTTTTTTTTTTTTGAGGTTTCTTCACCACAATCCTGGAAAGCAAAGTGCTCATTGATACAAAAATAATTATTTCATACAATGTTATTTATGATAATAATAAAGAGTAGTTTGATAGGATAGAGTTAACACGGTGCAGAGACAGAGAAGAAGCATTCCAAGAACAAAAACAACAAACAGACACACACACGTGCAAAACCACGAGTGCAAAAAAAAAAAAAAAGCAATGGATCGAACATCAAAGGCTACTACTATGGCGGAAAACGGTTAAAATTAGATTTTTAGAGAGTTGTGCATTCAGTTTTGACAAAGAAGTACAGATGAGAGTCCGTGTAAGTTGAGAAGAGACTCGAAGCTACCACCACGGTGGTTGTCTTCCGCGGGGCTCTGACTTTTAAATCGTCTGGTTCACAGATTAATTACCAAACTTAATTAAAGGTGAAATGAAGAAAGAACTGTCCTGTGATTCACATATAATTGACTGTAACCTTGTTAAACCTGGATTTTCTTTACCATGGCTGACTGACAACGGAAGTCAATTGAGCCTCTTCCGCTTGCTGACGACCGCGGCTATTGTGTCCTCGAGGTAAAGGAGCCTCGTTAGTTCGATTCCAACCCCGTGTAGTAGCTGCGCGGAGATAGTTGCATTGAATTGAGTACAACGATCGATGGTATATTTATATCTGTGTGGGTGATGCTGTTTCTTATATTACCACGGTGCATGGTATTCTTATTATTCCAAATAAAAGTTTTCCAACTCGAAAGGCCTCGACGGGGGAAAAGTTTCTCTGGCCTCTAAAAATCCCACTGAAATTTTGGCACAACTTTTCAGTTTTTCGCTCATAGAAAAAGAATGAAGCATTCTATTGAAAATAATGTTCAGTGATATATTGTAGAGAATAAAATTCTGCATCGAATGGTGTACTCCAGTACGAAATTTGGTCGACCAAAGTGGTAGAAATCGATCGTCGAATTTACCACATTTTACGTCAATTTCAGTTTGTCGTATTTCAGGTGCTGATATCTTCAAAATGGCCGGCAGAAAACTAATTTGTCACGGAATAAATGTTTTAGAGAATTTAATTCTCTTTCAAATGCATGATCTGGATTTTAAAAAATCCATTGAGAATTGCCGAAAATACGGCCATTTTGCTGTCCGTGCACCGTCGGTCCCGTTGCGCCAATATGGCGCCGAGGACGGGAGTGACGTCACAGTCTTGTGCGGTTTCAGGGTGTGTCTATAGTATTTTACAAGGAATAAATAATAGCGATCAGGCTTGGGGGACGTGAGTCCGAGCACTTTTTGCTATTCTTTCTCACTAAAAAATTATACAAGGATTTTTGTATTAATTTCTTTTTTTTTAGCAATTAGAAATTTATTAAACCTGGTTAATTTCAAATATTTATTACTAGTTTTGTTGTAAGAACAATTTAAATGAAATTTATCTGATTTTTTAACTCATTTGGTTTTCCAAATATTTAAGAAACAATATTGATTGTTAATTTTTTTTAGCAATACTTTGTCTAACGTTCAGTTTCAGTGAAAAATTTATCGGACTACTAAAGAAAATTAGCGGTTAGTATTGAATAAATTTATTAATAATTTTAAATTTTTTCTCAGTACCTAGACTGACTAAAAGAGAGATTAAATTTTTTTTTAGGATAACTTGGTATTAATTTTATTAGTCCCGGTTAAAGGAAGCAAGGAATTTGGAGGTTAGTAGCTTGCAAAAGAATATAGATACTCTTTGAAACGCCGGACTCTTTCTTGCTCTTAGAAAAACAATACTCTTTTTCAAATACACTGCACAAGTCAAAGTTCCACCCTGACGTCACTTCCGTCCTCGCCGCCATATTGGCGCAACGGGACCGACGGTGCACGGACAGGAAAATGGCTGTATTTTCGGCCATTATCAATGGATTTTCAAAACCAGATAATGCGTTAGAAAGAGAATTAAATTCTATAAAACATTTATTCAGTGACTAATTACTTTACTGCCCGCCATTTTGGAGATATCAGCACCTGAAATACGACAAACTGAAAATGACGTAAAATGTTGTAAATTCGACGATCGATTTCTACCACTTTGGTCGACCGAATTTCGTAGTCGAGCACACCATTCGATGCAGAATTTTATTCTCTACAATTTATTACTGAACATTAATTTCAATACAATGCTTCATTCTTTTTCTATAAGCGAAAAACTGAAAAGTGGTGCGAAAATTTCGTGGGGGATGTTGTTTTTTTTAGGCCAGAGAAACGTTTCCCTCCTGAGGTCTTGAAAAACATTGGTTTAATTTCCACCACTGGTGTAGATTTGTGTGCGGAACATTCAGGAAATTTTATTTATTAGACTGAACAAGAACAAGAAGAAGATTAAATAATTGTGAATCGAAGACTGAAAAAAATTCAGTGAGGTCCTGGGCCACCAAGATCGTCCACCAATATTCTCAAACCTTTGGAACTTGTACTTTATTTCACTTCCACATTTGTAATTTAAGTTTCTGAATTTGATTTTGTTTATGTTTAGTCTTCCACTTGGATTGGTCTAATTTTTTTTTTGGGTATAATTTTTGTCTGTGTAGTGTTGTATTAATCTGTAAACCGTCTATTGTAAATTTATTCCCCCGTGGAGAACCAATGGAACGTAACTGCAAAGTAGCTTCGAGTCTCTTGCAAGTGTTTATTTTTATATATTTTTTTTTTGCTCGTATATTTTTTTTATTTCTTTTTACCTCTTGGATTGGCGCCAACTGCTGGGAGAAGCCTCGCTGTGGAAATTCAACATGTGATTTGTGGACAACTTACTTATAAACCAATCGAACGCTGCAACACTCGACAATTTTTCATAAAGCTCGACTACTCTCTCTTTTTTGTCGTTTGGACGTTTCATACAACGTAGTTCGTTGGTTGGTTTACACGCGGCGGGTCAGGGACGAATGTTGCAGCGTTGTAACAAACACACACATCTAATTATTTTTATTTGGAAGAGGTGATTCTAACAAACAAAACAAAAATTGTAATTTATAATTATTTATCAGTCATGCTCCTTTTTTTTTGCAATAGCACATTTTTTTTAATGGTTTTATTTTTTACAGTTCACCTCTGTACTCTAAGGATTACTAAAGCATTTACTTTTTAAAATATGACTGGAATTATTATTTATATCCAATTATATATATATATATATATGTATATATATTATTTACGATTTCTCTGGCAAAAGTAAAGAAATGTAAATCAAGTTACTGGAAAATAAGATTTTTATATTTTGAGGTTAGAATGTGGCGGCACTCTTTTGTTCTTGGCAGCCATTACATCAGTAAACATCCGACGCCATTTTGTTGTGACCGCCGTAACGTAATAATGGCGACCTTATATATTAATTACCGTTATATTTCTGAAGAGGAATCATTCACAATGTGAACGTCGGAGTAGTCTTTAATAATTATTGGAAGGGTTTAAAATAAAGGGGGGGGGGAATTAACGGTGGTTGAAAATAATAATATTAGAACGACCTAAATAACAGGAAAAAAGGAATCATTCTTTGAAAAAATTGTGAAGGACTTGCAGTGTCTTGAAAAAGACGAAACCTGGGGGTTGTTGAGAGAGGGGGGTATGACTGACAGCGGTCGGCAGACAAAGAGGAGTCGGACTAAAGAGGGACGACTACTAAAATGTAAAAGTTGTTTTTTCAGGGATCCAAGGAACAAGTTTATAGACATGGGAAAAAAAATGTTAAAAAGTCGTCAAAGAGGTTAAGAAATTGGCGGGGAAAAAATACTGGTTAGGAGACGGTGAAATATTACGGGGAAACTGTGACGGTTGGATGGAAAAGTTAAGTGGAAGAATAATGGAGTGAAAGACGGACGAATAAACACTTTAGATAAGATTTTAAGTAATATAAAAATTTTATTTACAATAGATAAAGCCTAATTAAAAAGTATTCGTTACAACGTTTCCCCGACACGCCATTTTCCCTAAAGGTTCCTTTTTTTAACCAATTAAAGCATAACATTAATACTGTGGAACCTTTAATATGCTATTATTGTAAATTAAGCAACTCATTAAAGCGTGGAACTCGGCCAACGTATCACTTAAAATCCAGGAACCAACCCTGAGAATATAAGATAACTCTAGCAACCCCTTGTGGGTGGGGGTGGCATTATCTAAATATTGCAATAGCGGCCTGCAGTGGCGCCGAATAAATATTTAACGGGGCCTTTCAGATTCAGAATGTCACTCGAGATGTTTTCAGTGGGGAAAAAAAATTCTACCCGTAACGGCGCGACGACGGCTGTAGGGGTGGGGTGAAAGCGGGTGATATAAAAAATTGCGATAACCCACCAAGATTGGTGTCGAATCCGGTGTTGTGGTAGACTCTGGGTTCATTTGTGACCCACCCAATAGGGTTAAGTTGAAGCTTTAACCCCGCGGGGTGGAACGGGGTGATTACCCATCGGGGTGTAAACTTTGACCACACTGCTGACATTTCGTAAACAAACTCATCGATAAGCATAACAGCGGATTCCACACCAAGTCGGGCGATGTCAAATTATTAATATTATTATTATAAACCCCCTTCCGAAGCCACCCTTAGAGCTTAAACGTTTTTATTTAACCCTGCTGAATTGCCACAACCGATGCGACTACCACAACACCCGGATTCGACACTGGTCTTGGTCGTTATCGCAAATTTATATAAGCCGCTTTCACCCCACCCCTAGAGATGTCGTCGTGCCTTTATGGGACGAAACTGAATGAGGGGTCCCGTGAACGATTTATTCGGCACCATTGTAGACCGCTATTGCATATTTATAAAATGCACCCCCCCCCCAATAAGGGTGCTACCGTTATTTTAAATCCACGTGGACTGAGTATGGTTGAAATTGTTCCGCGCGTTAATGAGTAACTTAATTTACAATAATAACATATTAAGGGTTCTACAATATTAATATTATGAAAACTAACCTTTGGGGAAAATGGCGTGGGTCGGGATTTCGCACTAGACCCGTCATTCGTGGCCTTCCAAATCTTTCCTTTTGCCATAAAAAACAATAAACTATATTAGTATTGACTAGCTGTTGAGAGAGCAGGAGATTGGTGTGACATAAAGCATCTTGCAGGACTGAGAGAAAAATAACGGGGGATGAGCAATTAACAGTGCATTTTGCGAGGGAGTTTCAACAACGGACAAAGACAAACAGCGGGACAAGTGACAACACGAGGACAGCAGCAGATGTGCGGAAGCGCCAGCATCCCACGATGTTCCGGCGAAGTCCTCAGCAAGATGCTGGCGCTTCCAGAAGCAGCAGCTAAGGCGGGTGGAGAAGGTTGGACGGAGGACGTGGTTTACCTGCTGAGCGGCGTTCTGCAAGTTCAACAGCGGCTCGCTGCTCCTCTTGAGGAAGAGACGCAGCTTGTTCTCCTTGGGCGGCTGGTCCTTCTTCCTCTGGGGGCTCGGAGCCTGGTACAGCATCTTGTGGAAGACCCTGCAGGCACCGCGACCGTCGTTACTGGCTGTCGGCGAGGGTGAGGGGAAGAGGGGGCAGGCTTGTTACCTGCTTCTGGCCGCCAGCACAGCCTTGACAGCGCACACGGGCTCTCTGGTGTCGCCCACGAGGAAGGTGACGTCACACAGCTCCGGCATGGACGCGAGGAACTTCATGTCCTCGGCCAGACCAGACTTGTTCTCAAACGTGCTCAAGTCCGGCTCGTCGCTCAGCGTCGCCTCCGCCATGGCGCTGCTTGTAGCCTCGGGCATCGAGCCCACCCTGCAACCACAACCAGCCGCGGGGTCTCAGTGTTATCCGCTACGAGGGATGCTATGGATGGCGCCGGATTCAGGGAAGGTCACGTCAATGGACGAGGATACTTCAAATACCCTACAATACTTTTTTTAGGGCAACAGGCTACATGAGAGTAATCCACGTGGTGGCAACTCCCCTTTAATAGCATAGGAAGGGATTTGAAAGTGGGGAATGCGGAAGGGTAGAGGAAGGTAGCCAAGGGTTAACTAGGGGCCCCGGACTATATTTTAAGGATCTTACCCGGAAATTCGCCTTAAAGTGATGGAGGGAAAATCCTAGAAAAACTTGCATCAGGTAGGTCGGGCATTGGGTACTTGTCCCACGCCCTTCCGATGGCAGGAGAGGAGTTTTCTGTGAGGACGCAGCATTCCCTCGCCGTGCATTGACCGGTTTAGGAGGCAGCTGGCCGACTATCCCAATAGGAATAGCGGACAAAGACTCATATGAAACCATATATATATATATATATAAAGAAAGAGACAGAGACACACAGAGAGAGACACAGAGAGACAGATAGACACAGAGATAGAGGGAGACAGATAGACACAGAGATAGAGAGAGACACATAGAGAGAGACAGAGATAGAGAGAGACAGAGAGAGAGAGACAGATGGAGAGAGAGACAGATGGAGAGAGAGACATGGAGAGAGACAGAGAGAGACATATAGAACACAGAGAGAGAGATAGGGAGAGACAGAGAGAGACAAAGAGAGGCAGAGAGATAGACAGAGAAAGAGGCACAGAGAGAGACAGAGAGAGAGGCACAGAGGTAGAGAGAGATAGAGAGAGAGAGACAGAGAGAGGCACAAAGATATAGAGAGATAGAGAGACACACACACAGAGATATAGAGAGAGACAGAGATAGAGAGAGACAAAGAGAGACAGAGAGAGGCAAAGAGAGACGGAGAGAGTGGCACAGAGATAGAGAGAGAGTCAGAGATAGAGAGAGACAGAGAGACACAGAGATTGAGAGAGACTGAGAGAGACATAGAGACACACAGAGAGAGAGAGATAGGGAGAGACCGAGAGAGAGACACAGAGAGAGACAGAAACAGGGAGAGGCACAGAGAGAGAGACAGAGAGAGAGAAAGATTTCACAAGCCTCAAGCTGTAATGGAACACGGTTAAATTGAGCCACAGCATAAACTCAAAGCAAAAATCTCACCCGGACCAGGAATAGAACCCCGGGACCTCCCGCTTCCCGGGCCACTGAGATGCTAAATTCCACCATTCATTAGACATGATGCAGACTCACCTCAAACTGTTTACAATCTCAATTTTTGAGGACCTAAAAATTTGAGGACCTCAAATGAAAAACTGACTTTTTTTAAAAAAAAAACAACCGATCAACGGCATTAGAATTTTCAACTCAAGAATATATAGATTTAAAGCCGTTAAGACCATTATTAAATAAAAAGCTTTCTACAAGCCTTCAATCAACTTTAAAAACTATTAATATTGTGCTACACCCCGTAAAGATTTCCACCACTGGTCACAAAACATCCTAACTCCCTGTTATATCGGCAGGAGGAAAAATCAGTTTAACCATCAGTAGCCTGTGAGAGCTGTTCTCTCGCGGGCAGAACCTTCCCAGAGAGCTCTAAGGGAGGCTACCTTTGGGGGACGCCTTCTCCTCTCTCTCTCTGGTCTTTTGAACTGAGGTTTCCCACAAGCCGAGGAACCTCGGCCTGTTCTTTAGAGGTGTATGTTACGGTGGGGTCGCGACTTGCCCGCTGTTCCCATTGGATGGAACAGTCGACCAGCTGCCTCCTAAACTGGTCGGGGCATGGCGAACAGAGTGCTGCGTCCCTACAGCAAGCCCAGCCATCGGAAGGGCGTGGGTCAAGTACCAAGAGCCTGACCTAACTGATGCAGGTTTCCTAGGGTTAGTCCTACATCAGTTTTAGGCGAATTGCGGGGTAGGATCCTTAAACTACAGCCCGGGGGCATTTAGTTAACCCCCTGGAAATCTCCCTCAACCTTTCCGCATCCCCCATTTCCCTTCCGACGCTATTAAAGGGGAGTTGCCACCTCGTGGATTAGCCTCGTGAAGCCTGTGACTCCCCCAAACTCAAAATCAGTTTAAAATAAAATGCCGGAAACGAAAAACAGGTGCTGGAAAATTTTCATTCCTAATTAGGTCGATCGACAACTGGAGGAATTTGTAGGAAGTGAAGCGTTTTCCTGACAACTGATCAAATCATAATCCAATTTAAAGTGAGGCGAAGGCCAGGATAAATTGAATTAAATTATCAGGATGGATTAAAATGTCGACCGGACCCGGGATTTCCCGCCTTTCCCGGGGCTGCCACTCTAACCACTGAGCAATCCCTGTCGACTCCAGCTCCGGTGGTAAATTCCATCAGCCCTGCCTGATGCAGGCTACATTTTTTTTTTTTTGCAAGGAAATAATATTTCTAATGACAATGTATTATTATTCTCCTTGTCTCGACAGCCAATGACGGGCCTTGGCGTACCGAGACGCTGCTGCCATGACAACAGTCTGGATTTAGTAGTGACACGTGGTCAGTGTGTCGATTCTCCCCTCAGACTAAACACGCCCCCTGATCAGGACGAGGACAAACATCCATGTCTGACGCCGTGATTCGAACCCGGGACCTGTGAGTTGCGTGGCAGTCACGCTGGCCACTGCACCACAAATCGATTCATATTTGTATTCTAATAAGCCCTGCTCTCTGTGTTTGAACTGCTGAGTGTCGTGGAAGACGCAGTTCACGGTGAAGTTACAACCGTCTGGTCTCCTCTTGTTGTCTTTTTTTTTTTGGGGGGGGGGGGAGGGGGTCGCAAATTAGATTCCTGTTAAAAGTTCGATAATAGGCAAAGCGTCTTATCCAGGAATTAGCTTTCCTCACGGGGAGAAAAAAAAAGGAGGTGGTGAGGAGGTACCAGGGTTACTCCTCCTAGACGGGAGTCTGCTCAAGGATGATAAAATGTAATTTGTGCAGATGAGCGCAGCGAGGAGCAAGGAAATTGCTAATTACCCCCCCCCCCCTCCTTCTCCCGCTTGATGAAGTCACCTTATTCTCGCGGTAAACAGTAATCATTTAGAGGCAAAGAACTTGGTGTGGCCTTAATGAGGTTGCTCAGGTCGATGGTGACGGAACCTTCCAAGGAAACGACGTCAACCGGGCGGGGGGGGGGGGGGAAATTCCCCTCAAAATAGAATAATTTAAAAGAAAAATAAGACGACGTAGATTTTTTTAAAAAAGAAAATTGAGAGTAGATGCAGATATTGGACGAGAGATTCGCCGCTCTAATTTAATGATCTTATAAATTCATTATTAATATACAACTGATATTTTTTACCTGACGTTTCGGATATAAAATTATTTTATGAGTATAAAAATAATCATCTGTGGTTGGATAAAATATGGTTGTCGAATACGTGACACTGTGCGTAGTTGGGCCGCGTCTCGAGTTTGCGACTGCGCAGTAGCACGTGTGACGTCACTGCGCAGCCGCACTGTTCCCCGTCGTCTTGGTTACATCCTGTCAATTTTGCAATTATTTCTTGCTTCTGACGAAAATGTACCAGCTTGAATAATTGAACCAGAAGAAAAAACACGCTCTATTTGGAAAAAAATTTAAAATATAATTTAAAACCTCCATTAATAAACACAAAAAGGAATTTTTTTAAATTAAATAGTCAAAACTGCTCAGTTTGAATTCACACACACACACCTTCTTAATCACATATTTGATTGGGATATATATATATATATATATATATATAAAATATAAAAATTATTAATGAAAAATTAATTAATTAAAGTCAAGAATATTATTGTTTTACTTAACTCACATCCCCTTAAATTTATCAACAAGTTTATTGAGGTCAGATTAAATAATATCAAATATAACAGTTTACAATTTACATATTAAAGCTTCACAAGCAAAAAAAATGTAGTTCACAGTTTAACCTCACGTTGCAACACAAATTAATTGTACTGTTAGAAAAAAGGGATGGTGTCAAAATTAATTTTGAAGGCTCAATAACTATTTAAATACAGTAAAAACAATATAGAAAATTTAGATAAGTAAACTGTAGTATATAAAATTAGATCGTCAAGCCACGGAGGCTATATTGGACGAACCAAGCGATCATCTAAAAAAAACTTGGTTAAAAGAACATAAAAAAATAATATTCAAAATTATTCCGTTCTGTCTAAACATATTTATTTAACTAATCATAAAGTAGTTGGGTGTAAAGTATCGATTGTGGACGAGGGATCGAACAACTTTTCGAGGTTAATTAGTGACGTGGCTCCAGGCCTGTGCCAGGTCATTGTATATGTTTAATTTATATATTGTTAAAATTTCAAATTCTAAAATGTTTTTTTTCCCTTGTTAAACGCACTCAACAATGTAAATTAATTTTTGCTGTTCGCCTTTTGTTTTAAATTCTACTTTGCCCGCCGCGGCGACCTGTTTGTAAAGTCTTAACAAAATTTTATATTGTTTCTTAAAAATGTTACTTTAATCATTGTAATTTATTTATTTTTGTCTCTTTTTAGAAGTAGTTTAAAACCTGATGAGGTCACAAAATAAGCGACGAAACGTTGTTGAATTTTACGTTAGTAATTTCTTGTTTCTGACTTGAGATTGGCTGAGGTTTATTTATTTACTAGCCTGGGTGCCCGGCGTTGCCCGAGATGTCATTTATCCATAGCACCCCCACCCCCGTTTTTAACTCCAATATAGGTAGGTATTGCGTTTATTTTTAATTAACGTGACTCAACCTCTATCCCCTCCTCCCCCTACAATGTGTTTTTACCTAACATTTCCAACTCATTGACCCTAAAATAGTTTCATTCGACGAACTTATCGCCGTTTCGAAATGTTCGAAAAGGGAAGCTGGCTAAAAACGGCGCAGCAGCCTTACTTTTGTCCTTAGGGAAGTTACAGCGGGCTGTGACGTCACGCATTAGAATGCGCACATTTGTATAACCGACACGTCGCAAACAAATTACCTGCATAGAATATTTTATTAAGAGAATATTAATCTTTGACTATTATTTAGTAAATATTAATATCCTACATTCTATGACACGTGACATACTAAATGGCTGCCAGGAATATTTGTTTGGGAGTATTTAAATTTCTTTAGTATATATTAATGTTAGTTTAATGACAGAAATATTTTTATATCTCCATGAATTTATATAATAGAATTAATTACACCGCCTGCTATCATGTACGTATGCTTACATCTGTGCAACTGTGTAATGCAGGGAAGCTGGCTCAACAAGGGGCAGCAGCTGCCTTACTCTTGTTTTAAGGAAGTTATAGCGGGCTGTGACGTCACGCAAGACAATTCGCCATTTGTATAACCGACACGTGGTTAACGAAAAAGTTACGTCGAATTATTTTATTAAGAGAATATTAATCATGGACTAGTGTTTAGTATATATTAATGATATTTTACTGACCAAAAATGTACTTAATACATCTATAGAGAAATAAATAGTATTAATTACACCGCTTGTAAAATTTCTCGTACGCTTAATTTTAAGCTGATGTGTCCTTTGTGCGAAATTTCCTGAAACCCTGGCAGCTGATTAACCCATGTTATAAGGAATATATGGGCCGTGACGTCACGCATATGGACCAAAGCATTTTGAATATCCTACACCTCTATGACACGTGACATAGTAAATGGCTGGCTTGAATTTTTATTTAGAATAATTTAATTACTATCCTTATCTTTAGTATATACTAATGACTGTTTAATGACAGAAATATTTTTTACATCTCCAAAAAGTATCAAATTGAAGTATTTACTGCGCCTGCGATCATGCACGTATGCTTAACTGTGAGCAACTGTGTCGTGCAGGGAAGCTGGCTCAACAAGGGGCAGCAGCTGCCTTACTCTTGTCTTACGCACTGTGACGTCACGCAAAAGCATGCGCCATTTGTATAACCGACACGTGGTTAACGAAAAAGTTACGTCGAATTATTTTATTAAGAGAATATTAATCATGGACTATTGTTTAGTATATATTCATGATATTTTATTGTAAAAATGTATTGAATAAATCTATAGAGTAATTAATACTATTAATTACACCGCTATTGTAAAATTGCTCGTACGCTTAATTTTAAGCTGATGTGTCCTTTGTGCCAAATTTTCTGTCATCCTGGCCGCTGATTAACATATGTTATATGGAATATATACTGGGCTGTGACGTCACGCATAAGGACCAAAGCAATTTGAATATCCTACACATCTATGACACGTGACATACTAAATGACTGCCCGGAATAGTTGTTTGGGAGTATTTACATACTATCCTTATCTTTAGTATATATTAATGATTGTTTAATGAAATATTTTTAATGTCTCCATGAATTATATAATAGAATTAATTACTGCGCCTGCGATCATGCACGTATGCTTAAATCTGTGCAACTGTGTCGTGCGGGGAAGCTGGCTCAACAAGGGGCAGCAGCTGCCTTACTCTTCTTTTGGGGACTGTTACGTCACGCAAAAGAACTGCCATTTGTATAACCGACACGTGGTTAACTAAAAAGTTACGTCGCTTTTTTTATGAAGAGAATATTAATGCTTGACTATTGTTTTGTATATATTAATGTTATTTTATTGTAAAAATGTATTGAATAAATCTATAGAGTAATTAATACTGTTAAATACACCGTTATTGTAACATGACATGTAAGCTAAATTTTTCTACTGATGTGTCCTGTACAGTAAATTTGCTGAAAACCTGGCAGCTGATTAACTCATGTTATAAGGAAAATACAGTGTGCTGTGACGTCATGCAAAATACAATGCTATTTGAATAATCGACATTCTACGACACGTGACTTACTAAATGGCTGCCTTGAATTTTTATTTAGAATAATTTAATTAATATCCTTATCTTTAGTATATATTAATGATTGTTTAATGATAGAAATATTTTTAATATCTCCATAAATTAAATAATAGAATTAATTACTGCGCCTGCGATCATGCGCGTATGCTTAAATCTGTGCAACTGTGTCGTGCAGGGAAGCTGGCTCAACAAGGGGCAGCAGCTGCCTTACTTGTGTTTAAGGAAGTTATTACGGCCTGTGACGTCACGCATCAGAATGCGCCATTAGTATACCCGACACTATTATACTCAGCGACATTCATAGTCTCTGAATTGTATGTTTTAGCGTTATTTTTATTTAACGCACCTCCACCCCAACCGCTAAGCTTGCTCCCCTTCACAGGGGTTGAAATTAAACACAAACAACAGCGGTATAAATACTATCAAAGTCATTAACCCCAGAAAAATATTTATTTAACGCAAATGTCGACCGTTTACCACGTTGGAAAATTTTCTACCCCCGACAGACTCGCACTTGGGAGGGCAAGTTGAATGTGGTAATTAAACTCGTTGACAACTATAACCCAGGATTCGACTACAATCTCGATAGTTTCTGCTTTTCTTTTATGTAATGCCACTCCACGCCCACACTTAAAGGGTGCACCCCTCCTAAGCCCCGAAATTGGTTGAAATTATGCACAGTGAACATGTAGAGAAATTTGATGCCGAAATATTTTTATTCGAAGCAAAAATCGGCCGGTTAACATGTTTGGAAAGTTCCTCCACCGCCCATCTCCACCAGGTCACTCACACCCCCCGCACACCACCACCAAACCCCGTGCATTGCCCACGTTGCCATAAATACATTCACCTACATCCATAACTCTGATTTGACTCGAATCTCGGTTTTTTGGGTTATTTTTATGAAACACACCTCCACCCCTATGAATGCTTCCCTACCATGCCGTAAGGTGTTGAAATTATACACAAATAAAATCGGTAGAAGTGATATCAATGACATTGACAGCGTAAAATATTTATTTCACGCAAATATCGTCCATTTTACGTATGCCAATTTATACGCCCGCCCACCCTCTCACGTTGCACAAGTTGTCATAAATATACTCAGTCACATACATAACTTGAATTTGACTCCAATCTGGGATTTATTCACGTTATTTTTTGTAACGCCCCTAAAACCCCCACCCCCTAAGTGTGATCTTTCACGTGTCTTAAGGGGTTGAAATTAAAAACAAAATCGGTAGAAATATTATCAATGTCATTGACCTCGGCAAATATTTATTCCTTACAAAAATCGACCGTTTAACATGTTTGAAAATTTACACTCCCGCCAACCCTTCCTTTGGGAAGTTAAACGTTTAGTTGACTGGACATGCATGACCGTGGATTCGACTCCAGTGACGATTGTTTTTGCATCATTATAATGTAATTCCACTCCACCCCCACCCTTAAGGGGAGCTCCATTCCCAACCACGAAAGGGGTTGAAATTATACACGGAGAAAATGTAGAGAAATTTTATTTGTCTAATTGATGCCGAAATATATTTAATCGAAGCAAAAAAAGGCCGGTCAACATGTTTTAAAATTTCTACCCCCGCATCCACCTTCGTCCAACTCATCCAAACCCAGCCCACCCCCGCGCGTTGCCCAGATTGGCATAAATAAATTCAGCGACATCCATTACCTTCGATTAGATCCTTCCTGCGGTGCTCCTTTCCCATTCCATAAAAGGTTGAAATTTTACAGACACACATTGGTACAAACAATATTAATCACTTTTACCTCGAAATAATTTATTCAACGGAAATATCTGCCTTGTTTGTATGTTCCATAATTTCCACCCTGCTACCGCTGCATCTGAGGGGTAAATGCCAAGTTAAATGTCATCAATAAACTCATTGACATCCATAACCTTGGATTTGACTCCAATCTAGGTTGTATTCGCGTTATTTTCCTGTAAAGCATCTCCACCCGCCAACCCAAAGGGTTTGTGTGCCCTTTTCCCAGGGTGTAGGGGATGGAAATTATATTAAGATAATATCGGTTGAAACACTATCAATCTCTTTGACCCCTAAAAATATTTATCCGACTCAAATATCGACTGTTTTAGCATGTTTAAATATTTCCAACCCCCGCTTCTGGGGGTGGTAGACGCGTCTCACCCCGAAAGTATTTGTTTCCTGGTCGTTAAGAACACGTGTACGAAATTTGGTGAATTTTGCTCCACCGGTGTAGGTTTGTATAAGGAACACACACACTAATACATACATACAAAACTTTATTTATTAGACGAAGAAGATTAGATTAGATTAGTTTTCTCAATAGTCGGAATGTATGTTTATATATATAAAATTACTTATAATATAATTGTTTTACGAAATTTTGATATACCGTATTGTTAATAATTAAAAATATATTTTATTTATTTTATTACGAAATAAATATTTATTTCGAGTATTTTTTATTTAAAAAAAATTAAAATAGTATGGTTTCAGATGTACACAAGGAAACTAATTTTAAAATAATAATCTTTTAGTGCCAAAACCTTATTCAGTTAGTCGTTGAAGAGGCTTCGTTAAAAACTTGCAAGAAAATAGAAATGGTTTCTATTCATGGATGATCTTGCGCAACGACTCGGCCCACATTTTACACTTGCACGTTATCTTTGTAATTGCTTGCTAGTGTAAGGCCAGCGTCAGACCGTAATGGCGGCGTAAGGGCGAAGGAAGACACAAATTCATTGAAGCACAATATATATATATATATATATATATATATTGTAATACTAATTAGAGGCTATTAATTGTTTTAATATAATTGGATTGTTAGCGGTGCATTTCTTGAAAGCAACAATCACGGCTCTTTGTCGGCGATAGTTGTTGGAAACCGCGTGCTCGTACGGAAGTCAGTCTGGTGAACGTTACGGGAGAGGGAGGATGCTGACCTAAGACTACGAATAACGTGGTCCAGGAAGTTCAACTGCGAGGTCTATTAAACTCTATAAAACAGTAGTAAATAGTTCTTGACGGAGAGACTCGTGATCGCAAAGTGGAAGCAAAAGGTTTGCACCACACAGATGCGAAATAACATTTCGCATAAAGGCATCGAGGAGACACACGACCGAGGGCTGACCCAGGGAGCGGCTGATCCCTAAATTCCAGGTGGAATAACAACGAGAACTACGACCGTGTGTATTAATAATGATGTGTAGAATCAGTGAATAACGGCCTTTTTAGTGAGTGTTGCCCTCAAGCTCCAAGAATCAGGTCTGGTACCAGAAAGACATTCGTGAGTACAAACACAACTATTTAAAGTCTGTAAACGAGGATTAAAGGTAGAAGTCAGATTTCGTTATCTTGTTTAGTTTTCGTTTTCTTTAGTGTGTTCATTTCCATTTTGATTTGTTAATTAGTTTATTAAATTTGTTTGTTCTTACTGTCAAGCCCAGTAAAGACCCTGAGAGAAAGCGTAATTGTTGTAAGGTTATAAAGTTGTATCTTTGAGGAATATCATTTGTTGTTTTAATTAATTTATTCTTTTTAAAGCCTTTCAGTTAATCATTACATTTTGGCCTAATAACGTGGGGAAAATTTAATCATTTAATTATTACAATATATATAAGTCTCAATATATTTATTTATTTTGATTTCTTCTGGAGCTTTCGGTTCCTTCGAGAATAATAAAGGTCCAGAAGAAATCAAAATAAATAAATATATGGAGTTGGAAGTTATTCCTTTATAAGCAAAAAATTCATGCCTCACAATTAACCCATATTACAATTTAAACTGTTAAAAAAACTACTATTATGGAATAAATTTGTCTTTCTTTAGTTCTCCCTTTTCCAACGATTAAATTCCATCTCTTATTTTTCCAGCGTCAGGCTTAGAAAATTCTGATTTGTTGCGCGTCGGACTGGCTGTGTTTTTTTCTCCCCTTCTTGTCTGACAGAGGGGGGGGGGGTTGCTTTTGATGAAGCCTTCGTGACAGGTGCACAGTAGTTAGTTTTCTACAGACGAAAAAGTTTCCACAATGCAGACTTGAGAGACGTCGTTGTCAGTCGCAAGACACGGCCAAAATTAAGCAGTCACTCCGGTTGTCTTGTGTCTTTCAGTTACGAAAGGGAGGGTTGCGCTGCTTGAGTGCTTCTGTCCTTCAAATACTACGTTTAAATACAAAGAAAATAACAAATGTAGTGTCAGCGTTTACGAAATTAATTTCGTTTAAACCTGGGAAATCACAGAGAATATATTAAACAAAATGGTAGACTATATATATATATTGTTATTTTCCGAACGGAGAATACTGGGGAGGTTTTTCATAAAATTTCTTCTAAAGAATAGAAAAAATCGATCTATCAGAACTTCCCTCCCTTGAAAAGGCCTCATTTCTGTGCTCAAGCGCAGTGAGCACATGCAGAAGTGGATTGTTCCTAAAACTAATTTTGTGTATATATATATATATATAAATAGGGTAACAGGCTACATGAGGGTAATCCACGTGGTAGCAACTCCCCTTTAATACCATAGGAAGGGATTTGAAAGGGGGGATGCGGAAGGGTAGAGGAAGGTAGCCAAGGGTTAAGTAGGGCCTACGGGACTATGGTTTAAGGATCCTACCCTGCAATTCGCCTAAAAAAGAGTCAGGACAAACCATAGAAAACCCTGTATCATGTAGGTCGGGCATTTTGGGTACTAGTCCCACGCCCTTCCGATAGCAAGAGAGGGGGGTTTGCTGTGGGGACGCAGCATTCCTCTTCTCCGTGCCTCGACCGAGTTCAGGAGGCAGCTGGTCGGATGTTCCAATGGGAACTGTAGACAGCTCTTACCAGTATGCCCCAAGGTCTGTTACCCCCCCTCCCCCCGGGAACTTACACCTCTCAAAACAACGGCGAGGTGCTACGGCTTGTGGGCACAAATTTGTATTCCCAACTTTGGTTCACTTCGCAAAATTCCTCGCCCACTAACCACTGGACACTTCTCCAACTGTTGTTCAAGAACTTTATTTCGTCTTACTTACATCTGTCGACTTTACTTAAAAAGTTATGTAATACCGGAAGACTGAATACGATATTATCAACCCGTTATCCAGCATCAACTTTGCTCGACCGCTACTTGGACTTTGCTATGACCATCATCGGCCGACCTCCAAAACCAGACTCGCCATGACCACCACCATCGGGTCACTCCCCGGCTATGACTAAGCTATGACCATCATCGGTCGACCTCCCAAAACCAGCCCTGGCCTGTTTCACCAAAGCTCTGCGTATTACAAAAGCCGCTGACAACGATAGAGAGACTTTGAACCCATTGCAATCTCCTCATTCTTGCGCCACGATGACTGTTACTTACAATAAATACACCTCAATATTACGCCGACAATGCAAATATTAAAAAAAACTTTCAATTCATCCATTGGTGATCTCTACAATATATATATATATATATATATATATATATATATGCCAGGAGCGCCGCTTTCATGCCTGGTCCGGAGGCACTCAACTGAGAGGTGCTGCCTCACGCCACTTATTCACCAGACCTGCTTGACCCTTCCGACTACCACCTGTTTTCGTCGAGTCTCCACTCGTATCGCTCTCTGAGCAACACCTCGAATCTCTCGAAGACATCCGGAAAATGGTGGCTTTATGAGTGGTTTTACCTTGAACATGTGTTTCTACCAATCATATGTGAAGGAACCAGTTGCCACATTTGTCTGTTTCTTCAAGAAAAGTACTTCTAGTAAAGGTTTTTATGGTGGTGGTGGTGGTGGTGGTGGGGGGGGGGGAGGTGTAGTAGACGTCGACTGCGTGTTCTCTCTGGAGCCCTGACTTCGTCAATCAGCGGGGGATTTGTCTACGTTGGACAGTCTCCAGTCCAAACACCTTGCCAGCTTCCATCCTCAAAGGGAGTCAGAGGAACCGTAAACAAATTCCCGACGCCATCACTCATTCACGCACGGCGGTCCTTCAAGGTTACTTCTTCCACCTGTACAACCAACACATGCATTCGTAAAATGTCTTCTCGCTGGGAATGTAACATGACGTCATAAACTGTATTTATTAAATAAATACCATACAGTGAAATATTATTCATTTGAATATTCTTATGTAATGTTATGAAGGCTGATATTTTATCAACCCCCAATTTTTTTTTATCAGTCTCCATGATTTTATTGGTAACATTCGCCCGGAGGCGGCTCATCCGAGGTTCCAGGTAGCAGAGGACGAGTATTTCAATCTTCAATGAAGTGTAGAGTCAGTGTAACTAAATGGCTTTTTATTGAGTTAGTTATCAAGACACAAGAGAGAGATCTGGCACCAGACAGACGGTCCGTGAGTAACCAAAACTTCGATATAAATTTGTAAACGATAATTTAAAAGGGTAGAGTCAGATTTCGTTCAGCTTTCTTCTGTTCCACTTATCTTCATATTTGTTGTAGGTTAACTTTTTATATTTTTAATTGTTAATTATCAGTTTATGCGTTGCTTGTGTTCTAATTATCAACCCCAGTAGTGACCCTGAGATAAGGGGATGCGAGGTAGTTGATGGTAATGACGTAAGAACTGTACGTTCGTAAATGCCACGGATTAATAAATTTCTTTTAAAGCTTAGTAAATGTAGTTAATTATTCCTATAATTTAAAGACCACCTTTTTAAATCATTATAAAATGACGTCTTCAACGTGTGGCTAATTATCCAAATTTTTGTTAATTAATTCATTTAATTAAAGGCTTCCAGTTGGTTATTACATAAAATGGCGCCCAACGTGGGGCAAATTAATCGTTAACCTGTGTTTATTACAATATTTTATTTTTGGTTATCTTTACCCCTCTTCAAATGATATTCCACGTCCAAAGTATTGGAAACCTGTTCGAGTGTTTTTGAAAGGGGGTTGGGAAGGCCTCCCTTGCAGTATCCTTTCTTTCCATACAGGCCACGGTCACCTTCTCCCTTTTGTTCTTGATTTCATCGAAGACCTCGCCATTGTTCCTCCCACAAAGATTTTCGGGGCACTTTGAGGAGAGCCGCCTCTTGAAATAACAAAAGGCGGACGTGGATGGACGATGACGTCACCCCCCAACCCCAACCAGCAGCGGAAGAAAGTCAGTCCTTGGGCGACCGCTACAGTAACGTGTCTCGTAGACGATTTACCGTTGATCTGATATCCGCGCGTTGTCGTTGCTGAGTGTGGGAGGACGAGGACGGGAGCATCAAGGAAGAATCCTTACAAGGAGAAGAAACGCGAAATAAAAATGAGACTGAAATACAGGGAAAAATAAGGTCACCGGAAGGGAGAACCACGGCGCGTTCTTACAACGTTTGCGTTCCTTGAATCACCTGACTCAAGCGACAAAGATCACAGAAAATTAATAATGAGAAAGATAGCCAAATACGGACACAAATATACCACACACAACGTTTCTGGACGGCCCGTCTTTCTTCAGGTGCTGCGGAGAGCCTAGAGCGACACAACCGCACTAGTCCGTTGTCAAACCTCAAAAGCCTTTTTGTTTTTGGCTGTCTTTCTCATTATTAATTTCCAATTTATACATATATATATATTTAACACGAACGTTTTATATTTTAAAGGATATCTTCTTACGTCCCGTTTATACGAAACAGATGAACCAGTTTTCTGACCAATTACGGACGATATTTAATTCTTCGAGTTAAAACGACGTTTCAGTACGTGTTTGTAGCCGTCATCAACGACTTTTGTAAAATCATTAGCTTTATTGATAACAAAAACTTTTTTTTAAAAAAAAAAAGATTTCTCCGCAGGGAAGACGACCTGAGGAAGGTACAAACACGGGACCGAAACGTTGTTTTGATTCAAATCAATAAATATCGTCTGGAATTGGTCGGAAAACTCAATTATCCGTTTTAGATTTTGGGGTTGTTTTAGGGGTAACAGGCTACATGAGGGTAATCCACATGGTGGCAACTCCCCTTTAATAGCATAGGAAGGGATTTGAAAGGGGGATGCTGAAGGGTAGGGGAAGGTAGCCAAGGGTTAACAAGGGGCCCCCGGGCTATATTTTAAGGATCCTACCGGGAAATGCGACTAAAAGTGATGCAGGGAAAATCCTAGAAAAACTTGCATCAGGTAGGTCGGGCATTGGGTACTTGTCCCACGCCCTTCCGATGGCAGGAGAGGAGTTTTCTGTGAGAACGCAGCATTCCCCTCGCCTTGCCTCGACCAGTTTAGGAGGCAGCTGGCCGACTATTCCAATAGGAATAGCGGACAATTCTTACCGTACGCCCCAAGGGCTGCGACCCCGGAACATACACCTCTCAGAACAGGCCGAGGTGCCTCGACTTGTGGGGACCTTAGTTCAAAAACCTGCGAGAGGAAAGTTATCCCCAAAAGTAGCCCCTTTCGTCTTTTCAACAAGGTTCTGCCTCCTATAATTAAATATATATTTATTTTTAGGGCAACAGGCTACATGAGGGTAATCCACATGCTGGCACCTCCGCTTTAATAGCATAGGAAGGGATTGAAAGGGGGGATGCCGAAAGGTAGAGGAAGGTAGCCAAGGCTTTAGCTAGGGCCCAGGGCTATGGTGTAAGGATTCTACCCGGGCATTAGCCTAAAAGGGATGCAGGGAAAACCCTAGAAAAACCTGCATCAGGTAGGTCGGGCTCTTGGTACTTGTCCTACGCCCTTCCGATAGCGGGATTTTATTTAGATTTATTTTATTTACATTACTCTAAAAACCAACTGCGGACGTCACTCTATTAAACTACTTCTGACGAATTTTCCTGTTTTCATTCATTTATAAATTAAAACTCTTCTTCATTACGCAATTGAGAATTACTTTTATTTACAAACACAAACCACACTTGTCCGTATTATTTCGTCACTGATTTAGACGACTTTTGAAGCAACGCAATAATGTTGTTGTAGTCGTCGTCGTAGTGGAGGACGTGCCCGTGCGATGATAGTTCAAAGAGCTTCTTTACTTCACAGAGAGAGAAACTAACAAGTCAAGCTTGTAATTTTTTTCACCACCACCGCGCTGTTTGTAGTTTATCATTAAATTTCCTTTTGAGCTCGTGTGAAGGATCCGGCACTCACTTCATCACACACACTCACTGACCTTGGTTGCACGTTTGACATCTGAACACACACACGGTAAATATATATATGTATATATAAATGTTATAGCGGAACTACGCCAAAGGTTACGTAGCGGAATTAAGGCACCAAAGGAAGCACTGAGAGAGAAAAATTATATACAAGCACCAAGCCATGGGTCCTTCATCAGACCCTGAAAGAGGCCATGACGGAATCGACTTTGGAATCCTTGGACGTCGCCCATGGACACGAACAAATTTAATCATCTACATGAGGGTAATCCACATAGTGGCAACTCCCCTCTTATAGCACAGGAAAGCGAGTGAAAGGGGGGATGCGGTAGGGTAGAGGAAGGTGGCCAAGGGTTAACTAGGGTACCACCGGGCTATAGTTTAAGGATCCTACCCGGGCATCCGCCTAAAAGAGTTGCAGGGAAAACCCCAAGAAAAATCTGCATTAGGGAGGTCGGGATGTTGGGTACTTGTCCCACGCCCTTCTGTGCATGGCGGGAAAGGGTTTTGCCGTGGGGACGCAGCAGCTTTCCCCTCGCCGTGCCTTGACCGGTTTAAGAGGCAGCTGGCCGACTGTTTCAATAGGAACAGCGGACAAGTCTTACCGTATGTCGAAGGAACATACACCTCTCAAAACAGGGCTGAGGTGCCTCGGCTTGTGGGAACGTTAGATCAAAAACGGAGAGAGGAGGAGGCATCCGCAAAGGTAGCCCCTTCCTGTCTCTCCTACAAGATTCTGCCTGCGAGAGAACATCCCTCCCAGGTACAGTAAGAGTTCTTCTCTGTTCCCATTGGAACAGTCGGCCAGCTGCCTCCTAAACTGGCCGAGGTCCGGAGAAGGGAATGCTGCGTCCCCACAGCAAACTCCTCTCCGGCTATCGGAAGAGTGTGAGACAAGTACCAGAATGCCCGACCTACCTTATTCAGGTTTTCTATGGTTTGTCCTGCATTATTTTTAAATGAATGCGGGGTAGGATCCTTAAACCATAGCCCGGGGGCCCCTTGGCTACCTTCCTCCATCCTTCCGCATCCCCCCTTTCAAATCCCTTCCTATGCTATTAAAGGGGAGTTGCCGTCATGTGGATTACCCTCATGTAGCCTGTTACCCTATATATATATATATATATATATATATATATATATATATACATACATACATACATATACATATACATATATTACGTGTGTGTTCTTCGTACGAGCGTCCGGTAATTTTGTGCTGTTGACATCTGAAATTTAATCTGCCCACAAAATGTCGACGTGTTATTTTCGGACCAAATTAAACTGAATGAGGGTAGGACGAAAATATTACCGTCGATGCTCGTTCACCACGGATTCGCTGCGAGGCTCTCAACATCACTCATCACGCGTAAAAAAAATTATGGTCATTAGAGGCCCAACTTTGAGTCCAGATTACCTCCAAGTCTCTCGTGAAATTCCTTGCAGAATTTTACGAACCCCCCTTCCGAAATTAATTCGGCCATTTGTAATGTCAATTTTTTCGAATGAAGATGGCCGCGTGACGAAAGCTTCTGTGTAAACACCCAACTCATCGCTCACCATTTTGATAATTATATATGAGGTTCTGGCAACCGTGGACAGCAGTGACGTCACACAGCCTTGCTTACTGACAACAGACAAGAGGCTGAATTTCAAATTTTAAACTGGAAATAAAAAGATGACAGAAGCTTTTACCCTTTTTTTTCTTAAAAAAAACATTTGATAGCCTAAAAAATGGCGTTTTTCTGCAGGACGGTCATTTTCCCATACATCATCAGTAGAAACGAGTGGTACGCTTCTTTAATGAGACTCTGAATTTTATATGTAACTATCTAAAATACCCGGTATTGCACAGGTTGTCACAATTAAACTCAGCGACATCTATAACCCCCGGATTTGACCCCAATCTAGTTTTCTTTGCGTTATTTTTCTTTATGCACCGTTCCTCCAGCCCGACCCCTAGTGGTCCTCCTCTCCCATGCCGGAAACGGATTGATATTATTCACACACACACACAAACAAAAACATTGGGAGAAACTACTATTAATCTCTCTGACACACAAACAATTCTCTGTTTTTTTTTAGCTTGAGGTTCCCACAAGTCGAGGCACCTCGGCCCTGTTCTGAGAGGTGTATGTTCCGGGGTCACAGACCTTGGCCATACGGTAAGAGTTGTTCGCTGTTCCCATTGGAACAGTGGACCAGCTGCCTCCTAAACTGGTCGAGGCACGGAATATGCTGCGTCCCCACACAGCAATCTCCTCTTCCGCTATGGGAAGGGCGTGGGACAAGTGCCAGGAGCCCCGACCTACCTGATGCAGGTTTTCTAGGGTTTGTCTTCCATCACTTTGAGCCGAATTGCCCGGTAGGATCCGTAAAGCGTAGCCCGGGGGCCCCTAGTTAACCCTTGGCTACCTTCCTCAATACTTCCGCACCCCCTATTTTACTCCCTTTCCAGTGCTATTAAAGGGGAGTTGCCACCATGTGGATTACCCTCATGCAGCCTGTCTACACTATCTTCTACACTATCCTTCTTGTATTTTGAAGTTTTCTTTTAAAGTCTTCACCTAACTGACAACTTTCGACAAAGTTTTAATATTTACTCTGACGTGGTGACCATGACTGTAGAAGCGTTGAATGGTATTTATATTATCACTTTATTTTGTCGTTTAATTAGCTATTTATTTATCTAACTATATTTCAGGTGTTTAGGGACAAAATTTATCAATATTGTCTTTTTCTCTTCCCTACATTTTATTTTGAAAAATCTGAGTGCCCGGGTTTGCGTTTTTATCTCACTGACCCCGAAAAATTTATTTTCGACGATTATATCGGCCGTTTTAACATGTTTGAAAGTTTCAATCCCACCCCTAGAGGTTTAACGGTAAATTGAATGTCATAACTGAACTCAGCGGCATCCACAGCTCCGGATGTGACTCCGGTCTCGGTTGTTTTACCGCTATTTTTATGTACTGTCATTCCCGCCACCCCACTGTTAAGGGTGCTCCACTCCTAATGTTGAATGGGGTTGAAATTATACACGGAGAACATGTAGAAAATTTTTATAAATCTCATTGATCCCGAATAATATTTATTCGACGCTAAAATCAGTCGTTTTAACATGTTACAAAAATTTTTACCCCCGCCAACCCCGGCGCGTTGCCCAGGATGTGATAAATAAACTCAGCGACATACATAACCCTGGATTTGACTCGAATCTGCGTCGTATTCGCGTTATTTTCATCTAACGCCCCTCCACCCCACCCCATAAGGGTGCTCATGCTGTAAGAGGTTGAAATTATACAGAGATAACATCGGGAGAAACGCTATCGATCTCCTTGACCTCGAAAATTAATAATCCGATTTAAATATCGGCCGTGTTCACATGTTTAAAAATTTCTTACCCCCGTCGACCCCCGCCCCTGTGTTTAAATGGCCAATTTAGTATCTTGATTAAACTCAGCGACATCCATAACCCTGGATTTGACTCCAATCTCGGTCGTATTTGCGATATTTTCTTGTAACCCTCCGTCCACCCCCTCCTCATGAGGGGGGCACATGCTGTAAGGGATTGAAATTATACTGAGATAACGTCGGGTAAAATACTATGCATCTGCTTGACCCCGAAAAATAATCCGATTCAAAAATCATCCGTTTTGGCATGTTTTATCGGCCCTCGAGTTTCCCGCCCTGATCACGCAACCTACTTCAACGATGGACTCGGTCGCCATCTTCCTAGTGACCCTGCTACGGGATTAGTTGGTTCGCTATCGCCACTTGTTTTGTCTGGACTTTTAGTTGAATAGCGGAAGAGCGTCTGCAACCCCTGGGGGCGCACAGCTCATTAAGTCCGCCGCGGCGCTGCTCTGGTCAAAGAGGAAAGCGCCTTCATGTGGGTTAAGCGCGAAGTTGCGTGGCTCTGAAAGCCACTGCCTGCTTTATTTTCTTTCTTTAGAAAAAAAACCACCCCAACCCAGTATTACTGCGCAAGGGCTCGGCTTCTCTTGAGGGGGGATGGGGACTTTACATTACCACGCCGTTGGTCCTCCTCGAGGCGCTATCATCAAACTTAGCGGTTCAGCGAAGGGCAAAGGAAGACAACCCCAGCACGCGGGTCTGGAATATACAACCCGTTTATCAATTACCGAATTATTTAGGTTCCTTAACATCAGTCCTTGACCGCATAGAAATTAGGTAGTCATGGACAGCGTGAGGCTGTTTGAATCTGTGGTTGACTGCAAGCAATAAGAAAGACAACCAAATAGAGGGGGGAAAATAAGTGATAATATAAATACGAAGTGCAATTGTGTCGCTCTAGGCGCTTCTTAGAAACTGACGAAAAGCGGACAGATATTGTTTGCGACTCCGGAACATACACAGGCCTCGGCATGTGGGAACATTATTTCAAACAAAAACCAGAGAGAGGAGAAGGCATCCCCCAAAGGTAGCCTCCTCCAAAGCTCTCTGCTAACGTACACCCGCGAGAGAACAGTCCTCGCAGGCTTCCACAGGGTTGCTTATTTTTTGTAGGTGTAGACAGGCTACATGAGGGTAATCCACATGGTGGCAACTCCCCTTTAATAGCATAGGAAGGGATTTGAAACGGGGAATGCGAAAGGATAGAGGAAGGTAGCCAAGGGTTAACTAGGGCTCTCGGGTTATAGTTTAAGGATCCTACCCGGCAATTCGCCTAAAAGTGATGCAGGGAAAACCCTAGAAAAACCTGCATCAGGTAGGTGAGACACTTGGTACTGTCCCACGCCCTTCCTTGGATGACGGGAGAGGGAGGTTTGCTGTGGGGTCGTAGCTTTCCTCTCGCTGTGGCTTCACCAGTTTAGGAGGCAGCTGGCCGACTATTCCAAGCGGGATAGCGGACAACTCTTACCGTATGCCCTAAGGTCTGCGACCCCGGAACATACACCTCTCAATAACAGGCCGAGGTGCCTCCGCAGGTGGGAACCTTATTTGAAGAAACCAGAGAGAGAGGCGAAGGCATCCCCCAAAAAATCCTCCTCCAGAGCTCTCTGAGATTGTTCACCTGCGAGAGAATAGCCCTTGCAGGCTTCGTCAGGTTTTTTTTAAGGTAACAGGCTACATGAGGGTAATCAACGTTGGGCAACTCCCCTTTAATAGCATAGGAAGGGATTTGAAAGGGGGGATGCGGAAGGGTAGAGGAAGGTAGCCAAGGGTTAACTAGGGGCCCCCGGGCTATGGTTTAAGGATCCTACCCGGCATTCGCCTAAAGAAATGCAGGACAAACCTTAGAAAAACCTGCATCAGGTAGGTCGGGCATTGGGTACTTGTCCCGCGCCCTTCCAATAGAGGCATAGGGGCTTTCTGTGGGGACGCAGCATTCCCTTCTCCGTGCTTCGACCAGTTTAGGAGGCAGTTGCCCGACTATTCCAATGGGAATAGCGGACAACTCTTACCGTATGCCCTAAGGTCTGCGACCCCGGAACATACACCTCTCAAAACAGGCCGAGGTGCCTCGGCTTGTGGGAACCTTAGTTCAAAAACGGGGAGAGGAGGAGGCATTTCCAAAGGTAGCCCTTTCGTGTCTCTCCTACAAGGTTCTGCCTGCGAGACGATAGCCCTCAAAGACTCATGATCCTTCGTCAGGGTTTTTTTTAGGGCAACAGGCTGCATGAGGGTGATCCACTTTGGGCATGTCCCCTTTAATAGCATAGGAAGGGATTTGAAAGGGGGATGCGGAAGGGTGGAGGAAGGTAGCCAAGGGTTAACTAGGGGCCCCACAGACTATAGTTTAAGGATCCTACCCGGCATTCGCCTAAAGAAATACAGGGAAAACCCTAGAAAAACCTGCATCGGGTAGGTCGGCCATTGGGTAATTGTCCCACGTCCTTCCGATAGCGGGAGAGGAGTTTGCTGTGGGGACGCAGCATTCCCTTCTCCGTGCCTCGACCAGTTTAGGAGGCAGCTGGCCGACTATCGCAATGGTAATAGCGAACATCTCTTACCGCGACCACGAGTTATTTTGCTCGAACGTTCTAGACACTCACAATATTTTAATCTGTGTTAAGGGATGCCAGGCTGAAACCAAGATTACTAAGATCTCACGATACTTTCTTTCGTAAAATAAATTAAAATATCTAAATAATTAAAGAAAATAACGTCCCCCCCTTCCCCGGTTGTGTTGACTCCAGGGGAAAGAAGTCGTGTGGTAGTGAACTTGACTTCAATTTATTTTGTCTTGAATAATATACAAGTATTTGCTCTTGATAAGCAACGTCCGTGCCATCCGAGTGGTTGTCACAGGATTGACTGTAAGAGTTTCCCCTCCGCTAGTTTTCTAAGAGTCTTCAACAGTCCCACGCCGGCCATCGTATTGATCAACTCTAGAGACAATCTCGTTCTGCTGGAACTGCGAGTAATTTCTTGTCCTTCCCTCTTCAGTTGAGATAAAAGGGAAGTCTGCTAAGTAAAACTCTTGCGCAAAAATATTTTAAAGAAGGTGGAGGGGGGAAGGCGGAGGGGAAGGGGAGGGGGGGCAACGTCGTGGAAAAACACAGCGACGCGTCTTTAAGCCGACACTTGCAGAGGAATTCTTCGACTGCTTTGAAAGAAAAAGAATATCTCTCTCCTTGTGGTTCCTACATAACAATTAGAATAATTTGAGGGGGGGGGGGAGGTGGCGCGGGAGGGCCTCAGTTGGTCTAAAACTATTCAATGCTGTTGTAAGAGAACCTTTCATGCTTTCCTGAGAAGCTTCACAACTGTCGCGTGGCAAAACACTTACAAACCAGTGAAATAAATATTCTGAGGGGGAAGAAAAAAATATTTGTTCTTTGCTCTGTTTTTCAAAAGTCGCGTTTATTTTGATGACGTCATCATAGAAACAAAAAATTTAACAACTCGTGCAACTGACCCCCCCCTATAATTTTTTTTATTAATAATATAATTTAAAAAAAAATATGTAGACGTTTCGATGATCAACTGCCATGGTCTTCGTTGACTGAGTTACAACGCATTACAAAGAATAAGAATACAACATATAAATTAACAAGGATATAAGACATCATAAATACACAGATTTAAAATGATTAATTGTCCTGATTAACATTAAAAGAAAATTTGTTTCTATTTAATATGGATGATTTTTTTAGGGTAACAGGCTACATGAGGTGGCAACTCCCCTTTAATAGCATAAGAAGGGATTTGAAAGGGGGGATGCGGAAGGGTAGAGGAAGGTAGCCAAGGGTTAACTAGGGGTCCCCGGGCTATAGTTTAAGGATCCTACCCCGAGGCATTCGACTAAAAGTAATGCAGGGACAACCCTAGAGAAACCTGCATCAGGTAGGTCAGGCATTGGGTACTTGTCCCACGCCCTTCCGATAGCGGGAGAGGAGTTTGCTGTGGGGACGCAGCATTCCCTTCTCCGTACCTCGACCAGTTTAGGAGGCAGCTGGCCGTCTGTTCCTATGGGAACAGCGAACAACTCTTACCGTATGGCCCAGCTTTCTTATCCAGACTGAAAGAATGATTAAGATCCCAAAGAAATGTTTTTTTTTTGTAATCGGAAAAAGTGTATATAAGGTGGAAATTTTTTTTTTTACATCGGGTCTTATGTTCCTTGAAAATGCTGCTTTAACGGAGATCGTTTCGTCTGGCCGATATAACACTACTGAGTTAAAGTTTTATAAACAACATTCTGGAACACCAAAGCGTAAAGACAATTTTTTTAACAAAACGAAGCGAAGAATTAACTGTTTTATTACAGAGGTATTTAGATATTTTTTTTGAATAACGTTTTTAAATAAAGATAAACCATCACAATAATAATTGTTAGGATGTCTTTTTTTTGTTATTATAAAAGTAATTAAATGTAAGATTAATAAATTAGAAAATTAAATAAAAATAGGATAATAATCAGGATTTATTTCCGTGGTAAATTAAATCGAATACATACATTTGAAATAAGTGAAAAAAATTAATAATAATAAGAAGAAGATGGCCGAATACAGACAAAAGAAGTGATGATGTTAAGACCTGCCACACAACAACGTTTCTGGGATCCTTGTCCCCCTTTCTTACAGGTGCTAAGAAGAGCCTAGAGCGACACAACCGCACTATGGTCAGTTGATAAAAAAAACTCACAAAACTCTTTTGGCTTTGCTCGATAAAGAAAATTAATAATAATAAGAAGAAGGTGGCCGAATACAGACAAAAGAAGTGAAGATGTTAAGACCTGCCACACAACCTTTTTTTTCGGGGATCCTTGTCCCCCTTTCTTACAGGCGCTAAGAAGAGCCTAGAGCGACACAACCGCACTATGGTCAGTTGACAAAAAAAAACTCACAAAACTCTTTTGGCTTGGCTCGATAAAGAAACTGAATAGTGCGGTTGTGTCGCTCTAGGCTCTTGTAGACAACATTTTTGGAAATCTACAGAATTGAGACAAAACAATTAACAGATTAAAAAAACTAGTTTTATTTTGAAGAGATCGTGACGTCACTCATGAGGTCACTGTGTGAACCAACCCCCCTCCCCCCACCCCACTTATTTTTAGTACTTTATCGACTGTAAAACAAATAAATATTCGCCTTAGTATCCATAGTGCGCACTACGACCAGAGGGGCTACTTGTAAAGCAGAGACACCTGTTGGCAAATTCCGATAGTTAAAAATAAAAATTCCCCCTCAATTTCCGTTTCCGCTTCCGAATTTCTAATTCAAACCAATGAATTTAATAGAAACAGTTTATTTACTCTTTTGAAAATCGTCAGGGAATGAATTTCACCCTCCGAAGGAAACTTCAACGGGAAGATGAAACACACTGACATTAAAAATTAAAATCTTACGTAATAAAACGTTTCTCAGAGATAATGTTTGAGTAAACAGATGTTTGCAAAATTGGTTGGCATTATTGCCCTGTATTGTAGTAAGAGATTATTTACCCTTTTGTAGATGATGATGATGGCAAACTAACCGTACAAAATTATTTATGTGTAAATAAATGTTATTTATGTAAGAAAAATAAAATTACGATGCAGTATTTATAAAGTTAGTCTTCATTTATAAACTGTTTGTTTTATTAAATACCAGCTGCGTGCTTCACTTTGTCCGGGGGTTGTCGTAATTAAACTACAGCGACATCTATAACCTCGGATTTGACTCCAGTCTCGGTTCTTGTTGCGTACTTTATTAGTCGTGTCAATGACTGCACAAGGGTTGTGGGGTATTTATATTATAACCTCATTTTGTCGTTTAATTACCTATTTATTTATCTAATTATATTACAGGTCCTTTATTGACTAAATTTGTTTGTTTTTTGTTCCCTCCATTTTATTTTGAACCAGCTGCGTGTAGCCCGGCGTTGCGTTATTATCTCACTGGCCTCGAAATAGTCGTTATAACATGTTTGAAAAATTCAATCCCGCCCTCTAGGGCTGTTAAACAGTAAGTTGAATGTCATATTTGAACTCAGCGACATCCATAACCTCGGATTCGACTCCAATCTCGGTTGTTTTTGCGTACTTTTTTTAAATGTAACGCCCCTCCGCCCCATCCCTCTAAGGTCGTTCTCGTCCCACGACCAAAGGGGTTCAAATTATACACAAACATCATCAGGAGAAATAATTTCAATGTCATTGTCCCCGAAATAATATTTATTCGCCACAGATATCGGCCCTTTTGAGCATGTTTGATAATTTAAATCCCACCCCCTAGGACTGTTTAACGGCAACTTGAATGTCATAATTGAACTCAGCGACATCCATAACCTCGGATTCGACTCCAAACACGGCTGTTTTTGGCGTACTTTTTTTAATGTAACGCACCTCCACCCCATGTCTTTAAGGCCGTTCTCGTCCCACGCCGAAAAGGGTTGAAATCATACACAAACATCATCAGGAGAAATAATTTCAATGTCATTATCCCCGAAATAATATTTATCCGACACAGATATCAGCCCTTTTGAGCATGTTTGAAAATTTCCACGCCCCCGGCCCTGGGAGGGGGGTGTTAAATGGCAAGTTAAATGTCGTAATTAAAATCAGCGACATCCATAACCCTGGATGTGACTCACAACTTGGTTTAATCGGGTTTTATTTTCTAATAACGCGCCTCGACCACCTCCACCCCTAACGCTGGTCCTTTTCCGTAAAGGGGTTGAAATAAATACTGAGATAACGTCGGTAGAAACACTATCAATCTAATTAACCCTTAGAACTATTTATTCAACTCGAATATCGGCCGTTGCAGCATTTTTGAAAATTTCCACCCCCCGTTCGTGAGGGTTGTAGACGTGTCTTACCCCCCACCACGGCGTTTGTTTCCGGTTCAAAAGGAACACGTGTACGGATTTTGGTTAAATTGAGTGTAAATTTTGTATAAGGAACTGACACACGCCTTCTATTTTTATTTATTAGATTTTTGTGGTTCTAAAAATACTATTTTACTATGTTATTTTATTATTAATATAAATTAAATAAATTTACGACCCCTTTTTCGCATACATTTTAAAATATTTGAAATATTGTTTATCCTTTTTCACCTTTTATGACCAAAAAGAAACCCTTGCCGGTGACAAACAACACAACAACCTGATGAAAGCACTAAAAGCTACTGAAACGTAGCTGTGTGTGTGTGTGTGTTTTTAGTCATTAATTTAAACGTTTCGTAAAAAAAAAAAAAGATTATGAGTTTACCAACCACGACAATTGTTCGTTGAAACCTCAACGTTTCTTCGAAATTCATCTCCTGCGTCATCAGGTTGAACTGACTGCTGGAAATGACGTCACTGACAGGAGGCTGCTGTAGGAAGTGTCTCGAGACACACACACACACATACACACACACACCTGTGATGACGCAGGAGATGAAACGTCGAGGTCTTAACAAAAACAACTTTATCGTTCTTCGTGTGACATTGGAGAAAGTCCTTCAAACAAGAAATGGTGGACCGATTAGTTGATTAATTTAAGAGGAGTGAGGAACAAACCGTTATTATTCCTCTTATCGCAAAAGAAATAAAAATGGAAGGTTTTGAAAAAAGAAAGAAAGATTTTTTGTTGAAGGATAGAAGGGTTTAATATTACATAAAATGTGGAGATTATATTTAAACCAGGGAAAATTATTAAACCCCTAAATTAATCCGTCAAACTGTAAATAGAGTGAGAAAAATATATATATGTATATATCTGAGACACAGGGTTTAGTATTTTTCATAGGGCGCCGAATTAATGCATGGAGGGACACGCATAGACGTAAAGGGGGGAGGGGGCGGTTATATACTAGGTATCTTTACGGAACAATTAATTGGGGGTGGGGAGGGGAGGGGGAGGGGGGTAACAAACTCCAGAATACCAACAGGCTTCAAGCATCAGTTGCTACAAAACCTTTGTTCGTCAACACGAAGACTTCCCCTTTGTCAAATGGAGGTAGACTGTCCCGCATCTCATTTTTTCCCTCCCTGCCTGGAATCTCGATTTAAAAAATTTTTTTTTACCCCTTTTGAAGATAAAAAGACCTCCATATATATGACACCTCAAGTCAAACAACATCTCTGCTGCAGAGAGTATATTAGAATTATTAAATAGAATAATAATAATGGTACCGGACGTACAAGGAATTTAATAGGATTCTGCGGAATCCATTTTTAGAGTCTTTGAGCCAACTTAAAAAAAAAAAAAAAAAGCTGAATCGCGTCACGCGCCGCACTGAAAAAAAAACCCCCCCTCAAATTAAAAACAATTGAACATCCCCGGGTTATTAGAAACAGTAATATTTTTATTTACGTGAATAATATTAATTAAATAATAATAATACAGATATTTTATTCGAAACAACGGTGATGAATATGAAAAAAAAAAGCACGGTACTGAAACGTCGTCGTGTTGAATAAAATATTTTGTCTGTAGAAAAGGTCGTTAATTTATTATTTAACATTTTGAAAATTAATTTTCTATCTAAAGTTGAGACTAGGAATTAAATCCTCGGAATTTACTTCGGCGATATTAAATTAATAGACCGTTCTCTCTGAGAGTGAAGACGCAGGCAGTTGGGGGGGAAATATTCTGGCATGCGACTTCTTCCCCCCCCCCCCCGCCGCCCCCGCATCAAGACACAAGACGAGTGTGAGTGGCGTAGTTGAGGACTGACCTGAGCTACAGGTGTTTGCGCACGAGGACTGTCCGTGTGGAGCCGCCGCCTCGCACTGCTCCAGCTCCAGGTCCAGGCCCGGGTCTGGGTCTGGGGTTCTGGGGCCGGGGACCGGGGGTACGCCGTAGTTCTCAGCGTCGCCGCGAGGCGCTGCCGGCGCACGCGCAAAGACCCTGCTCTCGAAGATATGCAGGCAGCAACAGTTTATCGACATGCGTCCTCTGTTTGTTGTGATTTGCCTCCCCACTTCCCTCCAACCCCCCCCCCCTCCTTCCCCCGCCCCCCTCCCTTAAAGGGGAACGCATCCTCCTCCCGATCTGCCCCAATTTACCTGGAGGATGCTCTCACCTCGCTGAAAAGGGGGTCACTGGCGAAAATAATGATTTCAAACCAGACAAAGCGAACGTAATCGTTCCTCTCGAAATTAAACACGAAAATCAATAAATCTCTCAGGCAGACGAAATTGATAATTTTGGGAGGTAGAAAAAAAAGGGTGGCTGGGACAAGTATTGACAAATGCAGTAGTTTTATTTTTAAAAAATCGACTAAAAGAGTTTAAATCAGGAAATAACTCGTTTGGAGTCCCACAGGGATCGGTCATTGCCCCACTATTATTTCCACTACTTAAATCATCCAGTTTTCTAACCCAACACCAAAAATTGAATTAAAACAACGTTTCGGTACGTCTTTGTAGCTTCCTCAGGTGTTTCCGTGCGGAGAAATTGTAAAAAAAAATAATTTGTTGTTATCAAAAAAACTGAAGTATTGACAAAAGTGGTTGAACCAAATATAAATTATCCTACTAACAAAATGAAACGTAAACGTAAACGTAAATGTTAAAAAAATATTTTCACATCATTATTTTTTAAAAAAAAACAGACACAAAATTTAGAAGTTCTTCCGAGGCCTCACTCCAACTGAAGAGGACAACGAACCCTAAATAGAGTTGCCCAAGTCCTTTGGTATTAAACATTTAACAAAAAATGGTATAATTTGTAAGTTCAGACTGATGAGGAAGACGTACATAACCTCTAAAAGGACAAGAGTCTAGGGAAATAAAATGAAAATTTAACTAATGGTAAAAATGTAAGGCGATTAGTTGTACAAAGATGCTCCTAGGAAAGGCATTCGATAATGTCAATTGGTACGCACTAAAGCCGATTGACAGGGTAAGAGGAAATTCAAGAACCGGAGTAACACTTCACGGTGACAAAAGTGGACATGTGGAGGTTGGCAGAAAGTGAAGTTGACCTGCATAGCATCTTTAAGGAGAATGGACAGGATAATGGGGCAGGAATTCAGTATGCGGATAAAGATATATAAAACGGGGGGGGGGGGAGAAATCTGGTCTTCAGTAGAGAAAGGAAGAAACCCATACGGCAGTAAAGGTCAGGAAGGAAACACTGCAAGAAGTGGAAGAGTTTAGTTATATGAGGTAGAAAAATAACGAGAGACGGAAAAACCTGCAGAATTTCTCAGGGAAAGATGGCATTTAATAATAATAATGACTTATAACAAAAAGCATAAGTAAAGCTTTCTTAAATGCTTTACTAACCTTTGTGATAAATATTTGCACTCGAATCGAAACGCATTAAATCTTTCCCGGACCGACAAAACCATCGTTTCTTTTATTAGTTCCATCTTACTGCGTCCCTTTGCTACGCTGTTTAGTAGCGCAGTGAAGGTGCACTTGAGATCACTTCAATGTCACCGGCTCCTGTCACCCTTAAAATAGTTCCAGAGCAACATAACCTTACAGTTGAGTGACGCATTTAAAAAATATATTGACGTATTCGGTGACCTTGAAGTTATTACACCTTCAACTTTACTACTGCGGTTTATTTGTTTATGTGTTTCTAGTTTTCTTGGCACCTGACGAAAGGAACAAGGTTTCCCAGAAACGTTGTTCGGTATTTTTCATCCCTGTCAGTATTTAGCTAATTTTTTCTCATTATTAATTTTTGAAACAGTCGTATATTTTTCAGTTACACCCACTAATTGTTGAGACATTTACTCCCCGCGTGGTCCCATCGTTCGTATCGGAGCAGCGCTGCAGAAATCCCACGGAAGTTCAATATAAAAAAGTTTGTCGTTAATTCCGGCTACGATTACCCGAAAAAAATCTTTTCCTTACTTGCTTCCTCCCCACCACCCACAAATGAGAATATTTATTAGGTCGCCCCTGAGAGTTAGGCGGACCCGCAAGACAGTCGTGCCTGAGTGGCAGCCTACCTTGGCCGGGACAGGCGTAATCAATCTTGCGGTTTTGTTGCTCATTTAATTATTACACTTGCCTGAAAGCCTTGGACCCGGGGTCCAACGTCGGTTGAATTTTAAATACGTTGGCGCTCTCTCCACTCAGGTACACGTAGTTTGTATTCCGGCCAGGGATCTTTGAATGAATGGAGTTTATCCTCTTGTCACTTGCTCGATGATTTTCGTGAAAATATAAATTACGTATGAAAAAAAATAAACTTAACGTTTGATCCACAGAAGTGTAAATAGTTTATTTCACAGGTTCTATGAGGTCCTTGCTTCTTTTTTTTTTTAAAAAAATTCTTTATATGTGTTATATATTTTTGTTTTGGGACTTCAGTGTCCTCCAAATTTAACTACAACGGCATTGTGAATATTTATGCTTCAATTTTCATTGATGTACCCGTTTTTTGGTCTCCATTCTCAATCATTTATTGCATTACCTGATGACGCCCTAAATTTGGGACGAAACGTCGTTGTTATTTTCATATTTTTTTAAATTTCAGTGGAGATGCGACAACATTAATTTAAGTGTATATCGCTATATTAAAGACCCCATTTTTCTAAATTTATTTTTTTAAGTTCTTTATTTTTTTTTATTACTCAGGGGGGTAAAAAACAGTGGACTGTCTCATTTATCGCAGAATTAATGGGTTTGTTTTCTACTCACGTAATAATAATAATAATCCACGAGAACTTGTTTAATCTTCCCGTTGGAATTTCCTTTTATGTTGAGATAAATTTTGGCGAGGACATTCAGCGCTTAATTGAATTGTGTATTCCTTATTGTGGAATCTAATATTAAATTTAATATCGGTATTTATATCTCTGCAAATAAATATTGTGGGCAAAACAATTAAATGTTTAATTGGAACGATATACAATAGCACTACGTTTCGAGACCTAATTTGGAGCGTCTTCAGGGTGAAAAAGAATACCCTGATGATGATTGATATTATGACGTAGATATTTTTCAAAGATGATAAATATTCCAAAACTAGAGTTGTAAGGAAGCTGTATTTTATTATTAGACGACAGTAAGAGAGCTGAGACTCGCCCGCCATAACTGTTAAAGAACGACCACGTCTGCAGACTCCCCGACAGTGTTGGTTTTTCCCCCCCCCCCCCCTTCACTCCCCTTTCCTCGCGTCCCCCACACGTAGTTTATTGGGGCGAGCTGAGCCTTCCATGAACGTGCACGCTTCCAGCGGGACCGTGTTTATTTTCGAACCGTGGGCAAAGTTAATTAGCGCACCCTTTCACAAATTCTTAGTTAATTGCACACACACACACACACATGCACACACTCACACACGCACACACACACAAGAAAAACCAAACAAACAACGGAACAGGTTCATTGGACGTCGCGTTCTTCAAGGACGAATAAAAAACATTAAAAGAAAACCACTAGACTATACAATAATATTATCATCTAAAATTGATTTGTTGATCAGTGACGTCACACGGACAGGGGAAATAACAAACTAAATAAATACTGGTGACAGTAACTTGAGGGTGGATGAAGCAAGTACGAAGAGCAGCTCCTGCGTAGTAGAGCCCCGGGGTTCGAATCCCCGGCCCCTTCCAAAGTTTTCCATCTTACTTTATTATAACTCAGATCCCAACGTTTACTAAACCTCCCTCCGCCGCCCCCCCCCCCACCCCTCATTTTATCCCTTAAAAAGAAACTGTATATAAATTATAACAATTTTATTTAACGACAATTTTTTCCAGGTAGACACATAGTTTATATATATATATATATATATATATATATATATATATATATATATAAGAGAAGCCTTGAGTTTTTACGTAAGTATTTTACGAAGACTGAAACATTTATTTTTAAAAATACAACAACGTCGGATAAATATTCAAATAATGAGAGATAAACCGATGGCTAAATAACGGACACACAAATAAGTTGCTAAATAAATAACACACAAAATCCTTGTTGCTTTCGTCAGGTGATTAAAGAAACGCAAGGACGACTCGTGAGATCTCTCCATCTCCCCCCCCCCAAAAAAAAAATGAATTTAAAAAAATTATATATATATATATATATAAAAAAAGGTTGACGGAAGCAACAAGGATTTGACAGTCACGTCATTGTGTGGTATTTATTTATCACTCATATTTTAATTCTCATTATTAAAATATTCGCAAGAAATCCTCATAAAGGATGTTAGGGTATAAATGCAGATTCAAAAACCCTTTTTTTGTTGTCTTGGTCAATTTTTGTTTGTTTGTTTTTCATTTATATATATATATATATATATATATATATATATATATATATATTATTTTGTCTAAACAAGAAAATCCTTTATTTTTCGGGTAACTTATTTTCCTCCTGCCAACATTTATCTTACAGGAGGACTTTTAAATTAAAATCAGATATTTTTAATGATTAATCCTAAAAATTTCTCAACCCATTTTTTTAAAATAATTCACCAGTATAGAAACTTTATAAAAATTAAGTTGTTGTAGAAAGATTCAATTAATATATATATATATATCTATTAAACTCCTGAATATGTCCCAAATAAAGGGACGAAACGTTTGTAAGCTTTTTATTACCTTCTGTAATTTTTTATTCTTAATTTTTAAATTCATCATTCTGACCGTTGTTGGCCATATTTGAAATTTCTTTTTCGTTTCTACAGGAAATTCCTAAAGATGTCCCAAATAAAGGGACGAAATGTTGTAAATTATGAATTTTTATTGCGTACTGAAATTTTTGATTGTTAAATTTTAAATTCATTATTCTGTTGGCCATATTTGATTTTTTTTTCATTTCTACAGTAAACTCCTGAAGATGTCCCAAATAAAGGGACGAAACGCAGTAAACTTTTTATCACCCTACTTCAATTTTTGATTCTTTATTTTAAATTCTTTATTCTGACTGTTGTTGGCCATATTTGATATTTTTTTTTCATTTTTACAGGAAATTCCTGAAGATGTCCCAAATAAAGGGACCAAACGTTGTAAACTATGAATTTTTATTGCGTACTGAAAATTTTGATTCTTAAATTTTAAATTCATTATTCTGTTGGCCATATTTGAATTTTATTTTCATTTCTAGAGTAAACTCCTGAAGATGTCGTAAATAAAGGTAAGAAACGTTGTAAACGTTGAATTTTTATTACCCTACTGTAACTTTTGATTCTTTATCTTAAATTCATTATTCTGACCGTTGTAATAATATTTGAATTTTTTCCATTTCTATAGTAGACTCCTGAAAATGTTCCAAATAAAGGGACGAAACGTTGTAAACTTTTTATTACCCTACTGCAATTTTTGATTCTTCATTTTAAATTCATTATTCTGAACGTTGTTCGCCATATTTTAATTTTCTTTTCATTACAAGAGTAAATTCCTGAAAATGTCTCAAATAAAGGGACGAAACGTTGTAAACTTTTTAGTACCCTACTAATTCTTTATTTTAAATTCAATATTCTGTAGGCCATATTTGATTTTTTTTCATTTCTACGGTAAATTCTTGAAGATGTCCTAAATAAAGGAACCTAACGTTGTAAACTTTTAAACTTCTATTTATTGTTAACAGAATTTTTTTAAAAAATGTTTCTTAATTCCTTTTTTCTTGCCTGTTCCAGTCCATATTTCACTATTTTAAACCGACATTTGTTCACATATTGCCGTAGCCGGGCACCCAGCTGGTGTTAAATGTGGAATGAACACATTAAGCCCCGTCTATTACAAGTGTCCTTGACCCATACACGTCACCACGGGTTGCCTCGCCTTAGTGTCAGACATCTCCAGAGTCTTGCCAAGACAAGTAATTCCTCGGTCGTGTCAGTTCCACGATATTCTCCAACTTCCCTCCTCCGCCTCCGGGGCCTTTCACCTGCCAATCATCTTTCTATCGACGAATTTATTTCTCCAACTCGACCCTCGATGTTGTGGTGTTTCTTTCCTTAACCCCCTCCACCCTTTCAAGCCTTTTTTGTTCTTGTATCAGAATAGTTGTTGCCAGCTGCTGTATTGTGAGGCATCAGAGGTCGATATTGAGGTCGACGAACGCTGATCGTGTTGTTGCTTGGTTCATCTTTATTCCACTGGCTCCTTCTGCTGTTTATATCCGACACTGTCAAACGGTTTGTAAGCCACATGAAATAAGGGAACGTTGTTCCGTGGTGAAACCAGAAGCGTGTGTGTGCGTGCGGGATGGGGGGTTGATTTCGTGTTTTTTTAAAAAATGGGGGGGAAATAAAGACGAAATAATTATTAAGAAAGATAAGCAAAAAACAAGTGGTAATAAAAATACCACACAACAATGTTTCTGGGATCCTCAGGTGTTAAGAAGAGCGTAGAGAGACACAACTACAGTTTGCAGTTGATAAAACTCAAAAGCTTCGGGTAATCCTGAGAGTTAGGCAGACCCGCAAGACACTCGTGCTTGAGTGGCAGCCTACTTCGGCCTGGACAGGCGTAATCAATCTTGCGGTTTGTTGCTCATCTAACTATTACACTTCCTGAAAGCCTTAGACCCGGGGTCCAACGTCGGCTGGATTTGGTTGTGAACGAAACAACAAAAATAGTTCTTCAGAATAGTGTTTAAGACTCCATGGTTCCTCTCCGTATTTAAATAAAATGTAACAATGAAAAAAAATTTACGTCCGACTGAAAATAGTGAATAAGAAAGATGGCCAATACAGACAAAAAAGTGGTAATATAAATACCACACAACGTTTCTTGTTCCCTTTCCTCAGGTGCTAAGAGGAGCCTAGAGCGACACAACTGCACTCGTCAGTTGACAACACTCAAAACCTCGAGGCTCTTATAACACCCGAGGAAAGACAACAAGGATCTCAGAAACGTTGTTGTGTGGTATTTATTTATTTTTATCTGAATTGGCTTATCTTTTTTATTCAAAATATAATAATTTTTTGCCGTTTAACACGGGACAATGGTCCAGAGTCAGGCTTTTCAGTTGTGCACGACTTTGGTAATTGTTCTCATTTACTGTTAATCAACGAGCAGACGAGGGCCAAAGCGACAGATCATTCAAAATTTAGCCATCAAGCATAGCTTCAAGAGTGTTTACGTAGTGAAAGACTAACAACTTCAGACAGGCGTTCACACACGCTCAAGAACAATGTGATGATGAATAAGCCTATTATCGATTAATTGCATGTCGTGTGTGTTTATCGATATGAACAGCTATTGCACTTTATAGTCGCTATTATCTTTGACACTGCCGTCAGAGTTGCTTGGGGGTGACGTGACACGTTACGTCACGAGCCACCCCTACGTAGACGTTTCTGGAGACTGTACGAAATAGTCAAGGAACACGAATGCTGAACGTTGCTCTGACCTGACGTTAGATGGATGGTAAGGGTCAATCCATACGAAATCAACCAATTAAAAAATAATAAGTTGCTGAAATATTTTATTATATTTATATATAATATATATATATATATATATATATATATATATATATATATATGAGAGTACGAAACGATTTATTTTACAATTTTATTATACGGATCACAGCTGTCTGCGAGGGCTATTCTCTGGCCGGCAGATCCTTTTAGGAGAGACGGAGGGGGCTACCTTTTGGGGATGCCTTCTCCTCTCTTCGTATTTAAACTAAGGTTCCCACAAGCCGAGGCACCTCGTCCTGTTCTGAGAGGTGTGTGTTCCCGGAGGTTACAAACCTTGGGCATACGGTAAGAGTTGTCAGCTGTTTCCATTGGAACAGTCGGCCAGCTGCCTCCTAAACTGGTCTAGGCACGGCGAGGGGAAAGCTGCGTCCGCACACAGCAAACTCCTCTCCCGCTATCTGAACGGTGTGGGACAAGTACCCAAGAGCCCGACCTACCTGATCCAGGTTTTTATAGGGTTTGTCCTGCATTACTTTTAGGCGAATGCCGGCTAGGATCCTTAAACTACAGCCCGGGGGCCCTAGTTAACCCTTGGCTACCTTCCTCTACCCTTCCGCATCCCCCCTTTCAAATCCCTTCCTATGCTATTAAAGGGGAGTTGCCACCACGTGGATTACCCTCATGTAGCCTGTTGCCCTAGAAAAAAAAAACTATTTTAATATTACTAGTTTGGGATTTTACCCGGAGGCATTTTTATTTATGAGGCTCGGCCGTTTTCAGAGGTTAGCGATAGGTTAAATAACTTTTTAGTTTCTTGAGAAATCAACTTTAAATAAAAACCATCTTATTCTCAATAAAACCATCTATTAATCATGTTCAGACCAAAAATGTGATCAGTTGTAAGGAAACTACCTATAAGTTAACTAGAAAAATGTTTCTCAATTACGGGAGGGAAAAAATGTAGAATTTAGGGATTTTTTTTTGCCCCCAAAAGAAGGGACTACAACACAACTTTAATATTTCTTCCCCTTAAAAGTATAAATAGAGGACAAGACTTGACACCTTTTAAATGCCTCCTTTAGATTTTTACAGCCCTTCAAATATTGTAATTTGTCCGAAATTGCAGAGTTACAAACACTGGGGTGTACTTCATAAAAGAGTCGCCAAAAAAATCTGAAATTTTTAACAAAATACTCTTCTAGTTCCTGGTAATAAACACATAAAAATTCATCATTGTGTTTTGATCAAAAGTATTTTTTTTTTAATTTAGGGGGAAAGAGGAAAAATTTTCAGTACGACAGACATTCACTCAGACGCGTTGCTGCTGAAACACACTGTATCAAGCTAAAACAAACCTGATAAACGAGCCCTAAGAATGACGGAGAAACTGTAGGACTAACAAACGTATATATATATATAGCAGGAATATGCTGGAGGAAACACTGACCATGAGGAACGCTACTCGTCTATTCGCATTTTATTGAATGTAGCTCGGAAAATAAAAAATAAAAAAAGGAGGGGAAAATTTGTGGGAAGGAAGGGATTGGGGGGAGGGTTGAAGGTGCAACAATAACACCCCAACAAGAATAATGGCTGCTGGTAGAAACAGCACGGGACCGTTTTCGCTGCGTGGAGGACCGAGGTCGTGTATTCAGCGAGTGACCTGGCTGGCTGTGCGTCTGTCTGTCTCGAGTATCGACTAAAAGTGTTGCGCATGCGCCGTGAAACGTCCGCGGAAAAAGACTTGCACAAACACGTCCTGCGAAAGACGCGGACACTAGCGCTCGGGAGGATCCCTGGCGATGAATATAACGAGAGGACATCCGAATACGAACAATCACCTGAAACTTGCTTCCAGTTGTTGAGGTGAAACAACTCTACCAGGAGAGCTATGACGGTGGGTTTCCAGACATGTGTCGATGGGAGAAACGCTGTCCAGATGTGGCCATGTTGTTACTACGTCACTTTTTGCTTGGTTCGGCCTGAGACGAAAGGTCCACCACTTTATCGTCATCAATGTACACGCAGAGAGAGAGAGAGAGAGAGAGGAAGAGGGAGAGAGAGGGAGGGAGGGAAGGATGGGGGAGAGGGAGGGAGGGAGAGGGAGAGGGAGGGAGGGAGAGAGGGAGAGGGGAGATAGAGAGAGGGAGAGAGAGGGGAAAAGGGGAGAGAGGGAGAGATTGAGGGGAAGGGAGAGAGCGAGGGAGAGGGAGGGAGAGAGGGAGGGAGAGGGAGAGGGAGGGAGGGAAGGATGGAGGGAGAGGGCGGGAGGGAGGGAGGGAGGGAAGGATGGAGGGAGAGGGGAAAAGGGAAGAGAGGGAGAGATTGAGGGGAAGGGAGAGAGCGAGGGAGAGGGAGGGAGAGGGAGGGAGAGGGAGGGAGAGGGAGGGAGAGGGAGGGAGAGAGGGAGATAGGGAGAGGGAGAGGGAGGGAGAGGGAGTGAGGTAGGGGAGAGAGAGGAAGAGAGGGGGAGAAGAGAAGGGGAGAATAGATGGGGAGGAGGAGGGGAGTGAGGGGAGGGGGAGAGGAGGGGAGGGGAGAGGCGATCTCCGTTCCCTACGACGGATGATAATCAAGCACAGACAGGAAAGGAGAATTTGAAGTTAAAATTTAAACATGAATATGTTTTAAGCCTGGCGATTAAAACAAGAGAAAAAATCCGTCACGTCACACTGACTGAAGCGGCTGTCAGGGGCCCGTTCTCTAGCTCGCTGAGGATATTTAATTAGACCGGCGCTCACGTACTCCGCACTTAGACGTGGACAAGCCTGTAAGAGCTTGCCCTCTGAGGGATCATGGAACCGTCAAGAAGGGCGATCTTCCTATGAGCATGCCTTCTACTCTCTACGGTTGCCTTTAATCGATCAGTTTTGAGAGATCTACGCTCGAACAATGATTGGCATACGGCAAGAATTGGCCTCCTCTTCCAGATGGTGCTGTCGGCCAGCGCCTCCAAATCTGGTCGATGAAGCAGTGTAAACCCCCCACTCCAGTCATCGCAACGGCGGGGCAGAAGTACCAAGAGCCCCGATCAACCTGATTCTGGTTTCTCTAGGGTGTTCGCAGCGTCTCTTTAACGCGAACTCTGGGTAGGATCCTTATAGTACCTCCGTTAGTCACGCCCCCTAAAGTAACGCGGCTGGCATATTAAGTTAACTATGTTCCGTTACTGTTCAGTTCTCTGTATCAATTATTTTGAACCTGACAGCTTGCATGGACTAAAATGTTTATTTTATTTTTAGGCACGGCCACCATTCAATTTGACCGAATATTTTATCACCGCCTCCACGTCCTCCTCCTTTGCGGTCTACACTTCAACTCCTATGACTTTCTCGTCCCAACTCTGACACCACACTCCACGTCCATCTCCTCCTAACTTTTCAATGCACTTCCCCCTCTCCACAATATTCCCTTTTTTTCACAACTTTTGAGTTTTCACGTTTGCCAAAAAACACCAACTGTTGCCTTTCTCACGCTCCGAGAGCCCCTCAATACAATTAAAATAAACATTTCCTTTTAATATAATTGGATGTCCACAAAAATTCTGTCATTATGCCTTTAGGGTTTCGTCCCGATGTCTGTCAAAACCTTAGCTCTAAGAGCCGCTAAACGTCCAATTATAGTCCTCCCATTCTCTAAGAGCCGCTTATCCATCATTTTATTATTATGTTTTTTAAACAAACCACTCAAGAATCCCTAGTCTGAGTTGGTAAACAAATCTGATCAATTAAGAACAAAATTTATGTCCTTCTTTACTGGCTATTACAATATATATATATATATATATATATATATATATATATATATATATATATTGTAGTAATTAAAAATGAAGTACAATTAAATAATAACAAGGTTAAAAAGGTGCCACACCTTTAATGACGCCAATTTGTGGTAATCGCTAATTAATGACAATTAAACCACCACGTTAATGCACCAATTTTGTTTAGTAATTTAAATATTAAGATGACAGAATGTTTTAATAAGAATCAAGGTTTTAAAATAGACAGAAACAATTAAATAAACACAAGTTATTTAGGCAAATAAAATTCAATTTACGTCATCACCAGCTTCATGCCCCCATTTTCAATATTTATCACTTCCATTTTATTAACATCTTCATCACGTTTATCCTCAAATAACACCCCCAACACCCCCCTCCTCACACTTTATTTGATACTTCACTTGTTCCTATTTCAATGTTTACATCTATCTTACTTAATTATTCTGTGGAATCAGGTTTTATCTCTGCAATGCCACGAATTCTTTTTTTATCAATTCCCCTCCTTCTTTTCCTTTCACCATTCTCTTAAACCTGTCTTCTGTTCTTCCATGTTTTCTATCATTATCTTCCCAAATTTTATTATTATTATCTGCTCTTAAATCTGCTATACTATTTTTATTATTATTTTCTTCCATAATTTTATCCACCCTTATTATTATCCACTTTTCATGCTACGTTTTTTTTAAAAAAAATACCCCCAAATAGCAGCCTATGTCCACTATCCCCTTCCATTTTTATTTTATAATCGATTATTTTTTAAATTAAATGTAGCTAACACTAAAATTTCTATGATTGTTGTCGCCCTCTATGTTTTGAACTAAGGTTCCTCACAAGCCGAGGCACCTCGGCCAGTTTTGAGCCCTTGGGGCATACGATAAGAGTTGTTCGCTCAGATATCGTGAATGTTCATCCTTGCATCTGACCTGGCTCCGGAGATAATGAATAAATTAAACTGCGTCGGTCCCCCTGGACCTAGGTCGACCAACGGAGGGTTCAGCTACAATTGGGTGGGACTCTAGTTAACCCTTAGCTACCTTTCTCTTCCCTGCCGGCTCCATCTTTCCAAGCCCTTCCTATTCTATTAAAGGTGTGAGGTCCCCACGTCGGTTACCCTCATGCAACCGTCCATACTCAATAAAAAAAACCCACAAACTCACCATTCAACCATTGTACAGAAAACAACATACATCTTCGTACTCTTTAAATACAGTTAATTGGTTGTTATTGGAGGACACTAACTTCCTGTCCGATCCGCGTAAGCTGGTCTACAGCTTGACGGGTATTTTTCTCGACTGATTGATTGAGAAACCCAAACCAAACGACTCGACCATTCCTTTGTTTAAATTATTTCATCAGTTTTCATTCATCACGATCTCCTTCCCTAGAGACGGCGGCTGTCTCGTCTCTCACACTCTTTATCTCACAGGACAGGAACGCGACCCCCTTTCCTTTTCTTCTCCTTCGACCTCGTCATTGTTGTTTGACTTCCATTGTTGTCCCGGCCTGGCCGCAATAACGCCCCCCCCCCCTGCGGCTCACTTTCCCATTGTCCCGTATTTTCTGGAGTCGTGTCGTGAAAAAAAGGCCGGCCAACAAGAATTACTGTCCTTATTACGCTATAACTCATAACCTCCGCCACTCCTGCCCTCCTCTGTGCAACAGAAAGGTTAGTCCTACAACTGACAACTCTGCAGCACTTTCTAAAGCAACAAGCACCCTACAGCTTCCTCACCCACGAGTCTTTTTAAGATTCGTCGTCACTATTAATATTAAAGACAAAATGTCTTACTAATTATAATCAAGTAGATCGATAAATAAGTTGATTTCCATATAATTGCAATACGTCAGGTTTTTATAAATATATATATAAAAAAAGTTACATTAAACATACAGAAAATAAATGAATTAAAAGAATGAATAAGAAAGATAGACAATTCATACAAAAAAAGTGATAATATAAATACCACTCAATGTTTCTGCTATCCTTGTCCCCTCTCGTCAGGTGCGAAGAAGAGCCTTCTTCTTCTTTTATGGTTCCAAAACCTGATATGGGGGGCCTCGACCTCCAGTAGTGGCTTCCTCCAAACTTCTCTGTCTAAAGCTATTCTCCTCCAGTTCGTCAAATCCATCATCCTTTTTATGTCCTTCTCTACTTCGTCTAACCATCTGTTCCTTTGGTTTTCCTGCCTTTCTTTTACCTCCCATATCATTGTTTAATGCACGGTTTCCTTGCCTATGCGTTGCACGTGTCCTGTCCATTCCATTCTCTTTAATCTAATAGCTGTTGCAATGCTTGGTTCTTTATATAGGTCATATATTTCCTTATTATAGCGAAGAAGAGCCTAGAGCGACACAACTGCAATTGTCAGTTGACAAAACTTTAAAGGCTCTTCTTCACACCTGATGAAAGGGCACAAGGATCCCAGAAATGTTCTGTGGTATTTATAGTATTATCACTTCTCTGTCTGAATTATTCATTAATTTCAAACAGACATAAATATTTTACCTTTTTGAGTGAATTAAATGTCTGACAAATATTTCATTTTTTACAATTTTAACACAACAACTCAATTAGGTTCCTAAATAATCTTCAAGAGTTCTTCCAAACTGTTTGCATTGCAGATCTTTATGTATAGTGACAGTTTATTAAAAAAAAATAACATCCATTCTAGTAACCTTTCAAGGAAGCATGGAGGATCTCGCAGGTGAACCTTCCTGAGTTGTGGATGACTCCTTGACTCTCTGGTTTTTGTACTAAGGTTCCCACACAAGCTGAGGTACCACGGTCAGTTTTGAGAGGTGTATGTTCCGGGGTTACAGACCTTGGGTATACGGTATGAGTTGTTCGCTATTCTGATTGGAACAGTTGGCCAGCTGCCTCCTAAACTGGTCAAGGCATGGCGATTGCTGCATTTCCATAGCAAACTACTCTCCCATCATCAGAAGGGCGTGCGACAAGTACCAAATGCCCGGACAACCAGATGATTGTTTTTCTAGGGTTTTCCCTGGATCACTTTTAGGTGAATTGCTGGGAAGGATCCTTAAAGCTACAGATCGGGGGCCTTAGTTAAGCCTTGGCTACCTTGCTCTACCTTTCCGCAAAGCCGCTTTCCTATGCTATAAAGGCCCAAGGTCTGTGACTTTGGAACATACACCTCTCAAAACTGACCATGGTACCTCGGCTTGTATGGGAACCTTAGTTCAAAAAACCAGAAAGAGACAAAGAGTCATCCGCAACTCAGGAAAGTTCACCTGCGAGATCCTACAGGCTTCCTGGATCGGTTACTAGAATGGTTGTTATTATTTTAATAAACTGCCACCATACATAAAGAGCTGCAAGTTTCGAAGAACTCTTGAAGATTATTTAGGAACCTAGTTGACTTGTGTTAAAATTGTAAGGAATAGGATTATCCTATTCACATAGCCTGTATACTTCTTCCTCCTGCCATTTTTGTAATGGGCCATTCTTTCTTACACACACCTGCCCAGCTTGGAGCAACACATCTACAAGTTCGCTCAAGAAACTTCAAACCATGCAGAATAAAGTGCTACGTATTGCAATTAACAGCCCATGGTTCATACGAAACAGTCAAATACACCAAGAATGAAATGTTCCGCCTAAAACAAACTACATCCACAGCCTAAGCAGTAACTTTTTAAAAATTATAGTGAAGTGTAAAAGTGTAACGAAATTAAATTTAGGACAAAAAAAACACTCATAAAAGACTCAAACGAAAACTTCCACAAGACTTCCACAAGTAATTGTTAACCTGCAAATACCTTAAACCAATGTAATGAGCCAGAGGTGTGAAATATTTCAAATAACCCTCTCTCCAAATACTCTTAGCCATATATTATTATATCATAGCAGTGAATTACATTTTACTTGCAGACCCTGCTAAATAAAGTTAAGAAAAAAAAGATTGTTTATATCTAAAATAGTCCATAATTTTCCAAGTATTATAATTATTTGCTCTACATTGGCCTGGAAGTTTTTTTGTACTCTTTATAATCATGATAGTTTAAAATATATATTTAGGGTAGTTTGTTAGTAAATTGTTTCAAAGAAATTTTGTCTTTACAGGAATCTGCCATTTTCAAACCTAATATAAGCCTAATAACTTTTCTCTGAGAAATTGGAAGGATGTAAATGTATGTAAAAGCAGCATATCCACAAATGTTTATTCAATAAATAATGTGGAAGTAGACGTTGCCCGTAGTATGTGTTCTTGTGTGAGGGTGGATGACAGCTGTTTCATTGCATATGCATTTCTGTTAATTTTATTGCACAACTTCAAGTTTACAATTCACAAAACTGTGAATTAACTCAGTGGAATTTATTAAATTTGCCTCTTTTTTTTTGTTACAGGCGAATTAATTTTTTAAAATTTAACAGTAGGATGTTTGGCAGATTTGAAGGTTATTATTTTTGAGCTAATTTGAAATGTTGTCTGTATTCGATAGGAGTATATTCACAAGCATTTGCATATAATTATTCCAATTCCAAATAGTTGTGTCATCAGCGTAGGCAACTAACGTACAATAGCATATCAGTTCTGTATTACGACAAATAACAGAATCCCAAAATTGAACCTTGGGAAACACCCTGTGAGATTAATCCTGGCTGTAATTTTTAACTCCTTCTTGACATTATTTTTCTTGAAAGTGGATTTCTGTATATTGGTGTTTACCTTATAAGAATGAAGTGAATATATTTAGAGAAGTGCCATACATATCTAGCTTTTTGCATAGAATGGAATGACCTACTGAATCAAATACTTTAAATAAGTCTAAAAACGCTCTGAAATTTTATGGTTTGTACAAATTCAGAAACTGTGAATATGCTTAAAGTTTCTTTTTCCAAACCCAAAGTGATGTTTGTTTAATATATTGTTTACAGTTTTTTAAAAAAAGTAATAATCTGTCATGAAGCACCTTTTCAAATACTTTTGATACAACTGAAGTCAGGGACATTGGTCTGTAATTTGAGATATTTTACTGATTTCCATTTCTATATATGAGTCCCACTACTGATCTTTTCAGACAGTCACAAAAATTTCCTTCCATCAGGCATATTTTTCTTAATTTTGGTAAGATGATGTATTAAGGGCTCATAACATTTTTTAAAAACATAAGTTCTAATTTCACCCAAATTAATTTTATCCAGCTTGTAGGTATGGAAATATATAAAAATTAAGAGTTATCTGACAATTTAAAAATAAATAAAACAATTCACAATCAACTAGGTCATAAATTCTAAGCTAGTTGCCTAGTCACTCTATTGTAAAAGATTGATGGAACAATGAAGAACCTTTTATTTGCTACATAATGCATGCCTCTTGGTTATCTTTCCATAAAAACCTTTAGTGTTAGTTCTTTAGGTACTTACAATAATGCATCAGGCAAATTTTAAAACTTTGTTCAGAGTGAATTCTATGAAATAGGAATACTTACACTCTCTCAGGTTAATTCATTTACTCATATATTATTATGGCAAAAGGTATTCCCATTGGAAGAGGATGATAGGTCTGCGAGGGCTATTCTCTCGCAGGCAATACCTGCGAGGGATGTTCTCTCGCAGGCAGAACCTTGTAGGAGAGATACGAAGGGGCTACCTTTGGGGATGCCTTTTCCTCTCCGTTTTTGAACTAAGGTTCCCACAAGCCGAGGCACCTCGGCCTGTTCTGAGAGGTTAATGTTCTGGGGTCACAGACCTTGGGCATATGGTAAGAGTTGTCCGCTATTCCCATTGGAATAGTCGGCCAGCTGCCTCCTAAACTGGTCGAGGCATGGAGAAGCGAATGCTGCGTCCCCACAGCAAACTCCTCTCCCACTATCGGAAGGTCGTGGGACAAGTACACAATGCCCGACCTACCTGATGCAGGTTTTTCTAGGGTTTTCCCTGCATTTCTTTAGGCGAATGTCAGGTAGGATCCTTAAAATATAGCTCAGGGGCCCCTAGTTAACCCTTGGCTACCTTCCTCTACCCTTCCACATCCCCCCTTTCTAATCCCTTCCTATGCTATTAAAGGGGAGTTACCACCTTGTGGATTACCCTCATGTAGCCTGTAACCCTAAAAAATCTTTCCTTTGTAATTGTAAGTGTCATGAGAGTTTGCTATGTTCTAATTAATATAATTTTGCTCCTATAAAACATAATTTACCATGAATAAAAAAGCATTGTATTTCTGTAAAAAAAATGTAACTTACTCCCTGAATATTACAATTTATCACTCTAGCCAAAATAACCAAGTAAAATAATTAATTGCAAACTTTTCATCACATTAACTGCTAAATGTTTATTTTTTAAAGTAATGGCTTATTAATATGCATTGAAACAAATATATCGAATTATGATAACATACAATCCACAAATAATTATCACCTACCTAGTCTGACTTATCAGTTACCATTGTCTATTATCATGGGAAACCCAAACAGGGTGATTTGAAAAATCCTGCAGTATTTAGGGTTATTGGATAGAATCTAATTCACCTCCCAGCAATTATCTGGGCTTTTATTGTCCATCAATGCATAGTAATACCTAGTAAAATGTTGTGAATGGACAATCAAATGCTATTCATTTTGTCTTATTTATTATCATATTATGTGTAAACCCATTTGCGATGGGAAACATAACAAATGAATTGTTATTATATTTTACAGTTCCAGTTATTGTGTAACACAATAAAACTTCAGACTAAACTGATTTGACTGACATTTATCAGATAAAAATCATTCTTAGAGAAAATCTGAAATTAATGTTGTTACTGTATTAATGAGGACTTTTATATAAACCAAGGGATGTAGGCAGTGTCTAGATTCGATAAACAGTTCTTGGTTCTCACACGGGTATAATATATTTAAACTCAACATTTCGACAACTGGAAGCTCTGTCGTCATCTTGTAGGCGAAGTGCCGGAACCATTCCATTTCACGTTAGGAACAGTGTCCTGGTCCCGTCAAGAATGCCATTACTATTTCGTTTCTAGATTATTTGTGTACTTGAAAGTTAACATAAAACAGAGAATTGAGTAAAATTTCTGCAAATAATAATTTGTTTTATTTGAGTCCAATTTCCAATAATTTAATTAATGCCCTTCTTTTTAACCTAGTTTGCAATATTGATTGACTTCCATTGTCCAAAACTTCTTTTTAAACAAAATATCTTCTTTGGCCATATATAATACACTTAGTATAATTTGCAATTTTCTTTCTTTCTTTTTTATTAAAATAAACATTATCTTTCTTATTATTAACACCTAACCTTTTCATTTGCGTCTTCCATTTCTTTTAACGTTTATATTGTATTTTACCAAGTATGTGTCACTCACTTTCAGCTTTAATATTTATTCCAGATTTAAACCTTTGTTAAAACTTTCAAACAAATTATTTATTGTGAGGATCCAGGGTGAGTTTTTACTTTTCCATTAGAAACATTGTCTACTTTAAGTGGATTGGTTTCAGACTTATTAGTAATTTTCCCAGATGAATCAATTTAGCAGTACTTTTACACTTTTTGAAGTAGACTCATAATAATAAATTAAATGTCCTTTTAGTATATTACAACCTTACTTATTTTCATGAAACACAACTCATGTCATTTAGACATGTAGATCAAGAATCTTAATATATTTATGAGGTTATATCCATGTTTTAACCTAATAAGAAATGGCACCTCTTTAAAAAGTTTTACAGTTAGGATTTCTCATTACTTACACTCCCCATATTTAGACCAAATTATGAATGACAAAAATCTTTGCTCGGAATGACACTCCGTGGCAACAAAAATTGCCATTGTCATCACTGATCTCAATCCTCACAATCTCAGTGTAATTTCCCCCTTTGCGTTTATCTGTGGCAACACTGAGCAGTCACAAGTAGCAACCATGTAAAGTAAATATTTTAGTAGAAAGCATTGTGTGTGCTTATGCAAAGTTATCATAGTTTCTGTGAGAAACAGTGGGTGTCATATGTATTAAAGATTATAATCACGGCATAAGTTCTGTTATTTTTCTTTTGCATTGAACACACAGGCTATTACTATGGAAATTGCCTTTTCATCTAGAATTTACCTCTACAACCGTAGGATTATTTCTGCTTTTAAGTTTTTATTCATTTCTGCTGCCAACAGAAAGTTTTATTACCATGGCCATTATTCATTCCCTTTAAAGGTCAGAGTAAAAGCTTGTAATTTAAAAGCCATGCCTTCAAAGTTCTGGAAGACATTTTTTGCAGTTACTCAAACACTCCAGAGTTTTAAGAAAGGCTACTCAGGTTTCCACCCAGGTCACCATCATCAAAAGCAACATTTGGACTGCAACCATCTTCTTCCAGGCTGAAGACGTAGCTGTTCCAGCTGGAAAAATGTCGCTGTATATGGAGATAACTTGGGTGGAAACCCGAGAAGCCTTTCTTAATTCTATTCACCACAAAAAACTGTAATTTTTTAAAAATAACAATTTTTACTTTGGTTAGTAAATACATGCACAGTTTTATTTGTTTAACATTCATTGAACTGTGGACTGAAATCAGACTTCCTGACACTGTTCTCTTGGCCAAAACATTGCTCAGAAAAGTGGTTCACAACATTTGTTTCTGTGATATTCTTGGAATCACAGATCTTTTATGTTTTGTAAAGCAGCCAGAAACTCATGTTAAACTTGGAATTATACCGTCACATGTACCAATAATTGTGCAGTGGTGGAGGTGTTGAGAGTAACAGGCAAGCACAAGTGAATCTATGCATATCCAAAATTTAATTAAGAAAAAAATCAATCCCAAATCATTTTGAATCCAGCACGTGTTGTCCAATAAATGACCTCTGGATCTGTTTATTAATTTAATAAACACATGAAGTGGCAAAAGTAGCAAATGTGTGTACCTGAGAATTTGTTCCTAAGGCTAGTCCTCAAATATGAATTGTAGTGTGTACATTTTTGCTCATGGCTCCGACGGACCGAGAACCCTGTTTTCTCTTTTGAACACCCCAAGAAGGCCAGAGTGATGTCAATGGTTCGATGGAATTTGCGGACAAAGGAGTTGACCGTTCCAGGTGGAGAGGACGTAACGGGACGGAGCCCTGGGGGTAGGGAGGTGAACCATGGATGTGAGAGATGTGATTGGACAGAGCGCGGGCATGAGGTTTTTGGGACTTTGAAACGGGGGAAGGTGGACAGTGAGTCTGGAAAGAAACGGGGTTGGTGATGAACCTTAGAAAGAGTGGTTTGATGTGAAATCTTGGAAAGAGAGTTGGTGATTAACTTTTGAAGTGAGAAGTGGAGATAGTGAACGTGGGGATACGACTGAGCGGCCAGAGGATCATCAGATGCCGCTGCTGAGCTCGGACCACAGGAATAGGTGGACGTCAGTGAAAGAAATGTACGCATTGTGGCTCCACGAAAGTCAGTTCATATGCATAATAAGAAAGACTCTGCTATAAGATTTTAAGTTTAAAAAAATTGTAATTAATTATTTTTGTTATATCATTAAATAAAATAATTATACGCAACCTTTACAGAATAAGCTTTGGTAACTAAGATGGGTACATTAAATAAAAGTTGTTTCTTTTTCTTTCAAAACACAGATTTTTCAAAATTTTATTCACATTTGTTACACCTATGATCAAATAAGGCACATTAATATTCATTTACAGTTTTGATGTAAATTCTTGGCAAACAAATAAGTTGTAACCATGTTCCACCATAATTTCAAAAAATTATACTGATCAATAATCAGATTAACATTTCCATGAAGTTACATGAAATTTTACGTATAAAAATAGTCAACTCATGTTTCTATTCCTTTAACAATTTTTATAAATAGAATAATGAAGCACAAAATCTTTAAAGAAACCAGTTAGTGAGAACTTATTTGTTTGCCACATCATGAATACAATTTTTTTTGATCACATAAATCATGTATTACTTTAAATTTATTATTTCTATTTTCATTTGAAAACATTGTTCCAGTCAACAGCAACAACCATTCATTTTACTCTGATATTCTCTCTTTACATTTAACTACAAAATCAATTGAAATAATGGCATTGTTTTTTTTAATCAACTGGAACAACACTTTTTTTCCCCCCCCTTCATTTTGAAAAAAATTCAGAGACCGTTCACAGAGAGTTCACCACTTCACGGAATTTATAACATGGCGTGTGTCACTCTGAAACGTGAATCGGTGTCTTCACCTTCTGTCGGTGATTTATTTCTTAATTTTTTCACAGAACACACACACATTTATGAAAAAAAATCTTCACATTTCGTGTGTACATAATTATATACCTTTAGTTTTGTTCCATAACCCACTCTAAAGCATAGGAGGTAAAATAGCAGCCAGTCACCTTTAAAAACATATTCACATACAAGTGGAATTGTCGGTAAATCCTCTACAATCATTTTCAATGTTACTATTTATAAAAACTGAAGATTATTATTTTATTTATTTTTTTTAAAAAAAAACTCCATGGTACATTCTCCTCTTTCAGTTACGTGACTGCTGATGAACACTTATGTGCAATATTGAAACATAATACATCTGTTTCTAACACAGAGCTGAGAATAAAAACACTAAAATTACATTTTAAACAAACAAAAAGAAAAGAAAATTGAAGTCAATTGACTTAACTCCGGAATGTCTGTATGATTTAAAATATTTGGAATGTAAGAAAATTTCTCATATTTCTTGGATATTGTTTGAAGTAAAATGAAGAGTGACTTAATGAATTTATGGCATATCACAATACATAATTATACCTAAGTATTCTTATTTCTGGAGTGTAAATTATTTTAAAAACGGGGGTTTGAAAATTTATTGATAATAATTTAATTCAAAATATGAAACATCCTCGTTGAGATTGTATGGAAATTCATTATAGATGTAATTCATTGCATAATTCATATTGAAATGTTAGCTATGGCGTTGACATACGGGAAGTATATACAAATAAATGTCAAGCAATGTTAAACTAGTGTTGATGTTCTGCACAAGAAAATGGGAACTGAAACAATTGAGTAATTAAATTTTTGATAATGGTATCTGAAACAAATCTGTTGAAAATTGTTACGAATCATTTTCAGATAATTAATTTCAATAACGAAATTGTGCCCCAATACAAACGAGTTATCGGCAAGTTTAATACTGAAACAATTATTAAATGTAGCAAATTTATATATATATATATATATATATATATATATATATATATATATATATATATATATTTGAAAGCACTCCTTAAGATATAACTGAGTAAAAGAAGAAGGTAAAACCAAATCTTGATTATTGTATCACAATTGACATAGTCTGAAATGAATGTACTTTTAAATAAATTTCATAAAATTATCACTACGATTTACATAATTCTTTATAATACAGTAGTTTAAGTTACTTTTTCAACAACACCATAACTCTTCTGTGCTTTGTTCAACATTCATATATTATTTACAAACATGCAAACATCTATGTATTTCAAATACCGATATGTCATGTCAGCAAAAGCAGCATTGAACCCTCATGTAACCCATGAAATAAATAATGGATATTCTTAATGCTTATATTTACACATTTTAACAAATTGATATTTTTCTGAACCTAAAGTGATTCACACAATCTAATTTGAATGGAATTTATTCAGTCTTCATAATATTTTAAGTACAGAATTCATACTGCGTCCCCACAGGTGCTCCCAATCTACATCCCACAAACAGTACAGAAAGTGGCGATAACGTGTATCTAGCACACAGATACTAACTGCGACACGACACTAATTGGCCTTTTCAGGCAATTATTAGTGGCTTTATTAACTTTTAGCACCCGTTGAACATAAATCTACTGCAGAAAAATGTTCTTCACACTCCCAAGTTCCTGAAACAAAGCACTCATCACTTGTAGATCACAAACACATCATTAACAGTTATTAATAGAGCAGATTTCAAGCACACCAAATACTACTCATATCCATAATTACAATTTCCTTTCTCTTGTAAAGTTCAAGTAACAGTTCACAGGAAATTGAGTGTGTTGCTAATAATTATATGGTCTTTGTCCTCGATGCACAATGTTCCTCCCCAAGCAACAAATCAGTACAGTAATCCTGTTGACTCTGGAGGAAATGGCACAATACTGCAATTACTTTAAACAAACAAGGAATGCCTGAAAAAAAGAAGGTAGGATATAATTTAATTATAGTATACAGTTATTTAGTTTCCAGGTACGGTTTAGGATTCGATGGAATGATGGAGAGTAGAATTAAAAAGTGAAGAGGAAATATTTTATTGAGGCCATGAAAGGAATATGTCTGCATGAATGCATTTAAAATGTTTGTTACTTCTCTCTTTTAGCTCAAATGAAAATTATTCATGAATTGGACAAACAAAGTGTAATCCATGATCTCTTCATCTGACAGTGATGAACTTACATTTCCGAGCCTTGAGACTAGAGCTTGGACGGATCGTAGTTTTCAAACTTCCATTGTTGCCGTTCGTTGGAGCTGACGCACTCCAACATCAATAACTTCTGTTTATTTTCACTTATGGCCAGACATTTTTTACTGCTGCCATGCTGAAGCAGTAGTGTCTGTAAGGACAATAGGTCATCATATCAATATTGTTTCCTGCTTCAAATATACCATTAGTTATGTTAGTTACAGTATTCTATCATTCTTATAAAAAATAATACACGAATTAACTCGTGCCATCAAAAGTGAATAAAAACGTTAAGATGCTTATATATAGTCAAACCGTTTAGAGAATGAGAACTTGTCATTGAAGTACTTACATCAGGATTGTAAACCCAGACCTGGTTGCCCTTCGATCCGTGGCACGGATAGAGTATAACATCTTCTCCAGCATAATCGAGGCAAGCTTCATCTCTTCTTATTTCACCTGCTTTGCTCAACATCCAGTACTGAAATATTTAAATTAAAATTAATTACCGTGGTCATTCATAATTCATGATTCACCACATTGTCCGCGTGGTCAAGAAAATATCCAGGTTACGTCACGTTCTAACCGTTGTGAGAAGAGTTCTTTACTTTGACAGAAATATTTCATAACAGTTTATTTTTACAAAAAAAAATAATACTGATAATAATCTCTTGCTCCTTCATTACTTTTTATGTTGATAAATTGCCCCCAAGTTATCATATTGTTTTTATAAAAAAATCTTTAAATCGATATATTAAAAGCAAGTTGACAGTTATTCAGGGTATTAATTAAAATAAAATTAATTAATTTTTTTTTGACAATTAGTCACATAAAAGGTTAAAATGATGAATACGAAAGATAGCCAATTCAGACAAAAAGGGTATTATAAATAGCACACAACGTTTCTGGGATCCTTGACCCTTTCGTCAGATGCTGAGAAGAGCCTAAACTCAAAGGCTTTTGAGTTTTGTCAACTGACCAGTGCAGTTGTGTCGCTCTAGGCTCTTCTTTGCACCTGACGAAAGGGACAAGGATCCCAGAAACGTTGTGTCGTATTTATATTATCACTTTTGTGTCTGTTTTGGCTATGTTCATTATTTATTATTTTCAATGAGACATAAATTTTTCATTTTATAATTTCAAATGGTTAATGGCTGACAGTGCCAAGGTAACAAAATATTATTAAAACATACTGATGTGTTGCACCTACACTTTCACATGGTTGTTTTATTAAATTAAGCATTTTAGCACAAAACATAATTTTATGTTTATATATAAAATTATTCAAAACACTTTAGATACCAAAAATAAAAACAATCAATTTTCTTGAATACATGAGAATTTATCACCATTTCCCAGAACCATGCAATTACGTCATAATAATGTCTGGTGTTAATACAAGTAAAGGATTATCTTTACACATCATTGAGCTTTAGCAGTTAAAATGCACTGAGAAATAAAAACAGTATTAAATACCTTATTTATCCAGAGCATACTTCAAGTGACCATGCACATGCATAAAGTAGCAAAATGCTGTTACGACATTTGGAGTCAAAAATTTTCAAATTTCATTTTGTTCAACTTAATTAAGTTTTCCGTTAGCTAGTTTCAAGTGTTTGTAACTGATACTTTCCTTCCATGTACAATAAATATGCATTCCCTTTAGCAGGTGAAGTGCAGTATTTATGATTGAGACTGAAATGTTTACTTGCCAAACCACTTTGAAAATGTTGAAATGTAATAGTGATAAGCCAGTCTTTTGGAGACTTTTCCTTCAGTAAGAAAAACTTTATTATTGTAGGTATTTTTAATTGCATGATAATTATAAGTGAATGTAATAATAATTGTAAATAATAGTAAATGTAATAATAATTGAAATATATTCTGATTTGTAAACAGTTAATGTATTATTGAATGTAAATCTTCATTGTCAACAATTAACTGATATTAGTTAATATTTGGATGTTAGTTCAGAGAAATACAATATATATTTATATAATTGCAATATTGGTATGGAAAGGAAAGAGAGATAAGTTGTGAAATGAAACTGAAGTGCTCTGTCGCCATAAGGAGCTGAAGAATATTATTCAACTTTTCGGTGGTTCTCAGCATCCATTCAGTATGGAGTAACCTTCAGTTCCTTATGGCGACACTGTACTTTACTTTCACTTCACAATCTATGTATCTTTCCTTTCCATACCCATATTGCAATTATTTTTGACAATGTCATATCCTTACTAATGTCATATCCTTACTAATATCATATATATATATATATATATATATATATATATATATATATAAATTATATTAGTAAGGATGTGGCATTGTCAAAAATAATTGCAATATTGGTATGGAGAGGACAGAGAGATAGGTTGTGGCTTACCTGAAAGTGAAGTGCGGTGTCGCCATAAGGAACTGAAGGTATTTCTTCAAATTTTCGGAGGTTCTCAGCCTCCTTCTTCAGGAAGAAGAAATTTGAAGAAATACCTTCAGTTCCTTATGGCGACACCGCACTTCACTTTCAGGTAAACCACAACCTATCTCTCTGTCCTCTCCATACCAATATATATATATATTGCATTAATTGTTATGTCCCAGTTTTGGTAATTTAGGTATTTATGTATGTAATGTTTACTTTCAATATGGACAGAATTATTTAGTGCACTTATTTCTGAAATATTCTGCAATTGTCTTAGTTATGTTTGAGTACACAAAACATGCAGTTTCTGAACAAAATTGTTTGCCCCATCACAGCATATATATATATTTTTATTTGTTAGTCTTCATAATATCAAGTCCTTGATTTTATGGAGAATTTTTTATACAAATGATGATGAATTAATTTTAACTTTATATCAATTATCTCCCTGTATGCTTAACTACAAGCAAACAGAAGGATTCACAAAGATGTAGACCATCACAAACACTGACAGGTACATTAGCACATGCAGCCTTACATACCTGGTTCCCACCCATTTTGTGACAAGGATACAACCCAACTTCTTTGTGCATGTCTTCTGGTGTGCATGCCGAGTCCACACATTGTCTCGACCAACTGTTTGCGATCTAGGTACATATCACAACAAATATATGAGGAACAGCTCTAAATTGTTTGCAAATTGTAAGAGGAGTGTATAAGAATGGGGGCAGGGGCTACAGAGTGCGGCAATCCATTTTCACGGGCAATAACTGTGCATCTTCTAGTGCTAGTGTCAGGGAAGCTGAAAAAGGATGTCGAGACCTCATGCTGCTGCTTCAAGCAGGTACAGGCTGAAGTATGCTCCGTAGGGGTATGGAAGGAGAACCCACCTGGTTACCACCCTGTCGGTGACAAGGATAAGTGCCCACCGGTTTGTGCAGGTCTGTCCTTCTGGCAGGAGAATCCAAACACGTCTTTCCGCCAACCCCGAGGTTGCGAACCTGGGGCATACACAAATCTCATTCCTGCTTTCACAAAACTGCAAGGCTATTAAGGAAATGCAACCTACATGATTCTTTTACAAGAGGGAAAGTACAAGGAGGCAGATACAATGAATGACTGAAAGAGGTAAAAATGTTATCAACATGATTATTACAAGCTAATTAAAAAACATGAAATGAGAATAAAAGTAATATTTTAAGAATAAATAATAAGTAACATGTTTCATAAATGCTCAGTTCATTTTTTACTGTGAAAAGAAAATGGAAAAAATTTTAAACCAAACTGCTCTGGATTCATGTTTGCAAGTCGTCACTTACTTAAAATTATTAATGTGCACATAGAACAATATTTATAAATATCATGCACACATGAAATAAACTGTGCAGTAGAATTATGTAAATTGTAGAAGTTACTATCAAAATAAACTGAGCATTTCAGATCCACGATAGGCTAAACTATTTTCAAGTTTTATGTCTGAAATCTGACTCAACCTAAATGGTTTATGGAACAATGATATTTCAGGATTTTAAATACAGAGAACGTGATTCTAGAGTGGTAGATCTTCAGTATTAGATTGTGTGTGGAATTAATTAATGATTTGCTTGAATTAGCATACTTAAACTATTTCCAACTGAATATTGTGGTGGTGAAATGTATTTCTTCTTCTCTTCTAATATAATAATTACAATCACAATAAATTTTACTATTAATGAATGTAAGCTTTCCCGGAGTAAATTTTTAATAAATTTTTCGTGGTTAAGAGCCATATATAAACATAGAGAAAACTGAACCTGGTGCTTAACCGCGAAAAATTTATTAAAAATTTCACTATATTTTATTCTGAATTACTGGGAAACCTTACAATTAGATGTTTTTTTCTTTCTTTGACAGAAACTTAAAAATTGAAGGTAATATTTTGAGGTGCAGCAGTTCACGATTTTGATGATATTTTTCAGAAGTGCATCAGTGCAATATCTTACCTCGCCTGATGCAACAGCTTCCCCAGGAATGAAAAGCTCAGGATATATGTTATTGAGGTACCATTTGAAAGACTTGCAACCCAATTTTTTACGCAACTCTTTACGTTCGCTTACATCTCCATAATCACCCTGAAATATATAAACAATGTTTTGTATTTGTTTGTGCAGCAAGTAATCCCTAAGCTAGTATGAAATTTTATTGTTTACTTTAAGAATAATCTCAGCTTTCTTGCAAAAATAAACCTGGATTTATATCATAAATCTCATATAGCTGAAGTACTTTGACAGAAAATAGAATAATTAAATATAATGTTTTGGTCGTACTCTATGATTCTAAAACAAATAAGTCAATGAACTGCAAGCAAACTATAAACCATTGTCGGCTTGGAAGCGTGTCAGTTAGATACTGGTTTTGTTACTCACCAAATCATTACCAACTCTTTGGTAGTAGTATTTGGCATATTCATCCAACCACACTTCAGACAATCTAATGGAGTTGCGTTTCAAAACGTTGACACCAGACCGCCACTTGTAGGGTGATCTTTTTCTGAATATGTGGCCCACGTGGGAGCAAGGAACGATTTCCAACGTTCCTCCACACATCCATGTCTGTGAAAAGTAAACAAAATCTCTTTGAATAGACGTCAACCAGAGTAACTAGAGGGAGGGGGGGGGGCAGAGGAAGAGGAATCTTACTTATTATGTGCACAGGCATGAAAATATGACGGCAACAGTGTGCAGAAAGAAAGACCTCTGAAATAAGTTTTAAAAAGCCTTTGCGCCTATAGTAAATTATAATAAAATGTAGTAAATATAGAAGATTAATTATATATGTAGTGTAATGCATTTTGTATTGTGGCTGTATTCCGTTATTAATGAATGTGAATCCACTTTTCTTGGTAACCCTTTTTGTTGATTCAATTTGTTATTTTACAACTTTATTAATGTTCTTAAAATGACTTTCCCATTCTTTTGAGAAACACCGATAAAGAAAGAATTTACTGTACTACATTTAATTCGAACCATAGTTAATTGTTGTGTTTTCCATGATGTAATCACAACATTACATTATGTTGTAGTCTTCTCAAGTTGATTTCTTTTTTTAAAAAAAGAATTGAAATAAAAAACCTGTTAACATACCTTGAAAGAAAGTTCCAGGTTTTCACCACCCCAAATATCAAAGCCACTGTCGTAGGTACCAAGTTTCTCAAAGAACGCTTTGTCTATGCTGAACAAGCCTCCAGCCATTGTGGGACTCCAAACAGGTTCAGCCTTGTTCTTGTGCCTCTTGCGTTCACGTTCCGGAACAGCATGCCAATTGAACTGAAAAAATCAATGGTTTTATATTATAACTAAATTAACAATGTGCGAATGTTTTCTTTATGATAAATGAATTGCCAAGTGGGTGACCATAAAGTTTGTCATCCAGCATTGTACAGTAATATTTTATGAGTTGTGGGACAGCTTTAAAAATTACATAATGGTATCGATACAAAAGGATCATATCTAAAGAATCATTTATGATATTCACTTTGGTTTGGTTTTACGTGTACACTCCAACAGTGGTGAAATCTGATATTTAAAACATCATCAAGATAGTTTATTCTTTGGAAAGCTAAGCAGTTCGTCTTAAACGCCATTCCACATACCTGCAAGTTCCAGTCAAAACCTCCAACGTTGACGCCTCCGGCATCCCTCCAGTGGTATTCGAGGGTGGAGTCATCTATCACGTCGATGACCGGACACACGACAGTTGTAGGGTCCTTGTGGATACGATCCAGCAATGGTTCCAACCATCCTACACAAACGTCAATGGAACGTTACACAACAATATAGTGTGTTGAGCATCTTTAAGTAGCATTGATCCAATTTTAGAGATAGGATTTATTTCCTTGCAGATATTTTGAGCTGGCAGTACAATTTTTTAAATACGATTTATGAGAAATTTGGATATCAGGATTACTGGATCCAAAAAAAGGATATTTGGAGATCTGGAATAATGTTTTATCATGTGAGGGTAAAATAAATTTTCTGTTTTGACTTTGGCAGACTGTAAATAAAAATATTTATTATCTTAAGGGGTAAAGGTGTAAAAGTTAAAAGTCAAATAATGGAAACTATTTGCAGAAACAGGGGACGACTTGATGGTGTTTAATCATATTTCTGATTATGAGTGAAGACTGAACAGGAAGTAAAGAGGGAATTTATGAAGTGTCAGGTAACAGAACAAAGATCTATATTAAATTAACACAATAACCAACGGAATGGTTCCAGAAAATATGTTGAGAAACGTTTGGAGTGTTCTGAAAAGAGGCCGACTGAGGGAAAAATTGAACGTTGTATTCACTGACCTTCAGTGCACTCGCAGTGAGAGTCGAGGTACGTGAGCACCGGCGCCGTGGCGTGCCTGGCTCCCAGGATACGGGCCCTAATCAGTCCCTCGCGCTTCTCCGCACGCACGACGCGCACCTTGGGGTAGTGCGCCATGTAGTCCTCCAGCTGACGCTTCGTGTGGGCTGCAAAAAAAACCCAACAAAATATTATTAATTGTAAACCGTTGTTACATCTGGACAACTCCTGCAGATAAAGTGATAAAGAGAAACTGATTCAACAGAACGGAAACCTTTTAGTTTCCATGGCTCAATCGTGACTGTGATTGGATGAATACCCACAAAAATACGGGTAAAACATAATAACATACTTGTAGGGGATAACTTATACAGGGTGTTTCACAATCCCTGTTTCACGACTGCTGATATCGTGTGTCTTTTGGTTTAAAATCAGTTCTGCTGAGGCGGCGTTCACATCAGTTGTCACTGAGCGGCACAGGATGGTAGAACACATGTTCGGAGATTACGCTGGTGAGGCTGGACGTAATGACAAGTGATGTGAACCTCCCAACTCGGCGCATCTGACAAGAGAGAGAGACACACACGACATCAGCAGTCGCCCTCCTTTGTTAGCCTAACGTGAAGCGGGAGATTCGAAATCGATTCGACCTTCAAAACTTATTTCCGGACATGGGTTCATTGTCAAAACTTTATCTACCAAGTCCCCTCTCTACAACCCCTAGAAGTCTATATCGGAATTCTGAAACACCCTGTGCATTACTTATAAATTAAGCGCCATCGAGTCGCATGACTGTAGTTTATTTTTAACAGAAACATATACATTTAACATCATTTTTCCAGAATTATAGTAAACGAACTTTAAATCTTTTTTGCGGCTGTGTCATTGAAGCACTGCTGTGTAAATAGTTCAAAGTTTTCTGTAACGATCAGATTAAAATGAGTATTTACAAACCTTCTGGTTTTGAAAATTCCAAAAGTTGGTTAAGATTCCCCTGTCCTTAACCGATAGATTTATGTAACTTGTACTCGGTGTTTCTTTCCCGGGTGTCTTCTCAGTCTTATTATTGAGATTATTCGGGTATTCCATTGTATTGGAGTAGGAAAAATTGGGAAAGGGAAAGGATAATAAAAGGAATGAAAAGCCAAGAAATAAAGAGGAGGCAGGTCAAAGAGATGACGAGAAAGATTATCTAGAAGATCAGAAAAAAAATGTAGAGATTTACTTTTAAGCGAAGGAAACAACGAAAACAGAAAGAGAGAGGCAGTGGTAAAGAAACTAGTTAGGTAGGTTAAACAGATGACGTGGAAAATAGTCAGGAGTCGGAACACTCACTAGGGACGGCGGAAAGATGATCTAGAATATCAGGGGAAAAAATGTAGAGATTTACTTCCAAGCGAAGGAAACAAGGAAAACAGAAAGAGAGAGGGGCAGTGGTAAAGAAACCAGTTAGGTAGGATAAAGAGATGATGTGGAAAATCATCAGGAGTCGGAACACTTACTAGGAGGGGGGGGGGTGGAAAGATTATCTAGAAGATCAGAAAGAAATGTAGAGATTTACTCCAAGCGAAGGAAACAAGGAAAACAGAAAGAGAGAGGCAGTGGGAAAGAAACCAGTTAGGTAGGCTAAAGAGATGATGTGGAAAGTCATCAGGAGTCGAAACACTTACGGGGGGGGGGGGGGGCGGAAATACTAAATTCGGCTCCCTGATGACGAACAGAGTTTTTTTCTGTACTGGTTGGAACCGTTGCGAGTTTCTACATCTTCCTCTGAATTTTCTGACGATCCCTTTAACCCAGCTTGTTTCTTTCCCACTGCCTCTCTCTTTCTGTTTTCTTCGCTTGGAGTAAATCTCTACATTCTGATCTATCTTCTAGACGGTCTTTCTCGTCATCTCATTGACCTGCCTCTTCCTTTCTGTTTATTTGCTTTTCATTCCTTTTATTTTCCTTTTTCTTTCTCAATTTTTCCTACTCCAAGACCATGGAATACCCGAATAATCTCAATAATAATATCTCACCGTTGTCCAGAAATTTAAAATCCAGAGCTTCTCAGTTTACCTCTTCTTTTTTTTCCCTTTTAAACTAACTACCCTGTGCTGTGCTGGCCTTTGTGAGCGACGGAACACGCGTGTACATCACCCAACGGGGCTCCACAAAGCAGAGCCTTCACCGTTGTTTGCACAGAACGACGCCAAAACGATATTGTGTGTGTGTGTGTGTGTGTGTGTGTGTGTTCCGTCGCTAATCTCCGACCACGTATTCGATTAAAGTTTACCTTCCCGGCCTCAATTAAGGGTTTCCTCCTGTTTGTGTTGATATAATCCCTGCAACTGATTCGCCAGCACAGAACGGTTCAGTTGGAAGCACCGCACGGAGTGGTCAGTAATAGAAAATATAAACAGTGGACCAGCCAAGCAGGTTCTTCTGGGACCAGCCAAGCCACGGAAACAATTATAAATATATATTCAAGTGTAAGTGATGGTGATGGAACTTGTGACCACGGAGACCACAACCTCACTGTAACAATTAGTCGAATTATTTAAAGAGACAAGCGATTCCTCGGAACATGCAAAGAATCTGTTTCAAAGGAATGGCGAGTCTCCACGATTATGAGGCTAGGAATCGCTTAGGGTCTAAGATCTTTGCTCCTCTACCAGAGAAGTATTCACCATCCAGGGACATTAGTCTTCCTCCAGAGGTAAACAACAACAGCTTTGGGAATTCAGTGTAAAGATATTCTACTGCAAGGCCGCGCTGCTGTTTCACTCAGTGCAGGAGTTTCTTGATCCTTCCCCCTAATAATTAATTATTCTTTGTTTATCCTTCAACAGTGTTGAATGTGTTGCTAATAACAACTACTTGTTCCATAACTTGCTGAGTCTCTGTTGGTCTTTCGCGCTCTTTTCTTCGTTTGTTTCATGTCCGACTGGCCCGGAGTTTGCAGATTCCTCTTCCCTCTGTTTCGTGACGTCACTTGTCCCTCGTTTGTGTGTTTCCTCCTCCTGGTGCGTGTGCGAGTGTCAAGCTTTGTGTTTATTCTCGTGTGGCGTGTAATTCTATATTTTATGACAATTAATTCTCCAATCATTAATTATTTACTAGTACTAGTATTGAGATTTTTTTGAGTACTGTTAATTTTATATTATTACCTTTAGAAAAGTTAAAGAATTATTATTTATGTTGTTATTAATATATTATTCTTATGTTGGACAGGGGAAAGTTTGTGTGTTCCCGAGCTTTAGTATTATTTTACGTCAACTTCTAATTATTTATAATTGTAGCATCCAATGTAATTTTATGTATTGACGTGTCCTGTTTCCTCATACGAGGACTGGTGGAATAAAATAAATCAAATCAAGCTTCAAATTTAATTTCACTCATCAACTTACGGGAAATATCCACATATTGTATGAGTCAAACATACACATAAACAGCTTTTAATTAAGTAAATAAGTAGCTGTTGATGTACAAACAGACGCTATGAAACTCAACAATGGCTACGATCCCTTATTGTTACAGCTTTCCTATTGTCGTCGCTACCTCGTTGTTACGCCTAAGCCTTCTTCGACGGCTCTCCCGTTGTCGTCGTGATTTCGTCGCTTTCGAGTTTTAGGTCAACTGACGAGTGCGTTTGTGTCGCTCTAAGCTCTTCTTAGCACCTGACGAAAGGGTCAAGACCCCCAAGAGAGAAGTTTTTACGGACAAAACTCAAAAGTTATTCAGTTTTCTGAACTGTCTAGTGCGGTTGTGTCGCTCTAGGCTCTTTTTACCACGTGACGAAAGGATCAAGACCCCCAGAGAAATGTTTTTACGTACAAAACTCAAAAGTTATTCAGTTTTCTGAACTGTCTAGTGCGGTTGTGTCGCTCTAGGCTCTTTTTACCACGTGACGAAAGGATCAAGACCCCCAGAGAAATGTTTTTACGTACAAAACTCAAAAGTTATTCAGTTTTCTGAACTGTCTAGTGCGGTTGTGTCACTCTTGGCTCTTCTTAGCACCTGACGAAAGGATCAAGACCCCCAGAGAAATGTTTTTACGTACAAAACTCAAAAGTTATTCAGTTTTCTGAACTGTCCAGTGCGGTTATACCGGTCTACGCTCTTCTTACCACCTGACGAAAGGCTCAACACCCCCAGAGAAATGGTTTTCTGGACAAAACTCAAAAGTTATTCAGTTTCCTGAACCGTCCAGTGCGGTTGTGTCGCTCTAGGCTCTTCATACCACCTGAGGAAAGGATTAACACCCCCCAGGGAAACGTTTTTACGTGCAAAACTCAAAAGTTATTCAGTTTTTTGAACTGTCTAGTGCGGTTGTGTCACTCTAGGCTCTTCTTAGCACCTGACGAAAGGGTCAAGACCCCCAAGAGAGAAGTTTTTACGGACAAAACTCAAAAGTTATTCAGTTTTCTGAACTGTCTAGTGCGGTTGTGTCGCTCTAGGCTCTTTTTACCACGTGACGAAAGGATCAAGACCCCCAGAGAAATGTTTTTACGTACAAAACTCAAAAGTTATTCAGTTTTCTGAACTGTCTAGTGCGGTTGTGTCGCTCTAGGCTCTTTTTACCACGTGACGAAAGGATCAAGACCCCCAGAGAAATGTTTTTACGTACAAAACTCAAAAGTTATTCAGTTTTCTGAACTGTCTAGTGCGGTTGTGTCACTCTTGGCTCTTCTTAGCACCTGACGAAAGGATCAAGACCCCCAGAGAAATGTTTTTACGTACAAAACTCAAAAGTTATTCAGTTTTCTGAACTGTCCAGTGCGGTTATACCGGTCTACGCTCTTCTTACCACCTGACGAAAGGCTCAACACCCCCAGAGAAATGGTTTTCTGGACAAAACTCAAAAGTTATTCAGTTTCCTGAACCGTCCAGTGCGGTTGTGTCGCTCTAGGCTCTTCATACCACCTGAGGAAAGGATTAACACCCCCCAGGGAAACGTTTTTACGTGCAAAACTCAAAAGTTATTCAGTTTTTTGAACTGTCTAGTGCGGTTGTGTCACTCTAGGCTCTTCTTAGCACCTGAGGAAAGACTCAAGACCCCCAGGGAAATGTTTTTATAGACAAAACTCACAAGTTATTCACTTTTCTGAACTGTCTAGTGCGGTTGTGTCACTCTTGGCTCTTCTTAGCACCTGAGGAAAGGATCAAGACCCCCCAGGGAAATGTTTTTATGGACAAAACTAAAAGTTATTCAGTTTTTTGAACTGTCTAGTGCGGTTGTGTCGCTCTAGGCTCTTCTTATCACCTGACGAAATGGTCAAGACCCCCAGAGAGAAGTTTTTACGGACAAAACTCACAAGTTATTCAGTTTTCTGAACTGTCTAGTGCGGTTGTTTCGCTCTAGGCTCTTCTTAGCACCTGAGGAAAGACTCAAGACACCCAGGGAAATGTTTTTATAGACAAAACTCACAAGTTATTCAGTTTTGTGAACTGTCTAGTGCGGTTGTGTCGCTCTAGGCTCTTCTTATCACTTGACGAAAGGCTCAAGGCCCCCAGGGTAATGTTTTTATGTACAAAACTCACAAGTTATTCAGTTTTCTGAACTGTCTAGTGCGGTTGTGTCGCTCTAGGCTCTTATCACTTGACGAAAGGCTCAAGGCCCCCAGGGTAATGTTTTTATGTACAAAACTCACAAGTTATTCAGTTTTCTGAACTGTCTAGTGCGGTTGTGTCGCTCTAGGCTCTTTTTCTCACCTCAAGGATCCCAGATACGTTGTGTGGTATTTATATTATCACTTTTTTTTAATTGTCTGAATTGGCCATCTTTCCTATTAATTATTTTCAATCAGACGTAATTTATTTCTTTCTTTTTTTTACGCCCGATTGTATTGTAAATCAATTAATATTGCAACTGTTGCAGCGTTTGTTTCATGATCAAGAGAAGGAAACCCCGTGATTAAGAAGTTCGCCCGGACGATTTACAAGTGGCCTACGCCAATTTGTTGAGGCGAGCACAAAGTGGAAGAGGAGGAGGAGGACGCTGGAATGTGTTGGTGACGATATTAAGCCAATTAGTCCGCGCCGCAGCGGGGATTCTGCACGTGCCAATAATTCCCTCGGAAGCGAACAAAACAAGACAGAGGGGATGCGAAGTTTGGCGAGGGCAAAACAGCCGACAAGCGCAGGGGAAGGAGGTGATCAATCAAGGAGGTAATTAGCTATCCGCATTCCGAGACTCTGGGCAGGAGGAAGCAACCCGCCGCCTTTGAGGCGCTCATCTCGAGACTTTTATCCTTCGGGAAGTTGTTTTCTTAACGCGCCGCCCGTCTTCCAGTCCAATTCCATCGGAACTCACGACTAAATAACGAAGGACGGGCGAGTCCATTCACGGAACAGGATTACGACGAGGGCTTCACAGGAAACGAAAGAGCGGCTGCTTTGTGTTTCTCATCAGATAAAAGAAAAATACAAGAAGGGTCTGATGCGATCACCTTCAGACTGCGCCAGAGGAAGGGAGGACGGGGAAGTCGCGGCTCAACCAACTAAGCAGTCGCATTAAAAGAAATGACCATAACAATAAATAAAGAAAAACTGATTTATAAAATAAGAAAGATGAATAGAGAAATGTGTCAGGAATTCAATAAATAAAATAAATAAAGAATAATGTTCTCTCGCAGGCAGAACCTTCTAGGAGAGACAGGAAGGGGCTACCTTTGGGGATGCCTCCTCCTCTGTCCGTGTTTGAACTAAGGTTCCCACAAGCCGAGGCACCTCGGCCTGTTCTGAGAGGTGTATGTTCCGGGGTCACAGGCCTTGGGCATGGCATACGGCAAGAGTTCTTCTCTGTTCCCATTGGAACAGTCGGCCAGCTGCCTCCTAAACTGTTCGAGGCACGGAGAAGTGAATTCTGCGCCCCCACACAGCAAACTTCTCTCCCGCCATCTAGGGAAGGGCGTGGGACAAGTACCCAATGCCCAACCTACCTGATGCAGGTTTTTCTAGGGGTTTTCCTGAATTACTTTTAGGCGAATGCCGGGTAGGATCCTTAAAATATAGCCCGGGGACCGTAGTTAACCCTTGGCTACCTTCCTCTACCCTTCCGCATCCCCCCTTTCTAATATCTTCCTACACTATTAAAGAGTTGCCACCACGTGGATTACCCTCATGTAGCCTGTTGCTAAGAATAAAGAATAGCCATTTTTAAGTCAGTTCAAGAAAAGAAAAGAGGAGTATTTATTCGATTAACAACGTTTCATCACTTATTTTGCGACCTCATCAGGTTGCAATTTTAAATTTCGGGCCAAGGCAGTCAGCTACATGCAATGACCTGACCTGCCCGTTAAAATATATTTTAAAATATTGTAAGCTGATGAGGTTGGAAATTAAACGATGAAACGTTGTTAATTTAATAAATACACCCCTTTTTTTTCATAACTTAAAAATTGCAAATTGTTTTCTCATTAGTCACAATATATATATATATTGTAGTAATTGGTAATTAAGACATTGTTCTAATTGAAAAGTTGAATTGTAGAGGACTCATTATTGGTGGATATAGAGCGGACGCCGCAACAAACCGGCAAGGCAAAGAAAACATTGTTGATGAGTCGAGAAGGTTCTACGCGCTCAAAAACTTGAGAGACGAACGAACAGTCAGGAAATGTGCAGTCGGGCAGTAGGCAGCGAGGAGAAAAGACTAAAATTCCAAGTCATGAAAATTTGAACAGTACAGTCGGGCAGCAGATTTGGGGAAATCACTGATTCTAGTACTCACATGCTCTAAATGTCAACGAATTTTAATTGGCGTAGTTTGTTAGTTGGTCTAACAAACATTAGTAGGTTCTCGTAGCTTTAGTTGGAAATTTTACTTCATTTGGGTTTGTCTATTGTTCTCCGGGTTGAATTTACGCTCGGCCACCGATTACGACGTTAATTTCACTCTCTCCTTCCCTACTGACGATTGCTTTACTTTTTAGTTCTTTAAAGCATGTTCTTTCGTTCTGAGACTATAAAACTTTTTCGACTGTTCTATTTGCCGTCTGCTGCCCAACTACACAGCTTTCAAACTCTTCGCTGTCCGCTGCCTGACTCTGTTACTTTTGTACAAAAACTTTGCTGGTCAATATGCCTCGCCGTTCATTGCCTGACTGCACTAACTTCGTCTCGGAGATTTTGAGCGCGTAAACTCTCTTAGCTGCTCAACAATACATTCTTTGCATTGCCGCCTTGTTGCGGCGTCTTCTCTATACCCACTAATAATGAGTCCTCTACAATCCAACTTTCCAATTAGAACAATCTAATTACTACAATATATAAAACTAATTATTTTTAAAAAAAATCTCTGATGGTTTATAAGAAACCAGACCTCACATTCCAAACAACCCTCGTATATTCAATGCTATATTTTTGATGTTGTAAATTATTTACTTCTATTTCTGGGGTTGCATAAATAATAAAAAAAATCAACTTAATTATAATTCTTATAATTAAATTAAATTTTTTTCTTCATCGTTACAAGGATAATTACAGAGGAGATGTCAAAAGCAATCTTGCACTATTTTAACTGATATTGCAATTTTTATGAGTGTCACAGTAAGAAAGAATAAGGAAGGAAGGAATTCAAGCGTAGGAAACTATGTTCATTCCCCACTAAAGGCAATATATAATTTTAAAGTCGACTAGATCAGTGTTTTTTTTTTTAAATCTCGTTTGAGACTGAACATGTCAAAGCTCTCTATAAATTAATTAGAAACCTGTTAACTCCACTTAGCAATTAATAATAAGGAAGACAGCCAAATACAGACAAAATAACTGATAATAAAAATACCACACCACAACGTTTCTGGGATCCTTGTCCCTTTTCTTCAGGTGCTAAGAAGAGCCCAGAGGGACACAACCGCACTAGACGGTTCACAAAACTGAATAAGTTTTGTCCATAAAAACGTTTCTGGGACTCTTGATCCTTTTGTCAGGTGTTACGAAGAATCTAGAGGGACACAACTGCACTAGACACTTGAGAAAACTGAACAGCTTTCGAGTTTTGTCCTTAGAAACGTTTCTGGGACTCTTGTTCCTTTCGTCAGGTGCTAAGAAGAGCCTAGAGCAACACAACTTTTTGTCTATAAAATCATTTCTGGGATTCTTGTTCCTTTGGTAATGTGCTAAGATGAGCCTAGAGCGACACAACCGAACTCGTCAGTTGAAAAATCTCAAAAGATTTTCAGTTTTGTCCTTAGAAACGTTTCTGGGACTCTTGATCCTTTTGTCAGGTGTTACGAAGAATCTAGAGGGACACAACTTTTCAGTTTTGTCCATAAATACATTTATGGGACTCTTGACCCTTTCGTCAGGTGCTGGGAAGAGCCTAGAGCGACACAACCGCACTAGTCATTTTGAGTTTTGTCAAGTGACGAGTGTAGTTGTGTCGCTCTAGGCTCTTCTCAGTAACTGAGGAAAGGGGACAAGGGTCCCAGGAACGTTGTTGTGTGGTATTTACATATTAGCACTTGGCAGCACTTTTGTCTGTATTTTCCTATCTTTATTATTATTAATTAATTTCCAGTCAGACTTAAATTTTTCATTTCCACTTTTCCAATATTCTGAAGTATTTCAGACTCGTTCGTGAATTTTTATTTGAAGGAATTGATCACGACGACATATATATATATATATATATATATATACATGTTTGCATAAGGTTTGACGTTTTCACGGAGCTTTCAGTAAATTACGAACGGCAACACTTGATATGCTACGTGCTCACTGCAACAACGAAAATTCTCCGAGTCCCATGAGGCAGCCTGAGGGACATTTGTAACTGCAGGTTGCGAGGCACTGCTGGCTGATATTACACACACACACACACACACACACACACACTGTGGAGGAGGAGGAGGAGGAGGGAGACAAAAATGGCCGAGCAGCAATTCCATTACAATGCTAATGAAACATCTGAGACACTAGAGGAGTAATTTCATCACGAGCGCAAATACGCCCCCCCCCCCCACACACACACACGGCTCAATCACGACGAAGGAGGAAGAAGAAGCAGGACTAATTAATACCAACATGTCCTCAAGGAAACGCTCAACTTGCAAATATTAGAGACGCGATAAATAAGGTAAATTCCTGTGATACTGTAGTTTTATTGCAACTCAGCGTTGTCAAGCCCCTTCCTTCACACTCTGGCTAAATAGCATATGTCGTTCTACACGATGCCTTAGGGGAATTAATTATCACATGTCATGCCTCGCCTAAAAACGCCGGGCATCACATACAACATATGTAGTATAGTATCAGTGCGTAATAAAGACAGCCACTACAGATCATTGGAGTGTTGTCAACTGACGAGTGCAGTTGTGTCACTCTAGGCTCTTCTTTAGCACCTGACGAAAGGAAACAAGGATCCCAGCAGAAACGTTGTGTGGTATTTATATTACCTTTTTTCTTTGTCTGTATTGGCCGTCTTCCTTATTCATTATTTTCAATCAGATGTACATCTTTTTTCGCACTTTTAATTTCATCACCAACGCCCTGTGTCGAGCAACAAGAATCTCTGGATTGCAAAAATCCGCAAAACAACGCGAATCTGCTGGATGGGAATAAGAAATACGACAGATTTTATAATTACGCCTTTTCGTGTTATTAGGTGTACACAGGCTACATGATGGTAATCCACATGGTGGCAACTCCCCTTTTTATAGCATAGGAAGGGATGTGAAACGGGGGATGCGGAAGGGTAGAGGAAGGTAGCAAAGGGTTAACTAGGGGCCCTCGGGTTATGGTTAAAGAATCACCTAAAAGTGATGCAGGGAAACCCCTAGAAAAACCTGCATCAGGTTGGTATGGCATTTGCTACTCGTCCCACGCCCTTGCCTAGATGGCGGGAGAGAGGGGTTTGCTGTGGGGACGCAGAATTCTCTTCTCGCAAGCCTCGACCAGTTTAGGAGGCAGCTGGCCGACTGTTGCAATGGGAACAACGAACAACTCTTACCGTATGCCAGAAGGTCTGTGGCCCCCGGAACGTACAACTCTCTCAAAACAGGCCGAGGTGCCTCGGTTTCAGGGGACCGTAGTTCAAAAACGGAGGGAGAGGAGGAGGCATCTCCAAAGGTAGCCCCCTCCGTCTCTCCTAAATAATTCTGCCCGCGAGAGAAGAAGGTCTAGACAGGCTATGTATAGGGTAATCCACATAGTGGCAACTCCTCTCTTATAGCATGGGAGAGGGAGTGAAACGGGGGATGCGGAAGGGTAGAGGAAGGTAGCAAAGGGTTAACTAGGGGCTCCCGGACTATGGTTTAAGGATTCTACCCGGCAAAGTGATGCAGGGAAAACTCTAGAAAAACCTGCATCAGGTAGGTCGGGCATTGGGTACTTGTCCCACGCCTCTCCCTGGACTAGCCCACTGTAATATCTTCACTGGCGTCTAAAATTGCCGCAAGAAGCCTTTCGGAGAGTGAAAATGAACTGGAGGATTCTGTATCTCGTCGTCACCATGTTAGAGCAAAAATATAATTAAATGTTTTCTTAGGGCAGCCCCCCTTCCCCCTCCCAAAAAAAAGTGAAGTATAAAACGCATAATTTTTTCTCATGCTACCGCTACCTGAAGGCTACATCGACCTGGCGGAAAATAAGTATCAAGTTTCCCCTGAAGATGTATTTAACAACCGTTGTCGGTCTCGGGGGCTGAGAGTTCCACGTGTCTTCCACATTGATGTACGCGCCTTCGCACTGGAAGGGTTCTATTGTGCGTAAATGAGAGGCAATTCAGGTGAAACGCCGCCATTCATCCCGACTGCGCCGAGGAGAGTCTCACAAAGTGAGTGTTTTCTGATAGACGGTAAGGCTCGGGGTGGAACAATACCATTTCATTTGATTTATCTATTGATTCCCCCCCCCAATCCCCATGGAGGAAATACTTCACGTCCAAGCAACCGTCACATCATAATCATATAATATTTCATATGAGTCAGAAAAACAGACCATTTTTTTTTCTCACATAAAAAATGAATTTTGTAAACGAAGTTTCGTCGTATATTTTAAATATATATATATATATAAATTATTAAGTTTTAATTAAACTTTATTTTTCTGACTTTACGAAAGGCAAATAATTTCGTGGTCAATGTAACACGTCAATAACAAAGAAAATCAATACCGTCACAAAATAAGAACAACGTGGAAAATGCATATGAAAGAAAAGACACAAGAATTAAAAATCTAATAAATAAAATCGTGTGTGTGTGTGTGTCAATGATCCGCATACTACTCTACACCACGAGCGGATCAAATTTGACCAAATTTCGTATACGCGTTCCTTTCGAACGGGAAACAACAATGAGGGGGGGGGGGTAGGAGTGGCGGGGGTTGAAGTTTTCAAAGATGCTCAAAACCGGTCAATATTTGCGTCGGATAAATATTTTTCCTGGTAAATGAGATTAATTTTTGCGTGTGTAATAATTTCAACCAATTTCAGGATAGGTAGGGGCCGCCCTTAGGGGTCGGGGTGGACGGGGCACTACACAAAAATAACGCGAAAACAACCGAGATTGGAGTCGATTCCCGGTTTATGGATGTCGCAGAGTTTAATTATAACACGAAACTTTCCGTTTATCTCCCAGGGGCTGAGGTGGAAATTTTCAAATATGTTTAAACGGCCAATATTTACGTAAAAAAATATTTTTTTTCCAGGGTCAATGAGATAGATATCGTTTGTACAAATATTTTGGTGTGTAATTTCAACCCCCTAGCGGCATGCAAGGGAGCACCTTTAGGGATGAGGTGTAGTAGGGGCGCTACATAAAAATATTGCAAAAAAACAACAACAACGGATAGTGGTGTAAAAACTGCGGTTATGAATGTCGCCGAGATTAATTATGGCAACCCGGGCACCCAGACAGTACCGTAGTAATTATCCCACAGATGAAGATAATTGACAGTAATATCAGCTGCAGTTTTACTAACATACAATTATTCGCACAATTTCCAAACCAATTTAAGTATCTATTTTTTTATGAAATAAATTATGTGCTTGTTTAATATCAGCAGTAATGAAACTCTTCTCTCAACCACGTCACAGATACTCCAACGTAACGTAATATCTTTCCTTTTACAGAGAATAATAATAATAAGATATTATTCAAACATAAGAAAATACAAAAATAAAATTGGTTCAATTACAGGATATATATATATATATATATATATATATATATATATATAAGCTGGGTGTTAAACAGCGAGTTTAATGTTATAATTAAACTCCGAGACATCAATATATATACATATACATATATATATATATATAATATATTGTAACAGAGCCAACTTTATATTTTATTCGTCATAATTAAACTCAGTAAGTTGCATATATATATATATATCACTGAGTTTAATTGGTTCATATATATATATATAGGTCACTGAGTTTAATTATGACAAATAAAATATAAAATTGGCTTCAATACGGTATATATATATATCTGTAAAATTGGGACCATTACAGTATATATATATATATATATATATATATATATATATATATGTCACTGAGCTTAATTATGACATTAAACTTCCGTTTAACCCGCAGGTTATATATATATATATATACACACATCGAAAACGGGGCTATTCTCTCGCAGGCAATACCTTCGAGGGATGTTCTCTTGCAGGCAGAACCTTGTAGGAGACACGGGGAGGGCTACCTTTGGGGGTGCCTTCTCCTCTCTCCGATTTGAACTAAAGTTCCCACAAGCCGAGGAACCTTGGCCTGTTCTGAGAGGTGTATGTTCCGGGGTCACAGACCTTGGGCATACGGTAAGAGTTATTGGCTGTTCCCATTGGGACAGTCGGCCAGCTGCCTCCTAAACTGGTCGAGGTACGGAGAAGGGGAATGCTGCGTCCCGACACAGCAAACTCTTCTCCCGCTATCGGAAGGGCGTGGGACAAGTACCCAAGAACCCGACCTACCTGATGCAGGTTTTTCTAGGGTTTGTTCTGCATTACTTTTAGGCGAATGCCGGGTAGGATCCTTAAACTATAGCCCGGGGGCCCCTAGTTAACCCTTGGCTACCTTCCTCTACCGTTCCACATACCGCCTTTCAAATCCCTTCCTATGCTATTAAAAGGGAGTTGCCACCATGTGGATTACCCTCATGTAGCCTGTTACCCTATATATATATATATATATATATATATATATATATATACTGTAATGGATTTAGTAAGAAAATGAGGAAGTTCCTAAATATTCTGACGATAGCTTGGTAGATTTTGATAGCTTCGAACTTGATCACCTGTCCTTCATCAGATACATCAGTAAGCTATTAGGAGTTTTACTGTTAATTAGACCAGAAAAAAATCTAAATAAATTAAGTGCAGTTTTCATGGAAAGCACAAACAGTAGATTCTGAATATTTTTCTGAAAGTATTATCTGTTTCTTTTAATGCTTTGTTCCCTACTCTCCCTCTTCTTTACGTTTGCAAATTTAATAAATGCTGTTCTCCTTCTACTTCTGACACGAAATAAGTTTCTAAACGAGTTGTACTACATAGAGTGATCTCATAATACACCCTTCCTTCATTACAGCTACTTGGTGGTGGAAAAGGATACGTAAGATCTTGCATCTAGGTCCAGTATTCTTCGAAAAGGGAAAAAAACAAATTTAGTTTAATAATTTATGAAGCATGAATAATGAGCCCTTCGACACATTCCTAGTGACAGCCTTCGTTAGCGTTTCTACTCCCCCGGGAAAACAACCGCTCTGAGGCAAAGTCCCCGACAGTATGGTTCTGCCAAGATAAAGGTTCTCTCTCTCTCTCTCTCTCTCTCTCCCTCTCTCTCTCCCTCTCTCTCATGATTATTTCTTTCAGAGGCCGAACCTATAATCCCCCAGCTGAGCAACTTTTGCCGCGACAGAGGAGTTGTAACAAAACTCTACAAAACTTAATCCAGAGTTTGTAGCGTCGTCTGCGTCTCGGATTTCATGACGCTTCTACAGAATAACTACGCTATTATTTATCATCCCCGGAGACATAAAAAGAACTTTATGGAAGTGTACGCGTTCAGGTGTAGTATTAACGCTCAAGTTGGAAAGAAACCGAGCGGGGTGGAAAAAAAGAAATGCATCAGGTAAGATGAAATTTTGAGAGTCGAGGGAAGTTAATGAGGGAGACGGACGAGTTCAAGAACGGGAGATATAATTAACAAGATGTTAAATAAGAATACTTCTAAGAAAATGAAGCGACAGAGATTTTGTATTGGTTGTCTTTTATGGCTATTTAATTATATCGATTTCCCAAAAGTATAAAAGAAACACTTAAATCTTAACCGGAAGACAATTTCTAATCTGCTTCCCTTGTTATAGTCTAATTTAGCTTAGTTAATTAAGAGTCTTTCCTTATATTAATTTTATTTATGGTCGATGATAACAGGCCTATTATTTAGCTTTCCTTCTGGTCTGTCTGTTCTTCCAGTAACTCCGTAACTTGATTCCCAATCGGAAGAAAGTAAGAAAGGTGACATTCGTCCACCCCCTTCCCCCCTCCCTTTGCCTAAACGTTTTCCTTGGGTACATGTTTGAAATTAAACGAAACGAAAGAACTGCTACGACGTTGGTGGCTCAATCCCGGAGAATTGCACTGCCCCCCCGTAGTTACGAATCGAAAAGGATTCTCTCGAGTGCCCGCTGAAGAACTGACTCCGACTCATTCTAATTTTCTTGGAAATAATAAGGAACTATAAGAACAATAGGGCAGGATTTCTGCCCGGAGCCTTCGGAATTGGAAGCAATTGCATTCAACAGAGGAGGTCGACCTTCGTCGTTACCCGGCAATCAACTTTTCTCGACCGTTACAGGGGGGGAACAGACTTTTTGCCATGACCATCATCGGCCGGTCTCCAAAAGCAGACTGCCTTGTTTCGCCAAAGCTCAGCGTTTTTACACACGCCGCTGACAACAACAGAGACTGGAAACATTCCAATCAAGTAAACATCAATTTTATAGGCTACTAGCTGGGTGCCCGGCGTTGCTCGTGTACTTATTTATATAAACTCGAAAAAGTATTTAATTGAATACTTAAATATATTCCTTGAGTATTTCAGGATATAATCGTCACTCACTCTTCATACATTACGAAATATTACATTGATGAAATTGTTAGCTAGACTCACGACTAATATAGCGCGAAAATTAACTTACATTTTGCGCAAGGATGGTAAAGTAATTCGTATTCTTCTTTATTACCATTCGATGGAATATTGCTGTATAAAATTATACTTTTTATTTAAATAAAATATTTCTGCTTTAGTTCATTCCTAATAAAGGAGATATTTCCTTTGTTCGTAGCGTAGTAACGTCTTTCTCTCGCGTGACGTCATTGTCTCTTGGCGCGCAGTAATTTAATATTTAATGATCACGGTTTTTAAATTATAATTCTTTCCACGTTTATGCTAGGCGTTTCTCACCCTCACAGTACCGGTTCTCGATTTTGGCAGAATACGTATACCAATTTTTGTTGCATTCTGTCCACGCGATAAAATTTGTATAAAGAACAACGTAAATACATACATACATACATACATATTTTTATTATATAGATTAAATTTAAATACTGGGGTTATCTAACTTTGTGCCTTCCAAGCTTCTCGTAGTCTGTTACAGTATGAATGAAGCCTCAGCTACAGGAACGAGGAAAGTATTCGTACGTCTCTTTTTGACTAATTCATACCGTACTTCTCTATGACTATATCAGACTTTCCACTCTTGTCCACCTGACTCGTACTTGTGTTTTATTTTCTACGGACCTTGACTAAGTTCTTCACTCTCTCTCCTCTTAATCATTTATATCATAAAAAGAGGAGAAACTGCAACTGGCTTCGACTTTCATATAACGACATTATACGACGAGGTATAAAACGAGTCATGGCGAGAGTTGTGCTGCTGTCAAACTGCTTGCAGACGTTTACGCGAGGAAGAGTAAAGCTCAAATAGACCTTTATCTCCGTGTGAGGGGTTTATGTTTGTCCACTTCCGTACGGTCACGTCCCCCCCTCTCCCCCCCGCCCCCACATACACACACCCAGTCCACAGTTTCGGTTAATGACAATCAATACCTCGTCGTCTCTAAATTTGATTGCGACCAAATTGCCGCTGCAGAAGTATATTCATTCATTTAAAACCTGTTCAAAGAGCAGTAAATCATTCGGAGTGGAAGTGGAAATGCAGTAATTTATTGGAAACA